>VSWD01000007.1:88821021-89293436 GCA_033119305.1 Pinctada imbricata | reverse complement strand
TGGAACACCTCCGTATTATTACAATTTACAAACTGTTTCACCGGGTCAAAAGATGAGGTGAAATTTGCTTCTTCATGTGGGCTAAACAATTGTAGTAAATGGAAAATAATTCAAATCTTCTTTTGTCTTAATTTTGAAGTCATTTATAAGAATTATCAAAATTATACACTTTATGAAGTATCAGGTTGGAATTTAATACCTCGGATGAAATCTGTGCTACAGTTCCAACGGAGTAGTCGAAAATACATCTGTCAATCAGAGCCTTTGGTGACCTGCCGGTTCGTGTAAGGTTTTGTGGAATTCTGTATAGCCGTATTAAAGAAGTCAAAATATTGTCAGCCAATCAGAACCCTCGGAGGTCATGGTACGTCGACCGATCGACTCTAAAAATACAATTGGTAAAGGACTTTGATACCTTGTATCTTTGGTGTCCAAATTGTATACGGAGGGTTTCATGGCAGTGTTTGACAAAAGAGTTCATTTTAAATTCAACATGGTGTGATATCAGCGCATTCCTAAGACTTGCACTCTTACTGACTGTGAAGGGAGGACTCCATAACGGGCCCTGTCCAAACCAGGGCCCGACCACCTATCCTCTCTGAATGTCGGTCGGACTCCTCGGCTGATAAAATCCATGACCTCGCCACAGATGGTAGAGCACGGACTGTTTTTCGTAAGCCCCCTGTTTTTATATCCATTTACATGTTCATTTACATGTGTGTTTCTTGGGGCCCTGCGTTTTTCTGTCATGTTTGAGGTTGCGTGGTAATCTTACAGTTAGGAGGTTATTTAACACCACAATTGTGCGTTCTTCGAGACCTTTGGGTACCGGAAAATAGGAAAGGTTGTGCTCATGTAATCCGGATAACCACACAAATTGTTTCTAACGTAGCAGATGGCCGTCCTAGGTCGACATCGATTGCCTATTGGTCTCGTTGGTTTATGTGTAGTCTTTTGTGTGTTTGGTGTTTTGATTTCATGTTTGCTATTCTTTGTCCCTTGCTATGTATGTCTTCTCTGTGTTTTCACTAGGTTTTTTTTATGTTTTGCTGTTAGTGTTGCAACCCCGGTTCATGTCGGAGATCCCCTCCATTCTTTTACCCATGATATCCATGGACTGCCGTCGTAAATGTTTGTATATCTCAGCTTATCCCGGGCACTGGAGCATGCGATCATGTTTTGGATATTCTCAGGTTTAAGAATTACGAAGGCTTTTAAGTAGGACATCCGCTTTCGTCGACAGGCTTTCTTTATGCTATGTTGCAAGTATAGATCAATTTCAAAAGAGTAATATGTAAACCATAAGTTCTTAACTAATTAATGAAAGCTAATTCCTTTACATTAAAGTTTCTTGGAATTTGTAAATGTTAAATCCTTTACATAAGCACATGCTCTAGCGTATTGGATAGGTGAAATATGTAAATACCGCTAGCCGCTTGTCTAGGAACATCACCGTCATACAAGGAAAATCTTCTATCAATAATGTCGAATCCAAAAGAATATCTTTTTCAATACACTTGTATGAATTTTTCCCATTTACGAGGAGCTTATAATCTGCACTGAAAAATAAAAATGAATTAAACATTATAAGACCGAATTTTGGTTTAAACGAACGATAGAAATCAATGTAAAAAAGGAAGGTGTTTTCTACATAGTCCCCATCTCCAAAGGCGTGTATCACTTTCTGGCCAAGTGGAGTCCAGGGGAGTTGGGGGGATGTCCCTTGAAAAAAAAGGATAGAAGATTTTAAAGCGGTAAAGTAGATCAAATGTTCGATTTGATGGAATAGATTATTCTGAGTGTTTCAATCCAATATGTAACATAAGCGGATGTGACATGTCTGTCGAATTAAAGCGACGGGTGTTGCATGCAAGTAGGGGATACTCTTCCTTGACACTTGGTCTCACTCCCTTTTTGGGAGTACGCTTCTGTTCATATGGTGGACTTTTTGTTTTTTTGCTTTGGGTTTTGTTTCATCATGATTTTGTGTGCAATTCGGTTAAAGATTTTCGAATTTTCCATTTTGTTCTCTATATTGGGATATCGTCCTTGTGCCGTTTGTAGTTTTGTCTGATGTCAATCTGTGTCAGTTTCTTGTAGGTTTGTTTCGCTGGGTGTCTGCAGGGATGTCATGCTGGAGATCCTTCCCTTTTCTTGTCCATATTTGTCATATAGGAATGATATATGTTTGTTCAAAATCAAAGTAGAGGGCGCTAATGAAATGAATTTTTGGTTGTGTCTGCAAATCCCTTTGGCAGGAAGCATCACTGGTAAGAATTCACTTTCCGAAATACGTGTCTGGTGCATTATGTTTGAAAATTGCTTCAGGTAAAGAGTTGGTACACTTCCATAATTCAAATGTAAAAGTCAGTTTGATTTATTTTGATATAAGTATTCGTTGACGAAAGTTTCGAAATTAGAGTTCATACGTAAAAACATTTTCAACGACGAGAGTGCTTTTGGCTGTTTTATCTGTATGTGCAAAATAAAAAAACCCCATATTTTCATGTAAAAGAATTATAATAATTTGATTTTAAAAAATCTTTGAAACACGGATTTTGAATGAAACAAGATTTTTTTATGAAATTTATCTTTTCGAATTTCTGCTTAATCATTCTTTTTAAACTTTCTTTCTTAAAGAAGGAATTTCAACGATGATAACCGTATGAAATTATAGTATTCGTGTTAATTAATCATTTTATCACATGATACACCCGTTATGCAGTTTCATAAAGCCATTTCATAACTATATGATATGATAACACGTTACATATCGCTCTGCTTGAATGCGATTGGTCAAGTTTGGAACCTAATCACATAAACCTTGACAAATGTGACCTTTCAAATATCGGTCAACTATTAAATTCAGACCCGCAGTCAATATCAATGATTAAAATTGTTGTTGTTGAATTAATTCTTGCATTAGAATACTATTCAAAATTGAAATACTTTTCTCTTACGCACAGAATATCTATAAGATGGGGACACTACTTCTCATGGCGTAGCAGACGACTTCTCGATCACGGCGTGGTTCGCCTCTGTAGTTCTCGGAAACGTTGATTTCACGTTAGAAATACACATTTTTAGGCAATATCATGTGATAAAAAGAATCTCAAATGAATTTTCATTTCATACGATGTATTATGAAACTCGTTGTGCGTTTTATATCCCCTCGCCAAGGTTCGGGGATATAAAACTCGCAACTCGTTTCATAATACATCGTATGAAATGAAAATTCATTTGAGATCCTATATTTATAGAATACAATAAAACAGAAAAGAAAAGAAGCTTTAAATAAAATTCAAAGTTTTACCGTAGGTACCAAATTCATCGATCACTTGAAATTTTTCGATTTACACAAAAATAACGATTATTATCCAAGTTAAGGTAAAAATATCAAAGATACTGAAAATCATCATTTTTTTCAAACACACCCTACAATGTACTCCGAGAAAAGAATTATTTTTAAATATTGAAGGAAAAGTACATATCCGTGTTCAAATAAGACAAAACAAACGCTCACGAATAATGCCTTTTCGTGGATTTCTTGAAAAAGTTTCAGCAAGGTAAAATTTTCCTTATTTTGGGTGGAATTTAAACAATTTATAAAATTTCGGTATCCATCAGCTTTATTTTTAAGGCAGTTTAAGTCTATAATATTCCATATGTTTAACGAAATTCATGGATTATTACTTACATATGAAACAATTCAAAAAGTACCATCGGCATAATTTTTATAGATATTACACCGAAGCATATTCTTACGGATACTTACGATCAAATTTTCAATCGTTTCCGCTTTTATGTGTGTGTATAATGAATTAAAGTCTTCGATAGAGTCAGAAATGATACATTGACCATAATAAATTGAAATATCTATTCAAGCTCGATCAATGAGTGCTAAATCAGGAGATGCGCAAGAATGGTCCAAAATCATGACTAATGACGCACCACAAGGAGGTCCGGGATAGCCAGACTAAGATCCTATCCTTTAATTTTCATAAATATTATAAATGTTAATAATTGAAACCTACTTTTTTCTATATGCAAAGTTTCATCACTTTTCATCGTCAGTTTTGAAAAAACGAACGTACATATATACTCCTTGAATGCCCCAAAATGGGCCGTAAATGTGACGTTAAAAGTTACGCTTTTTAGGGAATCAAAAATAGTTACAATGACAAATATGGATAATGACCATATCCCTGTATACACCACAAAATCGATAATTCAGAAAATCAGAAACCGAAGGCATACAAAATCAAGATAAAACAGGAACCAAAGCAAACAAACAAAAACCTCCACCACATGAAAAGAAGCGAACTCCCAATATTGGAGTGAGACCAGGTGCCCAGGAAGAGTAAGCATCTCCTGCTTGCATGCAACATCCGCTGCTTCAATTCGGTGAACTGTCACATCCGGTTACTTCCAGACAGTGCAGAATTTTATATATTTTCATTTCCATGCTTCATTAACATCGACGGCGGGCGCGGCTAGCCAACAGGGGATGCTTACTCCTCCCGGGCACCTGGTCACACCTCTAGCTTGCTAGGGGTCCGTCGATGTTTAATTTTGTGCTCTATTGTGAGTGCTGTTGAGATTATCGTCAGGATCTTCTTTAACTCATTCCATTTCGGAAGACATAGAGTACAATTTATGGTTGGATGGTTTAAATGGTCTATGACAGAATATCATCCACCATTCTGGAGAGTGGGACATCATAGTGTATGACGAGTTCCCCATATCGACCGTAGAACTTCCTCAGTGACGATGTTTGTCGGTCACAAACATATCCCTGACTGAGAAGCTTATCTGAAAGACGCCTAGCTCTCAGAACAAAATCCGTATATTTGGTACTTGCTCTGGCATAGCTTATCAACAAAGATATGAACACGCCATAAGCAGGCGATGATGGGATGTTGCCACTCAGAAAAGGAAAGTTTGTAATGCTGAAATTGAAGTCGTCACGTTTGTCATAGAGTGAGGTGTTCATGTGACCATCAGTGTCGTAGGACAACATTATGTCCAAATAGGATGCTGAATTATTTGTCTCTGTAGTATCTTCGACTTCAAGCTCCGAAGGATAGATACTACTGAGTAATCCGGGAATTTTGGATTATTGATGGACAACACATCGTCTATGTATCTGTAAGTGAAGTTGAAGTCAGAAGCTAAGTATCTTTTCAAATTTGTCCTAGCAAAAAATCTTCGGTAAAAACGATGGTTTCACACCAAATTTGTCTCAGATAAAAGTAAATAATTGTTTATCATTAATTTTAAACAGGTTTATCTGGATCCGAGAAACTCTATCAAGTCAAGAAATCCCCATGGAATCATCGAGTAAATATCAAATTTGCCACTGCATTTGACAGAACGCCAGCTCTTACGCTAGATATTACAGTATTAGATAGTGACAAAGACACCAATGTCAGAGCTCACACCTTTGCAAGTAATCTGACAAAGACTGGCTTCACACTCACCCTGAAAACATGGGGTGGAACACATCAGTATGGCTTAATGACTAACTGGATGGCCTGTCCAAAGAAACTCTGAATATCAAATCAACAACGAACAATACTTGATGTATAAACTTCCTTTATCTTATATTATCACTGTTTTACTTTTATATATATTCCTATACAAAATATACGATACAAAATATCATAGAAATGAACATAGGATATTCTCTTAAAATAGATTTGGAGAGATTTCCATGTTTATTTTACCGTGGTGTCGTCAATGTTCTCCATAGACTCAATATTCAGATAGAGCATCCCTCTGGTCAGAGTTCTGGAAATTTTATGCCTGGATATCCTATTTTTTTCTGCAGAATATTGTCCAGATTATCAAACTAATATGGTTTTGGGAAAAAACTTTTATAGTTACATTTCATCGCCCCAATCATGAAACCAAGAGTTATATTTTGTTTATATATCAGGTTTAACATAAGATTTGAATATATGGAAATGAAAATATTGTAAAAGTTGTTATTTAGGAAATATGAGCATCTGAGACCTGAGGAATGCTCTACCTGAAACATCGGCGACGTCGCGCTGAAATTAAGGCATGTCATTTCATTAGTAAGGAATTTCAACGATTTTATGAAAACCATATGAAATCATAGGATTCATGTTAATTGATCATTTTACAAAGAAACACTAATAGGTCCGTGACGAAAATCAAGACTTTTCCTTATTTGAAAAACAGGGTTAAAATGCTGAAAATTTGTTGCTAAAAGTAGCATACTTGTAACGAAAATATAAAATGTTTAAATGCACTCATTTGATTTGAATTTTAGTTTTCTTTGTTAACGTACAGTAAAGCAGGTCAGCAATTTTGTATAAGACTTGATTTTCATAAAGTCTCACCGTAGGTACATAATTCACCGATCGTTTAATATTTTCTCGATTTTACAAAAAATCAACCAAGTTTAGGTCAAAATATCAGAGATGCTGAATATCAACGATTTTTTCAAACACACAGTGAACTGTGCTCCTGAGAAAGACTGTTCATAATATTGAAGAAAAAGTGTATGTCCGTGTTGAAATAAGAGAGAACAAACGCTCAAGAATAGTGCCATTTTTTTGTTTTCTTGAAAAAGTATCAGCGCGGTAAAATTTGCCCTAATTTGGATGGAATTTAAGCAGTTTATAATTTTTCAGTATCCATCAGCTGTATCTTATAAAACAGTCTAAGTCAATAATATTCCACACGTAAGATGACATTCAGTGGTTATTACTTACGCAGGAGAAATCCGAAGTGTTCAAAAGAGTACCTCCAGCTCAATTTTATAGAAATTACCGCGAAGCATTTTCTTCCAGATACGTCATTCTTCAGCTTAGATCAAATTTCCAAACTTTTCTTCTTTTAGGTATGTTATTAATTTAAGTCTTCAATAAAGTAAGAAATTACACATTTTTCATAATAAATTGACATATTTGCATAATTCAAGCTCAATAAGTAATAAAACGGGAGATGCGCAAGAATGGTCTTAAATCGTGACCAATGACGCACCTTAACATATAAAACTCCCTAACTAAAACTATTTTCTTTCACTGTTAGCACAGTCTTAGTCGTTTCATTTCATACACCGCTAGTTATGAGAGTTCGAGATCTATCACTTTATATAAATTTTAATCGCAAAATTTGCCGACAAATAGAGAAAACTTCAATCTTCCAATTTCTGAAGTGAGCTGCGTGGACCGTATAGTATGTTGTTCTAAATTAACACACTCTAGTTGACTTGATTTAAATACGAAAACATAGGGTCATCAGAGATGACAGCGCTCAACTCAACGGCATCATTGTCCCATGACCAAAATATTACCTAAATTGCACAGAGTATTTCCAGATGCATCATCCATATAAGTTTGGTTGATAATAAATTCAAAGGAGGATGGAAATGAAGATTCTAATTTTAACACACCTTGCCAATCAAGCGTGAAATATAGGTCAGATGCAGTATCTGTACATTGCATTGCAGTAAGCATCCTTAGATATATCACCCACACAAGTTTTCTTTTCCTGATCTAGGACTTAAAATAGGCCGGAAATAGACCTGTCCAATTTTACATAACCTCAAGCATGGAATGAGGGTAAGATGCAGCCTCCGTACCATGCATTGCAGTAAGAATCCTCAGACGCATCATCCATGCAAGTTAGGTTAATATAGGACTTATAGTAAGGCTGATTGGACCCGTCCCATTTTATCTAACCTGCTCACTCAAACGTGAAATGTAGGTCAGATGCAACTTCCGTATCATGCATTGTAGTAAGCATCCTGAGATGCATCATCCATGCAAGTTTGGTTGATAAAGGACTTATAATATACTAGTAGCAGGAATGGACCTGTCCCACTTTACCTAACCTGCTCACTCAAGCATGAAATGTAGGTTATATGCAGCCTCTGTATCATGCATTGTTGTAAGCATCCTCAGATGCATCATCCGTGCAAGTTTGGTTGGTGTAGGACTTAGTAAGGCGGGGATGAACCTGTCCCATTTTACCTAACCTGCTCACTGAAGCGTGAAATGTAAGTCAGATGCAGCCTCCGAACCATGCATTGTTGTAAGAATCCTCAGATGCATCATCCATGCAAGTTTGGTTGGTGTAGGACTTATAGTAAGGCGAGAATGGACCTGCCCCATTTTACCTAACCTGCTCACTCATGCTTAAAATGTAGTTCAGATGCAGCCTCTTTACCAAGCATTGTTGTAAGCATCCTCAGATGCATCATCCATGCAAGTTTGGTTGATGTAGGACTTTTAGTTTGGTGGGAATTGACCTTTCCAGTTTTGCTTAACCTATTGTGCGGATGATGACGCCGATGACAGGGCGATAGCATAAGCCCCCCTCTACTTTGTCGAGGTGAGCTAAAAAACCAAATTGGATTTGACATTGGTGTGACGAGTGACATGCCAGTAGGAGATGCCTTCTTTTCCTTGGCGATTGATGTCACAGTCCAGATTGGTAGTACAAAACAAAGGAGGGGATCTCCAACAACACCAGGTTGTAGCACCCACAGCAAAACCCCAAAACACTCAATGCAAAAACACAAAGCAGACAAGCACGGAAAGAGACGCATAAGGGACAAGGAACGTCAACGCACAACACAGAAACATCAAACACAAAGGACTACACATAAACCAACGAGACCAATGGGCAACCGGGCCGACTTAGGACGGCCATCTGCCACGGAAATAGCAGAAGGTGTGGTTATCCTGGATTACGTGCGCACAACCCTCCCACTTTTCCGATTACCCAGAGGTCTCGAAGAACGTACAATTGTGGTGTAAAACAACCTCCTCACTGTCAGATGACCACACACAAACAAGACCGCAAAACGCAGGGGCCCAAGCAACACAGATGAATATGTAAATGGATATAAAAAGAGGGCGTACGTAATACAATCCAATATACAATGTACAAGATACATTGTATATTGACAGTATCCACTCAAGGGTCTGAGGAAAGTCGTGCAAGATATTCATATCTTTAACTTGTTGGGCTAGAAAGTCAGTAATACGACTTCTTTACCCTTTCATGTAGCATCGTCTCGTGGTGACCCCTGCATTCCCACTACATTTTACAATGGGCTCACTCCATTATCTATACTGACACAGTATCTAGCATTATCTTGCTTTTATCATATATTTCTATATATCTTGATATTGTGACACCATATTCACACTTACCAAAGAGTGAAAATCTGAGATGCTTGCAACTGCATGTAATATCATTACTTTTTCATTTTCGTGCTTAAACATCGACGGCGGGTGCGGCTAGCCAACAGGGGATGCTTACTCCTCCTGGGCACCTTGTCCCACCTCTAGCTTGCTAGGGGTCCGTCGATGCTTAAATTTGTACTCTAGTGAAGTCAACAAGAAAACTGATATCGTCAGCTCAATAAAAACTCCTTGTGTAATATTTACTTGTACTATGTAAGTGCTGAGCCGTCAAAATATGGAACCTAATATACTTATTAAAAGTAATCTTCAACTATTATTAAAATATAAAAACAATTTATAGTCCTTTTATTAAATTCGTTTAATTCATTTAAGTTATAATTCTAACGATAAGGTTATTTTTCAAACATACGAACTTATATTACATATCTTAAAGTTACTTGGGTTCTAATTCCATCGAATGTAAAAACTGGTTTTATAGGTTGACGGCCCAGCACGATACTTTACAATATGTTTGTAAATAAATTGTATGGTGGAGTTGGATGGCTATAAGGGGAGGTTGGAGGCCATTAAAAAAAAAATAAAATAAAATTGTACTCTATTGTGAGTGCTGTTGAGATTATCGTCAGGATCTTCTTTAACTCATTTGTGTCACACTTATGCCCTTTGCCGTGTGGAGCTCGTAAAAAGTTCCCCGCGAGGGGTTTGACAGTAAGTGTTTTGAATATATTTCCCTTACATTGTCGCCATAGCACTTTCTATATAGACATAACGTCAGACAGTGTATGAAGTTTATATATTGTTTTCATTTTCGTGCTTAAACATCGACGGCGGGTGCGGCTAGCCAACAGGGGATGCTTACTCCTACCGGGCACCTGGTCCCACCTCTAGCTTACTAGGGGTCCGTCGATGCTTAATTTTGTACTCTATTGTGAGTGTTGTTGAGATTATCGTCAGGATCTTCTTTAACTCATTTGTTTCCTTGTTATCTTGTCATGTCATAATTTTTCTCATCATGGACTGATCTGGTAGTTTGTGCGGTGGTCACATGTGGACCACTTGTCCTTCAGCACCGCCTCATGGTGACTTCCGCATTCCTGCCATTTCATCCCATGTGTACACTCCATTACCGATCTGGTGATTATGCAGTGGTCACATGTGGACAATTTGTCCTGTAGCATCGTCTCGTGGTGACCCCTGCATTCCCACTACGTTTTACAATGTGTTCACTCCATTTAATTACTGTCTCAGTATCTAGCATTATCTTGCTTTTATCATATATTTCTATATATCTTGATTTTGTGACATCAGTGACATTCACATGTACCAAAGAGTGAAAATCTAAAATGCTTGCAACTGCTTGTAACATAATTTATTTAATACTCATTTCCTTAATTGTTACTAGTATCTTGTAATGTTCATATCATGCCCTTACGGGTCCTTCTTTAGGTAATAAAGCATATCTTATCTTATCTTATAGCCATATACTAATACAGAAGGTGAAGGATTTTTAGCAAGACAATGTCAATTTATTCCTTAACAAGAACACAAAGTCATAAAGGGCCCATTGAACAGACTTTTGAGTTTTGGATTTTACATGAACCACCCATAGATACTCTTGTTCCCATAAAATCTCTACATTACATAAGAATAAAGCCTACGCTCACGCAGCAAGATACGCCCGTTGGGATTTTTTTCACAACACCAAAATATCTAAGTCCCATAACTCCATAAGGACAAATCGGATGAACCTTAAAATGGAAAGGCGGCTTTCTCTTCAAAGTCTGATCACAATGTACAAATATCATCAAAATCTGTTGACGCATATTCAAGTTATTGCGTTCCATGCACCTATATTTTGCCCTTAGCTTAACATGTATGTGCATATAACCCCCCCCCCCCCCATTACACATAATTTCTGGATTTTTAAATAATTTTTAACTATTTTAGTATATTTTCATTGTATTTAAAATATCGAAGTCCCATAACTCCGTAACGACAAATCGGATGAACCTGAAAATCGAAAGGCGGCCTCTTCTTCAAAGTCTGATCACAATGTAGAAATATCCTGTAAATCGATTGACGCATATATATTGCGTTCCATGCGCCTATATTTTGCCCTTAGCTTAACATGTATGTGCATATAGCCCCCCCCCCCCCCCCCATTACACATAATATCTTGGTTATGCGACAAAAAAATTAAAAACCTGTTACATATGTCAAAGAGCATCCTTTTCACCTTAAGTATTCAAAATTTCAAAACATTTCAATCTGAAATAGATTTTTAAATAAATTTTAACTATTTTAGTATATTTTCACTGTATTTTAAAATATCTAAGTCCTATAACTCTGTAACGAAAATCGGTTGACGCATATTCAAGTTATTGCGTTCCATGCGCCTATGTTTTGCCCTTAGCTTAACATGTATGTACATATAACCCCCCCCTTCCTATTACACACAATATCTCGGTAATGCGACAAAAGAATTAAAAACCCGTTACATATGTCAAAGAACATCCTTTCTACTTGAAGTAATCAAAATTTCAAAACATTTCGACCAGAAATAGATTTTTAAATAATTTTTAAATATTTTAGTATATTTTCACTGTATTTTAAAAATCTAAGTCCCATAACTCTGTAACGACATATCGGATGAACCTGAAAATCGAAAGGCGGCTTCCTCTCCACAGTCCAATCATTATTTATGAATTTCATGAAAATCTGTTGAGGTATATTCAAGTTATTGCGTTCCATAGGCGGACGGACAGACGGACGGACCTCGCCATACCATAATACGACCCGTCAAATGACGGGCGTATAAAAATGATGACAGTCTAAGACATGCAAATACAAGCATACTTCTCTCACCATTCTTCATCAGTAACTTGAATATCAAAAATGTAAGTTGAATATCAAAGCTCTACCTTGAAAGATGGATCACTGGGTAATATCAAAATAATAATCTATCAAGATCTGCTGAAGATTGACCTACGTTGACTTTCATCCTTGATAGCTTAGAATTTCTAGGTTTGTTTATTCTGTCATGATTCTGAACCAGGATATGAAATATCATGGACCTACCTTAAATACTTCTTCAGCTATGCAAGACGTTGGGCAAAGAAAGAGGATGTACAGCTCGACACCCTTTCCGAATGGATAAAATCCATCAGAGGGTTACTTTTATCTAGAACTAATCGATTA
Source organism: Pinctada imbricata (assembly GCA_033119305.1). NCBI lineage: Eukaryota > Metazoa > Mollusca > Bivalvia > Pterioida > Pteriidae > Pinctada > Pinctada imbricata. Next base: position 89,281,050 of record VSWD01000007.1, on the reverse strand, counting down.
AAATCAACTGTGAAAACCAGATTCGAGTCTATATTTAAAGACCCTGATGTTATCACAGAGCTTACCTACCTCCAAGAACATTATGTCATCACACCAGCGGACAAAGCCTCAAATAATTACACATTTACTTGCAAAAAGTACTATTTTGACAGTCTAGTTAAAGAGTTGGGTTTAAATTCAACACCTGGAAATCCCACTTACACCCCAACAAACCTTTCTGCCTCTGAAATAATAGATAACCGCAAATCAGCTCTTGCTTCCTTTGGCTTCGACACTAACAATTTAGATTTAGATTTACCATACTTATACTGCATACCTAAAATGCATAAGAATCCGTTCCAACAACATTTCATTGCTGGTTCCTCAAAATGTTCTACCAAACCTGTATCAATCTTACTCACCAAAGTTTTATCTGAAATCAAATCTGGGCTTCAAAAATATTGTTCGACAGTATATTCTCGCAGTGGTATCAACCAGATGTGGATTTTAAAAAATTCAAAGGAACTTTTAGAACATCTGAAATCCACTCATTTTAGTAGAGTCCATTCGATCAAAGCATTTGACACCTTACATTACAATTCCACATTCTAAATTGAAAGAGAGACTCGCAAAAATTATAAGTAATGCGTTTACAAGTAAGAACGGTAATTGCAAATACAAATTTATTGTTGTTAACTATGACAAAACCAAAAACTTAGTAAAAGAAAAGTCCGTTTCTGAAAATAAGTACACTGAAACTGATATTATTCAGATGTTAAACTTTCTGATCGACAACATTTTTGTGGTGTTTGGAGGAAAGGTTTTCCAGCAAATTGTTGGAATTCCAATGGGGACCAATTGTGCCCCACTCCTTGCCGACATTTTCCTTTACTCGTACGAAGCTGAATTCATTCAATCGTTGGTCTCTGAAGGGAAAAGATACTTAGCTTCTGACTTCAACTTCCTTACAGATACATAGACGATGTGTTGTCCATCAATAATCCAAATTTCGCGGATTACCTCAGCAGTATCTATTATAGGACAGGCCTATAATAACAATAACAAGATGTATCAAAGTCTCCAATGGGGGAGAAGACATGTCTGATTAATTCTATAGAAAAGACTGAGACAGAGAAATAAAAGGGTTTGAAATCATAGTTTAAATCTTTATATATTGTATATTACAACATGAGCAACAATACATAGATTTTCACAGAACACTTGTATCATGTCTGATTTAAATGATAGCACTGAAAGATGAGTCACAAATAGATGTCTTTGAGTTCTTCCTTTACACAAACACCAAGAAGATTCCCTTGTATTTATGTATGTCTGTATGAAACTAATTATCAATCAAGTCTTCAAATTGTGATGAGGAGGATGATATAATGTCAGTCTGTGTAAAGCCACAGTTAATCAAACAGTAATGTTCTTTGTTGTGGATTGCAGGTCATTCTGAAAAAGAAACAAAACTTTAAGAAGAACCATTAATAATTACTCACAATTTTTTTTAATTCTTGTAAGACTTAGTTTGATTGAGTAATTGTTTTCATATTGTTTTGGTTTGGTTGGTAATAAAACCAAGCATTAAACATGTTAAAGGAATGCATAACCTTTTGGGCCCCTGACCTTTCACCTTGATTCAAGGTAAAGTTGTAACAATAGTCGCCGCTATAAGCCCTATCATGGTTAATATATCCATGTCGCCAACTAATGATTCTATTTATGAGATTGATTAATCAGAGTAAGTTAACTTCTTTGCAAAATGTTATCTCTTCATGCAAAATGACACAGTAACATGTACATGTATATCTCGATCTGGGCAAATCTAGATTATGTTAAACTTTATTTTGAATTGTGTCGATAGTCATACAAAAATAAGGTACTATCCATCTGAATTAAGATTAAAAAGGTTTAAAGTTTAAAAAATTGAAATACTTTGGTTATCGTGAATATCAACAAAAGCACTCCTCCCATTGTGTCCGATAGTTGATAGTAAATTTTATCTGATTTTACAACCCTAATTCAAGGTCATGATACAACCTTGGGTTCTAAGTACATGTACAACCATTCTTTGAATTATTATCGAAATCCATGCAGAGAAGAAGTTATGGCCCTAATAAGCTTTATTGGTAAATTACAATCAGCACCATTAATAGAATTGTTTGTACCATGTTTGAACAGAAAAACATAAATAAAATGGATACATTTGTTACAAAAGTGATAATAAGCAAATAAAACTAAATCAATTTGCCTTAAAATGGCTGCATGTGCATAACTCTAGTAAGTTGTGCATAAAATGAGCTTCCATCAACCAAACATCTTTTTTTAGGCTTACCTTTCATGCAAAGTCACACAGTGCAGGAACAAAATCTTATACCACAATTGCAGGAAATGTTTCAACACAAAAATCCTTACCCAAATATAAATGATACCGGAAGTGTTATCGACTCGTAACGCATCAGAAAATTTGTGAGCATATCACAACGAAACAACATTATCAACTGCCAATATCTCAAAATCCAAAAACAAATCCTGCGATAACCATAAGAACTTTTCTACTGTAGACTTTTTCAGCCGAGAGACAAACTTTTCTTACAAAACAGAAGCAGATGTTTCCTTGCTAAAATGCTGTGGAATTTGAAGAGACACAACAAAGGATGAAAAACTTCCGTTGTTTTTATAAATGTAGATATTTAAAAATTATTTATTTCTACCAATTGTAATATTCAAGTAACTAAAAAAATATTGTAAGTTAGAAATTTTGACTAGTATATATTTAAGGATAAGAAAGAAACGTTGGTGTGAAAAGTTTTCTATACAAAAGTTATTACCCTAAATGTTGCTAAAATGCTGTAGAATTTGAAGAGACACAACAAAGGATGATCTCTTTTTCATTTACGCTTGAAAAACTTTCGTTGTTTTTATAAATGTGGATGTTTAAAAATAATTTATTTCTACCAATTGTAATATTCAAGTAACTAAAAACAAATGGTAAGTTAGAAATTTTGACCAGTATATATTTACGGATACGAAAGAAACTTTGGTGTGAAAAGTTTTCTATACAAAAGTTATTACCCTTACAACATTTATATCACACTAGTATACAGTGATTTCCTTCATTTTAGACAGCTAATCTGCATAAATTTCAAAAGTTTTCATCTGCCTGATATTTAACAAGGACTTACACGTGCATTAAAGTTTATGTCCTATAGAGCTTATGTATACATGTCTATTGATTAGAGCTTCACTTAAAATCTAAAGAGAGCTTACATGAAATTATAAATAATGATTACTTGGCTTACTTTATACAAAGCTTACATTGTAACTTGTTTAGATGTAACACTATGATGACTTGGCTTACTTTATACAAAGCTTTCATTGTTTAGATGTAACACTATGATTACTTGGCTTACTTTATACAAAGCTGACATTGTTCAGATGTAACACTATGATGACTTGGCTTACTTTATACAAAGCTGACATTGTTTAGATGTAAAACTATGATGACTTGGCTTACTCTATACAAAGCTTACATTGCTATGATTACTTGGCTTACTTTATACAAATCTTACATTGTTATGATTACTAGGCTTACTTTATACAATGCTTACATTGTTTATATGTAACACTATTATGACTTGGCTTACTTTATACAAAGCTTACATTGTTTAGATGTAACACTATGATGACTTGGCTAACTCTATACAAAGCTTAAAAATACATTGTTTAGATGTAACACAATGATGACTTGGCTTACTTTATACAAAGCTTACATTGTTTAGATGTAACACTACAATGACTTGGCTTACTTTATACAAAGCTGACATTGTTCAGATGTAACACTATGATGACTTGGCTTACTTTATACAAAGCTGACATTGTTTAGATGTAACACTATGATGACTTGGCTTACTTTATACAAAGCTTTCATTGTACAGATGTAACACTATGATTACTTGGCTTACTTTATACAAAGCTTACATTGTTAAGATGTAACACTATTATGACTTGGCTTACTTTATACAAAGCTGACATTGTTTAGATAACACTATGATGACTTGGCTTACTTTATACAAATCTTACATTGTTATGATTACTTGGCTTATTTTATACAAATCTTACATTGTTATGATTACTTGGCTTACTTTATACAAAGCTTACATTGTTTAGATGTAACACTATGATGACTTGGCTTACTTTATACAAAGCTGACATTGTTCAGATGTAACACTATGATGACTTGGCTTACTTTATACAAAGCTGACATTGTTTAGATGTAACACTATGATGACTTGGCTTACTTTATACAAAGCTTTCATTGTACATATGTAACACTATGATTACTTGGCTTACTTTATACAAAGCTTACATTGTTTAGATGTAACACTATTATGACTTGGCTTACTTTATACAAAGCTGACATTGTTTAGATGTAACACTATGATGACTTGGCTTACTTTATACAAAGCTTACATTGTTATGATTACTTGGCTTACTTTATACAAATCTTACATTGTTATGATTACTAGGCTTACTTTATACAAAGCTGACATTGTTTATATGTAACACTATGATGACTTGGCTTACTTTATACAAAGCTTACATTGTTTAGATGTAACACTATGATGACTTGGCTTACTTTATACAAAGCTTGGCTTACTCTATACAAAGCTTACATTGTTTAGATGTAACACTATGATGACTTAGCTTACTTTATACAATGCTTATATTGTTCAGATGTAACACTATGATGACTTGGCTTACTTTATACAAAGCTTACATTGTTTAGATGTAACACTATGATGACTTGGCTTACTTTATACAAAGCTGACATTGTTTAGATGTAACACTATGATGACTTGGCTTACTTTATACAAAGCTGACATTGTTTAGATGTAACATTATGATGACTTGGCTTACTTTATACAAAGCTTGGCTTACTTTATACAAAGCTTACATTGTTTAGATGTAACACTATGATGACTTGGCTTTTTCTGTCTTAGCTTCTTCTTCCTCATGTTTCTTGATGAGTTTCTCCACCTCCTCTGACTGCAGTATGGTCATCTTTGTCTTACCCTCCTCTCTGGTCAGGGTGGCAATCTCAACTGGTAATAACAGAAAATATCTAAATACAGTATACCAATAATCAAGGGCTTTCTTAACAAAGTGTGTACTGAAAAGAGACTTCTAATCAGACTGTTAACATACATGTAGATATATGTAGTCTGCTGTTAACATAGATATATGTAGTCTGCTACATGTTTGACCCTCAATGTATGACTTTGACCTTGAAAATAACCATGTAGCATGGACTTGCTATTGGATCTTGAGAAATTGCTAAATTTCTTTGAGATTAAGGGTTGCGACTACAGGGAGATTACTCTATTTTCAAATTGCATAATATTTGAAACCAACATAAACAATGTATGACATGATTTCAATTTGTTAAATTATTTCAGAAGAAAATAACATCATTGAAATTTTTATCGATGAATGTGTATTTTAGGGAAAACATATGTTTTTTAATGATAAAAATCACAGATAATAGAAGAATTTTCATTTTCATATGTATTTTGCTATCATTGATTCAAACATCAGAATACACATGTATATACTATTTACTATACTTTTTAAAAAAGAGATTATTAAATATTCTATATTTGAGTAAATCTCTCTGTTTTTGGGTCAAAAACATTGAATTTTTGTTAAATTATTGAGCTTTCTATAGATACAGTCATTTTGCTCAAAAACTAATTTGGGTACATATTGGTTTGACCGCTTTAGGATAAGGCAATACCATAGCTTTATGCATAGAAAAAAAAATCATACAACTGTAGACTGTAGAATTTAAAATTGCTACCATGGCAACCAGCAATATCATATTTATAAGAAAAAACTGCCCTTAGAACAGTTTGAATTTCTAGAAATCACCTTAAATTAACACACATACTATAAGCCTTTCGAAAAATGCAGATATACATGTATATGAATTCTTGAAATTTCATGCATTACAGAGGTATGTAAAGTGATAATGTGGAATTCTCTAAAGAGACGAAAATGTTGAAATAGGCAAGAAATGGACATGTAGCAAAAGAAAAGCGACGGGCAAATTTTGACGTTTTGGTCTGAAAAGTTCAAGGAGATGTTCCTCTACATAAGGACATATTCATCTTTCTTCTACCTTAAGTCTATTAAAACCCTAACCTTAAATCATAATGTTAACTGACAGATCAACTTCAAATGATGATTTATAAATTTGTACTTTTCAAATTAACAGAGAGGTGTATTAATCTCCTTATTGTTTCAGGTTAATCTAGTATGTCATAAAGTAGCACAAGCTCTGACCTTTTTCTGGTGTGAGCTTTGTCATATCCAGTGTTTTACTGAGAACTTTGATTGCAAGTTGTAAAGCATCTGAAAGTTTCACTTCTCCCTCTTTGTAATCTTGCTTCAACATTGATACTGCATTCTGAAAAAAAATTAATAACATTTCATAATGACTGTTTTCCCAGGAAGTTGCTGGATCAACAATGTCTGACATTACTGGTGAACTTTTCTATTAAGACGTCACAAAGACCAGTTAAAAGCAATTTTTGAAAGGGCATTTATTGATTATGACGTTTTAATGTAAATCACACAGTCCTCCGACAGGTGTAAACTCAGTAATCTAGTGATACATCAGTAGGCAATATTTGACTCACTTTCAAGATTTTCATGTTTTTATGTATTCTACCTGCATATCAATCATGGAGATAAGAATATCAAACACATTTATCTTACTTTTTCTATTTACTCTCTACCACATAGATCTCTTTCACAGATGAAATAAAATTATAAACTTACAGCACTGTTATTTCCTATACATGTAGCTTTCCATCCACCATAATTACCACTAGGATCACTCTGGTATAACTGAAAGCCATAATGTTTATCCCATCCCATGTATAATATAGAAACTCCAAATGGTCTCTTTCCTACAATGATAAAACATTAAATCAAACAAATAGATTTTTGTAAAACTAGCTTCTCAATATTTCGCCTATCCGACACATTATTTTTGTTTGGTTACTCATGTAATGCAAGCTGAATGTGTATCACATTCCTATGTCAACACATGATGACAAAACAAAAGTGTGTACATTCATGTAACATAAACATACATTTCAAGCTAAATAAATAAATAGATTTATAACTAACTTATCTATGTGTAGAATTGGTGATGAGTACTAATCACTTACCTCCGAACTGTGTGTATGCCTGTTTGAGATCACATAACGTACTGACGAGCCACTTACCTCTGAACTGTGTGTATGCCTGTTTGAGATGTGTAGAATTGGTGATGAGTACTGATCACTTACCTCCGAACTGTGTGTATGCCTGTAAGAGATGAGTAGAATTGGTGATAAGTACTGATCACTTACCTCTGAACTGTGTGTATGCCTGTAAGAGATGAGTAGAATTGGTGATAAGTACTGATCACTTACCTCTGAACTGTGTGTATGCCTGTTTGAGATGTGTAGAATTGGTGATAAGTACTAATCACTTACCTCTGAACTGTGTGTATGCCTGTTTGAGATGTGTAGAATTGGTGATAAGTACTAATCACTTACCACCAAACTGTGTGTATGCCTGTTTGAGATGTGTAGAATTGGTGATGAGTACTGATCACTTACCTCTGAACTGTGTGTATGCCTGTTTGAGATGTGTAGAATTGGTGATGAGTACTGATCACTTACCTCCGAACTGTGTGTATGCCTGTTTGAGATGTGAAGAATTGGTGATGAGTACTAATCACTTACCACCAAACTGTGTGTATTCCTGTTTGAGATGTGTAGAATTGGTGATAAGTACTAATCACTTACCTCTGAACTGTGTGTATGCCTGTTTGAGATGTGTAGAATTGGTGATGAGTACTAATCACTTACCTCCGAACTGTGTGTATGCCTGTTTGAGATGTGTAGAATTTGTGATGAGTACTGATCACTTACCTCCGAACTGTGTGTATGCCTGTTTGAGATGTGTAGAATTGGTGATAAGTACTGATCACTTACCTCTGAACTGTGTGTATTCCTGTAAGAGATGAGTAGAATTTGTGATAAGTACTGATTACTTACCACCGAACTGTGTGTATGCCTGTTTGAGATGTGTAGAATTGGTGATGAGTACTGATCACTTACCTCTGAACTGTGTGTATGCCTGTTTGAGATGTGTAGAATTGGTGATAAGTACTAATCACTTACCTCTGAACTGTGTGTATGCCTGTTTGAGATGTGTAGAATTGGTGATGAGTACTAATCACTTACCTCTGAACTGTGTGTATGCCTGTTTGAGATGTGTAGAATTGGTGATACATGTAAGTACTGATCACTTACCTCCGAACTGTGTGTATGCCTGTTTGAGATGTGTAGAATTGGTGATGAGTACTAATCACTTACCTCTGAACTGTGTGTATGCCTGTTTGAGATGTGTAGAATTGGTGATAAGTACTGATCACTTACCTCCGAACTGTGTGTATGCCTGTTTGAGATGTGTAGAATTGGTGATAAGTACTAATCACTTACCTCCGAACTGTGTGTATGCCTGTTTGAGATCACATAACGTACTGACGAGCCACTTACCTCTGAACTGTGTGTATGCCTGTTTGAGATGTGTAGAATTGGTGATGAGTACTGATCACTTACCTCCGAACTGTGTGTATGCCTGTAAGAGATGAGTAGAATTGGTGATGAGTACTAATCACTTACCTCTGAACTGTGTGTATGCCTGTTTGAGATGTGTAGAATTGGTGATGAGTACTAATCACTTACCTCCGAACTGTGTGTATGCCTGTTTGAGATGTGTAGAATTGGTGATCAGTACTAATCACTTACCTCCGAACTGTGTGTATGCCTGTTTGAGATCACATAACCTACTTACGAGCCACTTACCTCTGAACTGTGTGTATGCCTGTTTGAGATGTGTAGAATTTGTGATAAGTACTGATCACTTACCTCCGAACTGTGTGTATTCCTGTTTGAGATGTGTAGAATTTGTGATAAGTACTGATCACTTACCTCCGAACTGTGTGTATGCCTGTAAGAGATGAGTAGAATTGGTGATAAGTACTGATCACTTACCTCCGAACTGTGTGTATTCCTGTTTGAGATGTGTAGAATTGGTGATCAGTACTAATCACTTACCTCCGAACTGTGTGTATGCCTGTTTGAGATGTGTAGAATTGGTGATAAGAACTAATCACTTACCTCTGAACTGTGTGTATGCCTGTTTGAGATGTGTAGAATTGGTGATAAGTACTAATCACTTACCTCTGAACTGTGTGTATGCCTGTTTGAGATGTGTAGAATTGGTGATAAGTACTAATCACTTACCTCTGAACTGTGTGTATGCCTGTTTGAGATGTGTAGAATTGGTGATAAGTACTAATCACTTACCTCTGAACTGTGTGTATGCCTGTTTGAGATGTGTAGAATTGGTGATAAGTACTAATCACTTACCTCTGAACTGTGTGTATGCCTGTTTGAGATGTGTAGAATTGGTGATAAGTACAAATCACTTACCTCTGAACTGTGTGTATGCCTGTAAGAGATGTGTAGAATTGGTGATGAGTACTAATCACTTACCTCTGAACTGTGTGTATGCCTGTAAGAGATGTGTAGAATTGGTGATGAGTACTAATCACTTACCTCCGAACTGTGTGTATGCCTGTAAGAGATGTGTAGAATTGGTGATGAGTACTAATCACTTACCTCTGAACTGTGTGTATGCCTGTTTGAGATGTGTAGAATTGGTGATAAGTACTGATCACTTACCTCTGAACTGTGTGTATGCCTGTTTGAGATGTGTAGAATTGGTGATAAGTAATAATCACTTACCTCCGAACTGTGTGTATGCCTGTTTGAGATGTGTAGAATTGGTGATGAGTACTAATCACTAACCTCTGAACTGTGTGTATGCCTGTTTGAGATGTGTAGAATTGGTGATAAGTACTAATCACTTACCTCTGAACTGTGTGTATGCCTGTAAGAGATGTGTAGAATTGGTGATGAGTACTAATCACTTACCTCTGAACTGTGTGTATGCCTGTTTGAGATGTGTAGAATTGGTGATAAGTACTGATCACTTACCTCCGAACTGTGTGTATGCCTGTTTGAGATGTGTAGAATTGGTGATGAGTACTAATCACTTACCTCTGAACTGTGTGTATGCCTGTTTGAGATGTGTAGAATTGGTGATAAGTACTGATCACTTACCTCTGAACTGTGTGTATGCCTGTTTGAGATGTGTAGAATTGGTGATAACTACTAATCACTTACCTCCGAACTGTGTGTATTCCTGTTTGAGATCACACAACGTACTGACGAGCCACTTACCTCTGAACTGTGTGTATGCCTGTTTGAGATGTGTAGAATTGGTGATGAGTACTGATCACTTACCTCCGAACTGTGTGTATGCCTGTAAGAGATGAGTAGAATTGGTGATGAGTACTAATCACTTACCTCTGAACTGTGTGTATGCCTGTTTGAGATGTGTAGAATTGGTGATGAGTACTAATCACTTACCTCCGAACTGTGTGTATGCCTGTTTGAGATGTGTAGAATTGGTGATGAGTACTAATCACTTACCTCCGAACTGTGTGTATGCCTGTTTGAGATGTGTAGAATTGGTGATGAGTACTAATCACTTACCTCCGAACTGTGTGTATGCCTGTTTGAGATGTGTAGAATTGGTGATAAGTACTGATCACTTACCTCTGAACTGTGTGTATGCCTGTTTGAGATGTGTAGAATTGGTGATAAGTACTGATCACTTACCTCTGAACTGTGTGTATGCCTGTTTGAGATGTGTAGAATTTGTGATGAGTACTGATCACTTACCTCCGAACTGTGTGTATGCCTGTTTGAGATGTGTAGAATTTGTGATGAGTACTGATCACTTACCTCCGAACTGTGTGTATGCCTGTTTGAGATGTGTAGAATTGGTGATGAGTACTAATCACTTACCTCCGAACTGTGTGTATGCCTGTAAGAGATGAGTAGAATTTGTGATAAGTACTGATCACTTACCTCCGAACTGTGTGTATTCCTGTTTGAGATGTGTAGAATTGGTGATAAGTACTGATCACTTACCTCTGAACTGTGTGTATGCCTGTTTGAGATGTGTAGAATTGGTGATAAGTACTGATCACTTACCTCCGAACTGTGTGTATGCCTGTTTGAGATGTGTAGAATTGGTGATCAGTACTAATCACTTACCTCCGAACTGTGTGTATGCCTGTTTGAGATGTGTAGAATTGGTGATAAGTACTGATCACTTACCTCCGAACTGTGTGTATGCCTGTTTGAGATGTGTAGAATTGGTGATAAGTACTGATCACTTACCTCCGAACTGTGTGTATGCCTGTTTGAGATGTGTAGAATTGGTGATCAGTACTAATCACTTACCTCCGAACTGTGTGTATGCCTGTTTGAGATGTGTAGAATTGGTGATAAGTACTGATCACTTACCTCCGAACTGTGTGTATGCCTGTTTGAGATGTGTAGAATTGGTGATGAGTACTAATCACTTACCTCTGAACTGTGTGTATGCCTGTTTGAGATGTGTAGAATTGGTGATAAGTACTGATCACTTACCTCCGAACTGTGTGTATGCCTGTTTGAGATGTGTAGAATTGGTGATAAGTACTGATCACTTACCTCTGAACTGTGTGTATGCCTGTAAGAGATGAGTAGAATTGGTGATAAGTACTGATCACTTACCTCTGAACTGTGTGTATGCCTGTAAGAGATGAGTAGAATTGGTGATAAGTACTAATCACTTACCTCCGAACTGTGTGTATGCCTGTTTGAGATCACATAACGTACTGACGAGCTGTTCACATGGAATGGGTTCTTGATATTGTAAATAATACCTAAAAGCAAATAAACGTAGGTAAATCTACTGAAGACCTAATCATTAGTGAGATAAACATAGTGTTATCAAAGATTACAAAGCTCACCTCATGGCAGCAAACAGAAAGTAGTCAAAGATTACACAGTTTTGAATTTGAAAATCTGTCCTACTGAGAAACAAAAATGCAATGATCGCTGTGCAATACAAATTCCCTTACCGGCAGCATAAATTAATGACTTGCATCTCTGTTCATCAGTTATTCTTCTGCAACAACAGCCAAGAAAAGTCTGGGAAACTGAATTCCCGAAATTTGCTAAGTCCAAGGGCCATAACTCTTATGAAAATTAGTTAATCTAAATTAAACTCAAATCTGCATCACACTATAATGTATTCACATACAAAAAATCAGCTCATTATCTGCAATAACAGGCATGAAAAAGTCCGGAAAACTGAAAATTTCATGAAATTTGCTAAGTCCAAGGGCCAAAACTCTTGTAAAAATAGGTCAATGGAAATCGAACTCAAAATTGGTCTGTATCACACTGAGATGTATTCATTTACCAAAAATCAGTGCATTATTTGCAACAGAACCAATGAAAAGTCCGTAAAACTGAAATTAATTTCATAAAATTTGCTATGTCCAAGGGCCATAACTCTTGTAAAAATAGGTGAATCTAAAGCAAATTTGCTAAGTCCAAGGGCCATAACTCTTGTAAAAATAGGTGAATCTAAAGCAAACTCAAACTTGATCTGTATCCCATTGAGATATATCCACATACCAAAAATGAGTTCAATATATGTAACAACAGCGGAAAAAAGTCCGGAAAACTGAAATTTTCATAAAATTTGCTAAGTCCAAGGGCCATAACTCTTGTAAAATTATGTCAATCGAAAGCAAACTCAAACTTGGTCTGTATCCCATTGAGATATATCCACATACCAAAAATATGTTCAATATATGCAACAACAGCGGAAAAAAGTCCGGAAAACTGAAAATTTTCATAAAATTTGCTAAGTCCAAGGGCCATAACTCTTGTAAAATTAGGTCAATCGAAAGCAAACTCAAATTTGATCTGTATCCCATTGAGATATATCCACATACCAAAAAGGAGTTCAATATATGCAACAACAGCAGGAAACATAGGTAATCACAGATTACGAAGCTCACCTCGTGACAGCAAAATTCAATTCAAACATATTTCTTAGTACATGTATATTGGCTTTTAAAGGCAAAACCACTCAAGCAGAAAAAGTAGGTCAAGGTCATTTTATGAAAGTTTGATCAAAGATACATCCAATATGCAAGTTTGGTACATGTAGCAGTTATACTTTGCTCAATATTGGCTTTATAGTGCAAAATCACTCAAGCGGAAAAAGTAGGTCAAGGTCATTTTATGAAAGATTGATCATAGATACATCCAATATGCAAGTTTGGTACATGTATCACTTATACTTTGCTCAATATTGGCTTTTAAAGGCAAAATCACTCAAGCGGAAAAAGTAGGTCGAGGTCATTTTATGAAAGTTTGATCAAAGATACATCCAATATGCAAGTTTGGTACATGTAGCACTTATACTTTGCTCAATATTGGCTTTTAAAAGCAAAATCACTCAAGTGGAAAAAGTAGGTCAGATGCTGCATCCGATGCATGGGTCCATCTCGGCATCCAAAGATGAATCACTTGTGCAAGTTTGGTTACTGTAGCATTAGTACTTTGTCAGATACTGAGCTACCCCAAACTTCTTATCCAAATCACTCAAGCGGAAAATGTAGGTCAGATGCTGCATCCGATGCATGGGTTCACCTCAGCATCCAAAGATGAATCACTTGTGCAAGTTTGGTTACTGTAGCATCAGTACTTTGTCAGATACTGAGCTACCCCAAACTTCTTAACCAAGTCACTCAAGCAGAAAATGTAGGTAAGATGCTGCATCCGATGCATGGGTTCACCTCAGCATCAAAAGATGAATCACTTGTGCCAGTTTGGTTACTGTAGCATTAGCACTTTGTCAGATACTGAGCTACCCCAAACTTCTTAACCGAGTCACTCAAGCGGAAAATGTAGGTCAGATGCTGCATCCGATGCATGGGTTCACCTCAGCATCCAAAGATGAATCACTTGTGCAAGTTTGGTTACTGTAGCATTAGTACTTTGTCAGATACTGAGCTACCCCAAACTTCTTAACCGGACGCGGACGCGTGAGGTTATAGCATAAGCTCACTCAACTTCGTCGAGGTGAGCTAAAAAGTCCAGAAAACTGAAATTTTCATAAAATTTGCTAAGTCCAACGGCCATATCTCTTGTAAAATTAGGTCAATTGAAAGCAAACTCAAACTTGATCTGTATCCCATTGAGATATATCCACATACCAAAAATGAGTTCAATATATGCAACAACAGCGAAAAAAAGTCCGGAAAACTGAAAATGGGAAGACGGACAGACGGACGGACAGACAGACAGACCGAGAGGAAACTAAGAGTCCCCTTCGGCGTTGCCGGTAGGGGACTAAAAAAACAAAATAAAATACTACCACACAAAAACAAAATAGAAAAGGGGAGTAGAGTATTTCATTTATTGAACAAAATTATTGAACAAAATTCTGCATGAATGGGTGTACTCTATTGATATCCAACTCTCCCTAACGTGTGCACTCACGTAGAAAATATAGGTCGTGACCAACATTTGAAGGTAGATTTGTGATCTACTCATAAAGACGCATCATCTGTGCAACTTTGGCCTTCCTAGCACTTATAATAGAGAAATAAAACTTCTTGACATTGATACTCAAATCTTCCCAACATGTGCAATCAAGCAGAAAATGTAGGTCATGACCTACATTTGAACGTAGATTCGTGATATACTCATAAAGACGCATCATCTATGCAAGTTTGGCCTTCGTAGCACTTATAATAAAGAAATAAAACTAGTGTGGACGCCAACGCAGACGACAGGGTGATAGCATAAACTCCCTCTCACTTTGTGAGGTGAGTTAAAAACTATTTAACCACTTATATTCTTATTCTATTGACAGTAATAATGATTTGGTTATTTGAAACCCCAAACTTCACCGAGCAAGTTGAAGGCGACCATTATGAAGTAGAAGTCGAAGAAATAATGGAAATTTGTTGCTAATAAAGCCTGTGTTTGTGAAACACGAATGCCCCCGATGGCATCTTTGTTAGTATGAACACTATTTTCTGTTAAGTACATGTATGTGAGGTCACTGGGTTAAAAGGTCAAAAGTCAAGGTCACGTGGTCAAAAATTTTGGTATCAATGGAAAGGTCTTGTCACAAGGAATACACATATGAAATATGAAAGCCCTATCACTTACCATTCAAAAGTTATGCCCAATGTTAAAGTTTTTGAAAAGTAGGTCAAAGGTCAAGGTCAAGGTCATGAGGTCAAAAATTTTGGTATCAATGGAAAGGTCTTGTCACAAGGAATACACATGTGAAATATGAAAGCCCTATCACTTACCATTCAAAAGTTATGCCCAATGTTAAAGTTTTTGAAAAGTAGGTCAAAGGTCAAGGTCGAGGTCACGAGATCAAACATTTTGGTATCAATGGAAAGGTCTTGTCACAAGGAATACACATGTGAAATATGAAAGCCCTATCACTTACCATTCAAAAGTTATGCCCAATGTTAAAGTTTTTGAAAAGTAGGTCAAAGGTCAAGGTCAAGAGGTCAAAAATTTTGGTATCAATGGAAAGGTCTTGTCACAAGGAATACACATGTGAAATATGAAAGCCCTATCACTTCCCATTTAAAAGTTATGCCCAATGTTAAAGTTTTTGAAAAGTAGGTCAAAGGTCAAGGTCAAGGTCTCGAGGTCAAAAATTTTGGTATCAATGGAAAGGTCTTGTCACAAGGAATACACATATGAAATATGAAAGCCCTATCACTTCCCATTCAAAAGTTATGCCCAATGTTAAAGTTTTTGAAAAGTAGGTCAAAGGTCAAGGTCAAGGTCACGAGGTCAAAATTTTGGTATCAATGGAAAGGTCTTGTCACAAGGAATACACATGTGAAATATGAAAGCCCTATCACTTCCCATTCAAAAGTTATGTCCAATGTTAAAGTTTTTCGGACAAACAGACAGACAAACAGATAAACAGACAAACAGACGGACAGGCCAAAAACTATATGCCCCCGAATCTTTAATTCTGGGGGCATAAAAATGGCTAGAGTTTTAATTCAATTCATCACTTATAATTATAATTACATTGTCAATAGAGGTGATGGGGCTCAAAATAAACATATCCTTTAAATTAAAGAATAAATCTTTTTTGAGCCACATCATCTCTATTTACAATGATATAATATCAGACATAGTTCACAGTGAGTTTGTTGGTAATTTTGATGGAAATCTTACCTCTGTGCAATAAGACGTAGTTCATTTGTGAGGACATTAGCATCTGATGTGATACCGGCTACACTGCACACCATGTCACTGAGGAAAAGTAAACAAGGCAAATAGTAAAGTAAAAATCTTCATACATGCTTCATTTTACATGTTACTGTACAATACTTATTCTATATCAAATAACTTACATTGCATATTCTATCAATAAGGAAAAGAAAACAAGTCATACGATAAAGTGATATTCTCATAGTCATAATTCCAACATTATGTCAATTTCTTTCACATCAATGAGTCGACCTCAATGAACATACTTTTAAAAGTCAGTAGCAGGAGAGGGAAAATTTGTACAGTTTGAAAGGGGCTGGGGCCAAATCTGGACCTTGAATAAGCCAGATGTTATAATTCCAAATATTTTCTGCATCAAAAGAATAATTTTCATCATGTGCCAACCTTTTGGACTAGCAAATATAGGAATATTCAATCAACTGGTGTTAGGTTTCATTAATAATAGAGGAACTTATAGGTAATATATTGGTAACATATGGACTAAAGGTCTATTGAGAATAAATATTCAATATGAAAGGTTCTTTCAGTCCCCAGAATAATTATGTCAGAAACGATACTGTTTTCTTGTAACTTCACCAATGTTTATCATTAACTTACTCATACAGCTTGTAGATCTTCTCAGAATATGACACTTCATCTAACAATTTATTTGTATTTCGTCTTTCTGCTGCCAGGAGAACACCATCATTTGCAAGAATGCCAAGACATGTGCCGGCATGGCCTATGGCTTCCATGGCATATTCAACCTGATATAATCTCCCTGTAAAAATAGTTTATTGATTAAGGATCAACAATATCAATACCAATTACAGTTCTTCTTTGTTAATTTGAGATGGGTGATAAGTGGTGGGGGCTTTAAAAGCTTAAATATTTTCACTGTTGTAAGTAACTTTGCGTTTCCCGTTAATAAACAGTTGAGTTGTATTTTAAAAAGCTATCATTTGATAGGGTAACATTTTGCAGAACTTTTATTCTCTCTTTTAGTCTTTATACAATATTTTCTAAGGAATATTTTAGATTACATATTCCCATTCATTTGTACAGAATTTACATTGTGATTACATGTATAAGACTATAACCGCGGTGGTTTGATTTGAATTATGATGTCATATACAGGTACGGCTATGTAGTAACAGAAACAGACCCTTTATAGCAATGGAATTTTATGCCTTCTCGACTTTGAGACTGAATAACTGTTAGGTACTTCTTTGATGTTTATATATACATATCTAAACGTCATTTAAGCGTGAAAAAATGGAATGTTAATATAAAAAATGTTATGATCGCTGAGCGATATAGTCCCCTACCAGCGGCATATATTTATATCCTGCAACTCTGCCTATGAATTACTCTTCAATTAAACATGTACATGTATGAGTTTTAATTAAACTAACTGACTGTGCAGCTCAGTTCTGAGGTTTTATCTGCTTTAGCTTTATCGATTCGAAAAAGAGGTCAAGCGTGACGAAAGTTGAACTTGCTCTGTAACTATCCAAGACTAAGCTGAGTATCAAAGGAGTATATATGGTTTATATAGTAAAGTGGCCCCCTAAAATCAATTTCTCCATAATCAAATTTTGTTGGAATTATTTTAGAGTTAAATATCTATATTTTAAGAAATCTAGTCATAAACACTACCTCTCGCTTTCTAAGACATTATAAATGTTGCCTAAATATCATGAAAACCGGTGATTTTGTCTATTTTTCACGAAAAATAGCATAATTCCTTATTATTTTCATTGAGATAACATCGAGCGGGATCTTGAACAACTTTTTCCTTTTATATGCACTTAAAGACGTGCAAATGTAACAACATATCAAAATATAAAAGTTGTTCAGAAGCCCGCTCGATACTAGCTACTAGGAAGTTTGTCGAAAATAAGCCCCAAAATGATGTTTTTCCAGAAATTTGGCGAAATATACCATTTTTGATGCTCTAATTCTAAGACATTGAGAAAGGAAAGTAAAGAATATATATCATTTCATAAGTAGCCTACATTGTAGAATAAATATTGGCACAAATTCATTTCTTTATGTAAATTTAAGATTTTGCCCAAAAAGGGGGCCACTTTTCTATGTAAACCGTATATAGTCCTTTCACCTGAATATCTCTATTTGTTGCAGAAAGAAGTCTGGAAAACTGACAAAAACTGAATTGTGCAAGTCATCAAGGGGCATAACTCCTCGAAAAATGGGTCAAGCGTGACGAAAACAAAACTTTCTCTGTAACTATAGAAGACCAAGCTGTGTATCAAATTTCACTTGAATATCTCTATTTGTTGCAGAAAAAAGTCCGGCAAACTGACAAAAACTGAATTTTCCAAGTCATCAAGGGGCATAACTCCTTGAAAAATAGGTCAAGCGTGGCAAAAGTCAAACTTGCTCTGTAACTATTGAAGACCAAGCTGTATATCAAATTTTATCTGAATATCTCCATCCGTTGCAGAAAAAAGTCCGGAAAACTGACAAAAACTGAATTTTCCAAGTCATCAAGGGGCATAACTCCTCGAAAAATGGGTCAAGCGTGACGAAAGTCGAACTTGCTCTGTAACTATCCAAGACCAAGCTGTGTATCAAATTTCATCTTGATATCTCCATCCGTTGCAGAAAAAAGTCCGGAAAACTGATATTCGGACAGACGGACAGACGGAGGGACAGACGGACAGACAGACCGAGAGGAAACTAAGAGTCCCCTTCGGCGTTGCCGGTAGGGGACTAATAATAACTGTCTAATCATGCTAATTGGAATGTAATTATACTGTGATAGCCTAAAATGGATCTAGGAATTATGTTTCTCATAATGTGCTTATTCTAAAAAAAAAAAAAGATTCAAAGACAAACTTTTGCTTTATATACATTAAAGCAAGACCTGACGAAAATATGTCCTTGATACTGATAGCATCATGTGTGAAAGAAGTTTGTCGTGTCTCCGTAGTCATCATACATCAACATCACCTGGTACGTACAAATAAATATATCATATAGCTCAGTATCATCAAATTGTGACCGCGTGTGAATGGAGGTGGGGGTCTGTGGGATGCTGTGTGCATCACTGCTCCTTTTAGGTTCCTCTGTAGCCCCCACTCCATGTAATGTAACATTCGGGTCACTTGTCACTCTCATTACTCTACCTAGCTGTAACTTAGCTAGGTAGAAAGATCACTAAGCGTTTCTTCTACATTTCTACAGTTTATTACAACATATATACAGAACTATGTACAAATTTATAAATCCAAATTGTATCTAAGTCATGTTCATGAGGTTGTATCTCCACCAGTAAGCATAATAGTTAAACTTTGATGTTGACTGTTAGGAAGTCTAGATAAGTCTGTTGTAAGTGTGTCTTGATAAAGAATATTAATCCTATTTAATCTAAAATGCCAATGGCTCAAAGGCTTAACTTCAAACATAATTTACTTAAAGGATAATTACACTAAATGGTGTGAGTTGATTGTCATGTCACCTGACAGACAGAGCAATCAAACCCAAGCCTAATCTTTTGTATAAACAATTTCTCTGATCTAAATGTTGTTTTGGCCTAAAGCTGTTTTGTCAAATAAAAAGTGTTAATAGTAAAGAAAGTGATAAGATAATTGGAATTCCTCAAAACCTAAAATGTAATTACAAGAATTTAAAGCTTTTGAAATACTAAAATGACAACTTACTTAATCATATTAACAGTAAATAACAAATGATAATAATGATGAATTATGCATGTTAAGAGGATGCAATTTATATATGCATAATTTGCACCCCATATACTTTATATGCTGGTCATAAAATAATACAAACTCTTACCCTCTGGGGAGAAGATTGTTGTACGGGAGTCATATCTTCGAGACTGAAATGAAACAATGAATCACAATCTTTTATATAATTTACAAGGATGTCAACCTACTGTCCACACGGCTTACTTCGTAAACAGGATAAACACGATTTTTAAGTACTTTATCATACAAAAATTCAAATCAAATTGATACCATTCAATATATGTAGATCTTGATTAGTTTAATTATGGGACACGATAGTCAGTTCATACAATCAAACTTTATGGGCAAAACAAGTTTACATTAGCCATTTCTTATGCTATTTTTTTCTCGCTACTTCATGATGCTGTCCATAGGCATCAATGCTAAAGTTGACGACGTCATGCTCAAATTTAACAATGAAAAGGCTCCATCTACTGGTAAAAAGCATTAACCCAAGACCATGTATCATACCAAACACTATTCAATGGTATCCATTTCATTTAAATTTTTGCATGAAAAAGTAATCAAATCACTCCTATTCTATTTCCAAAGTGAGCTGTGTGGACAGTAAGTTCTTCGTAGGATATTATAAATTTCTTACACGTACGTCCATCAAAATCTCAACAGAGCTTGTGTTGAACACATGTGTACTCAAATGCTGACTTTAGATAAGCACATTTATTAGATCTATTATCTTACCTTATTGTTACATGACCAAAAAGCAGAATTTGTAAACATGTAAACATGCCCCCTTTTATCATTTATGTCAAAAAAGTATGTAATCACTTTCTGCTGGATTACATGTAACACGATTTTGATTCCTTTGTTCAGCAAAAATTTAAACAAAATTTATATCATTCATAGATGTGGCTTAGTCGTAAATTTTGGTATATGTTGTTTGGTAGTGGGTTTATACAATTATAATATACAGACAAAATAAATTTTAGATATTGGGATGTTTTGTTATTATTCATTTCAGCAGTCTAATAGCTCAGTAGAGCTTATGTTTTGTACTTTTTATTTTGATATGCCGACTCTAAATAAAGCTTATCTTATCTTACCTTAGCGTGACGTCGCCTCATTTAACATTGAGCCTATGGAGAGCGTCACAACGTCACGGGTAAAATAGCATGGGAAATGGTGCACCTAGAACTTGTTTTGTCTATAAAGTTTGATTGCGTGCATTGACAGCCATATAAATTATATCAAAATTTACGACAAAGTGAGATCTATTGAATGGTATCAGTTTCATTTAAATATTTGCATGATAAAGCAATCAAAATCGTGTACATACGGTATATCCAGTTACCAAAGTGAGCCGCGCAGAGAGTAATCAGAGGTTCAACATTTGACAAATATGTGTAATGTTATAAACTCCAAAAAATGTGGTTTCATATGAAGGTTTGTCGAACTATCTTTTATACTGCTCCGTCATCTCTATGTCACGAATTTCCTCTGATGGAACGCGATGAACACGTTATGTTTCCCTCTCTTTCGTTTTCTTGACTTCGAATTCAAACGATAAATACTTATATCTTTGTTCCATTCAACATCTAAAAACATAATTATTTCAAAAGTTTCATTAGAAAACAATAAATTTGGGGTAAATGAGTTTGCAAACTTACCATCGCTAGCCGGTAAACCTCTAAATTGAGGAAAATAAACGGAGAGGATGAGTGTCGCCTTTCCGGATAAAAAACGATTTTACTGATTTTTTTCCCGTGAAATCTACATGATATTCTCGCCAATCAAACATTATATGAAGGGAAATTTATTGGCCATTGTAAAAGAACAAGAAATTTGGTAATTTGATAAACAGGAAGATAAAATGAAAAGAAATGGAAATCTGATGCTAAAAATAACACATTTTAAAAGAAAAGATCACAGTATTGAAAAGCACGCATTTGATTTTCATTTTTAAAATTTTTCATTGGTAAGATGTAAGAAAACAGGCAAGGAACTTTGTATACAACTTGGGTTTTACCGTAAGTTAATTTGTATATGCACAGATCATGTAAAAATTTCTTGATTAGTATGTTAATTATATCACAACTCATTAAATGTTACTGTATCATTAATGAAATAACAGCATCTTATATTATTGTTGTATTGTAGATTATGTATTTCATCCACTTAATAAGATCTATCTTTTTTGGAGACTCCTCCCCTCTTTTTAAATCATTTGTTTTCTTTTAAATGTCATTTGTTTTATTGTTCTTGTATGCTCTTAATGGGACCAAAATTGGACTTATAAATAATTTCCATTCTATTCCAAGGCAATATCAGAGATACTGAACTTTCACCATTTTTCATACCCAAAGTGAAATGTGCCCCTAATACTGAATTTTCAAAATACTGAAGAAAGAAAATATGTCAGTGATAAAACAAGAGAGAACGAAAAGTAAAGCATTTGTGTGACTTTCACAAAAAAAAAAAGCGTTAGTGCGGTGAAATATGGCATATTTTAACTTAAGATGCAATTTTAAAAACAATAATTATTCATAATTTTTCTATGCTCATCAGCCTTATCCTATAGAGCAGTCCAAATCAATAATACTCGATCAAGTCTCAGCTTAGTTTTATAGAAACTACTGCGAAGTAATTTGTAGCTAAGTTCGATCGACTTCGGTCGATCGTTTCTTCAACGCATTCGAAAATTTCTGTTATCAAAATTTCTTGAAATTTCTAAAACGTGGGTCCTGTAGCATCATATCCCACCCATTCTGCTACGTCTTTCGATACATTTTTGGGCATAATAACTTTCACACTCTTTGGCAATATCACATTGTTTAGACTAAGGATCACTGACGTGGGTTAAGTATCCAAAACGTGCATGTCTGGTCCATGCTGTAAATTTAAAACAAAGGAGGGGATCTCCAACAACACCAGGCTGCAGCACCCACAGCAAGACCCCAAAACACCCAATGCAAAAACACAGAGCAGACAAGCACAAGAAGAAACGCAAAAGGGACAAGGAACGTCAACGCACAACACAGAAACATCAAACACAAAAGAGACGAAAAAGAGACATACGACATATAAACATCAAACACAAAAGACTACACATAAATCAACGAGACCAATATGGGTAACCGGCGCCGACTTAAGACGGTCATCTGCCACGGAAATAGCAGAAGGTGTGGTTATCCTGGATTACGTGCGCACAACCCTGATCCCACTTTTCCGATTACCCAGAGGTCTGGAAGAACGTACAATTGTGGTGTAAAACAATTTCCTCACTGTCAGATGACCACACACAAACAAGACCGCCAAAAAATATGCTGTTGAATTTGAAGACGTTTAAAACATTCATTCAGTTTAGATAAAATTTTAAGCCTATCCTCTATGAGATGTGTAATAAAATTGTTCGATATTACAGAGATGTAACAATAACAACAATAAACTGAAATATTCCACCATCTTCCTTTTTAAATCTTCACTCACCCTAAAATATAGGTTACGTAAAGAATTTGTACCATCAAGTGAAAATAAGGTGACGGTAATTTGAGTGGAAAATTCAGTTGAGTGCCCCTCAGCTGAGTGATCTTCAGATATTTCAGTTGAGTTTTGAGGTTGAGGAAAAGTATGCCATTGATTTTTTAAAAACCTGAATGAATGTAATGTATG
Organism: Pinctada imbricata; assembly: GCA_033119305.1. Taxonomy (NCBI): domain Eukaryota; kingdom Metazoa; phylum Mollusca; class Bivalvia; order Pterioida; family Pteriidae; genus Pinctada; species Pinctada imbricata. The sequence continues at coordinate 89,257,367 of VSWD01000007.1, read as the reverse complement.
TACGAGTATTATACATATATTCAGGTTAAAAAATAGATGTCACATTGAGGAGATACTATACAATTTCTGAAAAAGATGGAATATTTCTCCAACAATACCTGCACAGGTATATATACAGGTTAAGGTTGTCACATTGAGAACTAAACTATGAAATACTAGTATAGCCCCAAACTGCCACCACCGTCACCTAATTGTACATTTCCTCATCATCAAAACTCAACTCAAATGTTTGAGGATCACTCACCACTCCATGCACTCTGTCTCAACTGAATTATACACTATAAATCACCGTCACCACAGTATCTGAGGGCTTTCTCGGTTGAGGGCCAAATTTGAGGGTGAGGGAAAAGTTTAGGGAAAATTGGTGACTAATACTCGCACATTCATTCATTCATTCATTCATTCATTCATTCATTCATTCATTCATTCATTCATTCATTCATTCATTCATTCATTCATTCATTCATTCATTCATTCATTCATTATTGTTCCTTCTGTTAATAAGTACATGTATGAATGAACATGTTCTTTTCGTGATTTACTAATACACATGTAATTGATTAAAACAGACAAAGAAATAATCAGATTTGTTCTTGACCATACGACTATAGGAATATTAATCAACTTGTTCACTCAGGCCTTCGTTGCCGTAAGATATATTCACGTCAGTAAATTAATTGATGGTCACAGAAATAGCCGACGCTTCAAGTAATTTTAGTTTGTGTTAAACACAGACTCTTACATAAAAAATCACAATCGATTGCAAAAGGGTATACGAAAGAAGGAATCATATTCTACAAAGGGAAAAAAGAGAATTCCAAGAGAGATGAGAAAAGGTGCCCGGGAAGAGTAAGTATCCACTGTTTGTAGGCAACACCCGTCACACTGTAGCCGTACAGAAAATGTCATACTGGTGAATGTTTCAAATTCATGTTTAATCTCAACCCCTATGAGAATAACAGGTATGCAAGACTAAGAATCGAAATGACCCAGTCTGCCTTCGTAAACTTGGAGACTTTAATATCATGGGCAAAAGTTTACTGTATTAAAAAGGTTTAGTATGGCATTTTATTGTCAAGAATGTCGAATGTAATTCTGGCTTAGAACTACGGCCACTGTTGAAACTAGCGAATTTGGATACTTTTCTTGCTAACGCCAAGGGTCAACGGATATATTTATGGTGACGGATGTGCCTGGCAGCAGCTTTTGCTCAGTCTTCCCTGAACACCCGAACTAATCGTTCTTGTAGGATAAGATTTACTTAGTTCCTTCTACATGGGAAAGGAGGGGATCTCCAAATACACTCGGTTGCGGTACCCATATCAAAATACCAAAAACACCTTATGCAAATCGCAGAACAGACACCCACAGAAAAAGACGCAAAAGGCACAAGGAACACCAACTTACATCATAGAAACATGAAACACAAAAGACCACACGCAAACCAACGAGACCAATGAGCAACCAGTGCCGACCTAGGACCCAAAGGTCTCGAAGAACGCACAATTGTGGTGTAAAATAACCACCTCACTGTAAGATGAACTTACAAACAGACAGCATGACACAGGTGCCTAAGAAACACATGGATGGATATGTAAATAAATATAAAAACAGAACGCATACGAAATACAGTCCGTGCTCTGCCCGCTGTAGCGAGCTCATGCATGTGATCACCATAGGAGTCCGACCTGACATTCAGAGAGGACAGGTGATCGGGGCCCTTTCTTCTCTAAAAAGGTTTGGACAAGACCCGTCAGTGCAGACTTCTTTCGACCTTAATTTTAGAATCTTAAGAGTACTTCACCAAAATTAGCAAATCTTATTTATGTCAAGAGAGCAAGAACAAATATTTTCTGATGGGATGCCATAAGGCATTAATTTTAAGAAGAATTATTTTTGAAATTTCCATTTTCAAAATTCCACTTTTTAGATCTGATTTTACGTCTTATCTTAATGTTCAGCTCCTTTCTACTAAGAAAATCCAAAACATCAGTACATACTCTAGCATACCGGATATGCTGCGAAATGTAGATACCGTGTGACGGTAATCTAAGAACATCACCGTCAAGCATGGGAAAATTTACTATGTTGAATCCAAAATCATCTCGTTTGTCATACACACTTGTATGAATCTCCCAATTAACAATTTTGATATTTAGGTCCACAAATGGTGTTTCTGTGTTTGTAACGTTTGCCTTGTTTTGAGTAGATTTTTGTGGATAAATAGCATCTTTATACTTTTCAAAAGCACGAAATCTTGTCGATAGTAAGAATATCATCGAGGTGCCTAGAAATACCAATTAAACATAAATAATATCATGTAAACTTCCTATATTGTTTTATATTGATTGTATGTGGATGTGGACTTTCTCGTCGTCTCATTGATGTTTGTTCATGTTGTTCAATCTTATGTCCATTATATGTATTAGTGTGTGTTCCGCTGTGGTCAGTAAGCTGTTTTTCCATCTGTCTGTGTACTTTTCATAGATTAGAAGTAGTACAACTAAGTAGGATAAGTGGAAATAACTCTGACAATGCACAGGAAAAGGGCTTCAAGTTACATATACTCAAAATCAGGATAGAAAAAAATATGACCACAAAGACGGTATACAGACCTATGAATTCAACTATAAAAGAACATGATAAAAACATATAAAAGATAGTTTAAAAAGAAATAAAATCAAACCAATTAGAGAAGATAAATTCCTTTTTGAGTCATAAGAATGATAATGATGAAAAAATGAAACCACCCATAAGTATAGCAGATACAAATAGATCATAACAAAGAGAAGGAGTTATATATGCTGGAATAAAAGAAAGTGAAAAAAGTTAGAATATTAGCCATAAAACCTTCTCCCTTTCCAGTAAACAAGATATATCCGTGTCAGTTCACATGCTTTGAACTTAATAGAAAAGAATATGATTACCTAAGCTACCCATATCTGCATTATGGTGTAAATATCCGGATGGTAGGTTTTTCACTCTCTGTTATTCTTCAGTTTCAGTTCGTTTTGCTGAGTCTAATTACATGTATTTCATGCTAGAATTGATCCGACATTGACAGATTTATGAGTGAAGGTTCTTACATTCAGATCGCATTCCCATCAACATTAACATATACACCGATGTATGTAAAATTCTTTATTTCAGTGATATGAGTCAGTCGATTCTATAAGATTCCTTACATCAATGGTGAAAAGTATGAAAACGACACAGTAATAATGAAATATCAAGGCCTATTTTATTGGCATTTTATTGTTTTCATTAAGTTACTGAAAACCTGACGAGTTCCATACTTTGTGTAAAGCTTAGATTATTGACAAACTATCTGCTAACATCGTACATTTTGTCGGCCCAGGCTCCAGTATTTTAATGATCGATTTTACAATTTTGATGGGTAGAGTGAATCAGCGCTTGTTTAATATGACAGGCTCATGTCAGAATTTATTTCATAATTTCCAGCTTTCTTGAAAGAAATAATTATACACCAAGAACAAGCTCATAAAACCATCTTAATAAATAATCAATCTGAATCAGGAGGAGCTGGGAGGGAAGCCTTGTTTTATAGTTCTTGTAATGAAGTGACAATAAACTCAATTTGCCTCTGGTCAAGACGAGACATCATACAGGAAGGAAGTCCTTTAAAATTACTTTTTCCCTCTTTAGTGATTTTTTCATACCTTTCCATATAATTTCAGTGGAAAAAAATTCCTTAAGCCCCTGTCACACTGTGGCGAATTGGAGCTACGAGTTTTGTACGAGTGCTGGCGAGTTATAACTCGCCGAAATTTCCCCGAGTTAGTCTTAATTTTTCGTGATTACGACATGAGCACGACATTTGCTCGAGATCGCTACGAGAACAGTACGACACTTGGCGACACTCGACGATTTGTACACGACATCTTCTCGACAAATGAAGACTTTAGTAAGAGAAGATACGAGTTAAGTACGAGTTTCGTTCGAGTTTATACGAGATGTAGCGACATGCCTACGAGTTAAGCACGAGATAAGTACGAGTAATGACGAGCTGAGTACGAGAAGTACACGAGTTATGTCAACACATTATGAATTTGGTATAAATTTGAGTTTAAGTTTTTTTTTAGCTCACCCGATCTTAAATGACAAATATGGATAATGACCATATCCCTGTATACAGCACAAAATCGATAATTAAGAAAGTCAGAAACCGAAGGCATACAAAATCATGGTAAAACCAAAGCAAACAAACAAAAACATCCACCACATGAAAAGAAGCGAACTCCCGATATGGGAGTGCTGAAAAATTTGAATGAATTGGTCTGTACAAGCTTCAAGTAAATAACACGATACATCTTCAAGCCCTTAACAGGGATTGGTATTGTCATTATTGTAGTATTTCGACCGTCGACAAGATGTCTTCCTTTTGTATGATTGCATTGTATCGACTCACGTTTTCTTCCTCAATACTGCTGAAAAATTTGAATGAATTGGTCAGCACAAGTTTCAAGTAAATAACACGATACATCTTCACTTCTTAATTATCTTCTTCTGGACGGTGCAAAATCTGTTGAACAAATATCTTCTACAATCGCAGAAAGGATCTATTAATAAAAGTAACGAATCCGAGTGTCCAAGAGGGGTGCAGGGTGTATCTTCAAGATTGTTATATTCAAGAGCCGATTATGGACTCTTTTGAATTTGATCATGTACATGCAAAAATTGAGGTTTTATTCTTTTCTTTTCAATTTTCAATATTATTTAAGCTGAGAATCATAATACGTACAATGTAATCTTTTTCAATACAACCAGAATATGAATAGAAAATCTTTTTGTATCTACAGTTACCTATTTTTTAATCGTGTCAGCTTAAAAAAATTATAATTGATAAATTTATCCTTTCAATCATTTTTAAATGCAATAAAATGGACTTACAAGATCGAATACGGGTAGTAGGTGCTCAATGTCTTATACCAACTTGAAGATATATCTGCCATAGATGAAACATGGGACTGTTTCCTTGTTTTTTGTTTTATTTATTAGGACAAAATGATGTAAGAGATTACATGGACCAACTTATCATGATTAATTGCATTTTTCTGGAGTTAGTATATCTATTAAGCTCGTGTACGCCTTGAACATGTCAGCCCACCTGGGCCTCTTTTTATTTTTGTTCTCTATCATTGCTATACCACGAAAGTGAAAACATTTATGCATGCTGCTGAAGAAGACTGGATTAAAGTACTCAACTCGGCAGAACTCGAGAAAATATCGAGACAGTGTCGAGCAGAACTCGTACAAAGTCGTGCAGATGTCGAGAAGAGGTCGGTACAACTCGCATGATGTCGTGCAGACATCGTACTCATGTCGTTTCAACTCGTATATAAACTCGGCCCTTCTCGCACGAGTTTGATTCATGGCGAGAAGCGACGAGAAGTGGAGACATGCACACGATGTCTGCACGAGTTTATGCGACATCTGCTCGACCCTTGTTCGACATCTCCTCGACATGCACACGACATGAAAACTCGCACGACAATTTTAAACCGTTTAAAATTCTCGCCGCCTCACGCCGAGTTCTGGCGACATGAGGCGACATTTCTTCGACATGTGAAGACATTTGTACGAGTTCCATGCGACAAACGACGAGTTGTGGCGAGTTGTAACTCGCCACTTCTCGTAGCTCGAACTCGCTACAGTGTGACAGGGGCTTTAGCCACAAAATAACAATTATACCAGTTTGTTGAATTCATGTTTTTTCATTTATTTTGGTGTTTGGTTTCTGAGTGTAAATTTGAGAACCTATTGAAAATTATCAATTTAATGCAAGACAAAAATATTAGACGTTACTACCTTTTAGTTAGTATTACAATACCCTCGAGCTCCAGCAAATAAATGTACTATGAATATAAAACCTATTTGGTTTTGCAAAAAATCGGGCTTTCGTCTCAATGCTATACACTTACATAATTGATGCTTCTGACACATCTTGGTCTTACAGGAGATCTCTGCCTGATGTGTGTTACATCCTGTGTGTGGGTGTGCTCCGCTGTGGTTAGTACAGGGTAGTCTTGATGGAGATCTCTGTCTGATGTGTATTACATCCTGTGGATGTGTTCCGCTGTGGTCAGTACAGGATAGTATTGATGGAGATCTCTGTCTGATGTGTCTTACAACCTGTGTGTGTGTTCCGCTGTGGTCAGTACAGGATAGTATTGATGGAGATCTCTGCCTGATGTATTACATTCTGTGGGTGTGTTCCACTGTGATCAGTACAGAGTGGTCCTACTGGAGATATCTGTCTGACGTGTGTTACAACCTGTGTGTGTGTTCCTCTGTGGTTAGTACAGAGTGGTCCTACTGGAGATATCTGTCTGATGTGTGTTACATCCTGTGGATGTGTTCCGCTGTGGTCAGTACAGGATAGTATTGATGGAGATCTCTGCCTGATGTATGTTACAACCTGTGTGTGTGTTCCGCTGTGGTCAATACAGGGTAGTATCGATGGAGATCTCTGTCTGACATGTGTTACAGCCTGTGTGTGTGTTCCTCTGTGGTTAGTACAGAGTGGTCCTACTGGAGATCTCTGTCGGATGTGTGTTACATCCTGTGGATGTGTTCCGCTGTGGTCAGTACAGGATAGTATTGATGGAGATCTCTGCCTGATGTGTGTTACACCCTGTAGGTGTGTTCCTCTGTGGTTAGTACAGAGTGGTCCTACTGGTGATCTCTGTCTGATGTGTGTTACATCCTGTGGGTGTTTCCTCTGTGGCTAGTACAGAGTGGTCCTACTAGAGATCTCTGTCTGATGTGTGTTACATCCTGTGGGTGTGTTCCGCTGTGGTTAGTACAGAGTGGTCCTACTGGAGATCTCTGTCTGATGTGTGTTACATCCTGTGGGTGTGTTCCGCTGTGGTTAGTACAGAGAAGAATTAATGGAGAACTCTGTCTGATGTGTGTTACATCCTGTAGGTGTGTTCCTCTGTGGTTAGTACAGAGTGGTCCTACTGGTGATCTCTGTCTGATGTGTGTTACATCCTGTGGGTGTTTCCTCTGTGGTTAGTACAGAGTGGTCCTACTGGTGATCTCTGTCTGATGTGTGTTACATCCTGTGGGTGTGTTCCGCTGTGGTCAGAACAGAGTGGTATTAATTGAGATCTCTGCCTGATGTGTGTTACATCCTGTGGATGTGTTCCGCTGTGGTCAGTACAGGATAGTATTGATGGAGATCTCTGTCTGATGTGTGTTACAACCTGTGGGTGTGTTCCGCTGTGATCAGTACAGAGTGGTCCCACTGGAGATCTCTGTCTGACGTGTGTTACAACCTGTTCGTGTGATCCTCTGTGGTTAGTACAGAGTGGTCTTACTGGAGATTTCTGTCTGATGTGTGTTACATCCTGATGGTGTGTTCCGCTGTGGTCAGAACAGGTTAGTAATTATGTAGATTTCTGCCTGTCTGATGTGTGTTACATGCTGAAGGTGTGTTCCGCTGTGGTCAGTACATTGCAGTCTTGATCGTCCACATCCTTGACAAGAATCAGAACGATGTTTTCCACAATATTACGTGAAAGATATGATGTCTTCTTTTTGGGACATTAACGAAACAAGGGGATCTCCAACCAGACTCGGTTGCAGCACCCACAGCAAAGCACCAAAACAACTTATGCGAAAATTCAGAGTAGACAAGAAGAACTAGAGACGTTAAAGAGACAAACGACATAGAAACATGAAACACAAAAGACTACACATAATTCAACGAGACCAATAGGCAATCGGTGTCGACGTAGAACGGCCATATGCAACGCAAGTAGTATATTGGGTGGTTATCCGGATTGCGTGCACACAACCCTCCCACTTTTCCTATACCCAAAAGACTTTATAATAAAAAGGGGCATACGAAATAAAGTCCGTGTCCTGCCGGCTGTAGCGAGCTCATGTATGTTATCACAAGAGGAGTCAAAACGACATTCAAGGAGGACAAGTGGTCGGGGCCCTAAGTTCTCAGAAGAGATCCGGACAGGGCCCGTCATGGAGTACCTTCGTCACAGTCAGCAGAGTGCAAGTCATAAGAATGAGCTGGTACAAGACTGTAGATAGGTGATGTACCATGCCGAGTGTCCATCTGGTGACATTAGGATCATAATCAGGGTATAAAATGCGCTTGAAGAGTCTGATGGTTTCGATGGTCATGCTGTCTACCTTTGATACTTCTAATTTCATTTATTATGTCACCAGGAAAATTGTGAAATGCCCAAAGTAACATACTCTGTTGCTTATATTAAAAGGAGCTGACAGTCATGTTTGATATTTGAAAAAATTCCAGAAAGTCTTAACTAGTTTTTGAAACCTTGACCCAACAGTTTCTTGGTTATTTGTGAATTTCTACTATGAAAATCCAAAGCATAAGTACATGCTCTAGCGTATCGGATGAACCGTATGACGGTATTCTGGAAATATCACCGGCAAGCCAGGGGAAATATACTTTGTTGAATCCAAAATCATCTCTTTTGTCATACACACTTGTATGAATTTTTCCATTTACAATTTTGATATTTTCTGTTTGTAAAATTTGCCTTGCTGAATTTCAAAAAAGTTTAACTTAACATATTACAAAAATGTAATGTAGGATAACGACATGATATTTTTTTTACAGAATTCTACTTTCAACTGAAAGAAAATACCATTGTTCTCTACTTAGACGCGAAACTAATTTTGTCTTTCATCCGCTGGAAATGGCTACGACTAATGTCACCTAGTACTCTATCTATAGACAAATTCTAGCCATTCAGTTATATTTTTGTCAAACGCATTATTGTTTTAGTTTGAACTTGATTACACTAGCTCTATTTCTAAGACATTGTAGGAGGATGCAAGAGTCGATCTGAAATACATTTATGGACTTGTCTCGTTTATGCTTTTTTCCTTCAAAATAAACGAGTTTAATAATTCTAATATTTTGTTTTAAGAAAAGTACATGTTATTTTAATTTGTTAAATCAAAAATGTAATGAAAAATTTAAATAAATAGATTCAATAAAATATGAACTTGTTAGATATCGATTTATTACTATGATAGTATGAGTGTTTTTAAAATATCCATAAGACTTGCAGCATTAGAACTACTATTTGAAATCAAAAACAATTGGGCTAAAAGCATATAGTCCATACATGAAAATTAATTATTTTTTTCTGTATAATGTGAATCAAATATTGAAATTATGTTCTATAGAAATAATTTTAGTGCACCTAATGTACGTTTCAGCTGATAATATGTAGCAAAGTTCGATCAATTTCGGTTGATCGTCTGTCTCTTCAACGCATTCGAAAATTTCTGTTATCAATATTTCTTGAAATTTCTAAAACGTGGGTCCTGTAGCATCATATCCCACCCATCCTGCTACGTCTTTCGGTAAATTTTTGTACATAATAATTTTCACACTCGTTGGCAATATTACATGGTTTGGATTGAGGATCACTGACGAGGGCTAGGTACCCGAAACGTGCATGCCTGGTCCATTCTAAAAAATTATCTGCTCTTAAATGATGCTATTGAATTTGAAGACGTTTAGCATTCATAAGTGATATTCATGGCCGAAATATAAAGAAATTTATATATGAAGAGATAATTCTAACAATTAGCTTTTATAGGTGTGACAGCGGTATGAGATTTCATGCAGTTTTCAACCAAATTATATGTGACATTTCTCTCTTATAAAAAAATATGGACACTTTCACCTATCTAGTCTTGAAGTCTGATCTTAACTCTTTATTTTAACGACAAAAAAGTGTACATTGTGTTTATTAATCGAAAAATAATTACATATGATGTACATTACCCTCTACGTACATGCGTGTATGACTAGTAGTACCTCTTAGGACCCCCATGGTCAGAATCGTATCGAATTTGATATATAGAATGATTTATTTTCTGAAATGTTTTCGTCTATCATCAAAGATCACACTGATATCAAATTCAAGTTTATAATGATTGCCATTGTCAACATTTCATAAACACGTGGTAGCTCTGACGTCATTTATCGTGACCGGAGGTGTATTACAAAGTTGATTGGCTTATACAGCCATCTGTCTTTATAACGGTACTACGTATGTGCCGAAGAGCACACTATAGATAGAGCTATGTTCAAGGAAGATTCCACTTATTTATTACAGGTGATTAAATTTCTTTCAAGTCTCTTTGGAACCAATGAAACAATGCGAACGATATCTTCAGAGAAAATTGTCCAACAAGAGCGATAACAATTTAGTTTTGATTATGCACCATATTCGCATTTATGGTTAGAGTTTATTTTTTATTTCCAGCAGGATTGGAAAACTTCTTATATAAAAGTTCCAATAGAAAAGAAGACATCCAACCCTGGAGGTTAACATCAAAGTAGTACCTAACCGTTATTCAGTCTCAAAGTCGAGAAGGCAAGGCAAAATCGTGAGAATTCCCATAGAAACAGTTGCGAACCCCGGAATGAACAACATTCCGAAGTGAAACCAGGTGCCCGGTAGAGTCAGCGTCTCCTGATTGCATGCAACACCCGTCGCAGCAGCTCCATGGAAACCTGTTAAATTCGGTGATTGTCTCGATGTACATTTTGTTGTACAGATCAGGTAAGTATGACAAATATGGATAATGACCATATCCCTGTATAGAGCACAAAAACCGAAGGCATTCAAAATCAGGATAAAACAGGAACCAAAACAAACAAACAAAACCTCCACCACATGAAAATAAGTGAACTCCCGTTTTGGGAGTGAGACCAGGTGCCCAGGAAGAGTAAGCATCTCCTGCTTGCATGCAACACCCGCCACTTCAATTCGGTAGAACTGTCACATCCGGTTACTTTCATTTCGGAAGACAAAGAGTACAATCTTTGGTTGGATGGTTCAAATGGTCTATGAAGAATATCATCCACCATTCTGGAGAGTGGGACATCAAGTGTATGATGAGTTCCCCATATCGACCGTAGATTTTCCTCACTGACGATGTTAGTCGGTCACAAATATATTCCTGACTGAGAAGCTTATCTGAAAGACGCCTAGCTCTAAGAATCCGTATATTTGGTACTTGCTCTGGCATAGCGTATCAACTGAGATATGAACACGCCATAAGCAGGCGATGAAGGGATGTTGCTACTCAGAAAAAGAAAGGTTGTAATGCTGAAATTGAAGTCGTCACGTTTGTCATAGAGTGAGGTGTTCATGTGACCATCAGTGTCGTGGGACAACATTATGTCCAAATAGGATGCTGAATTATTTGTCTCTGTAGTTTCTTTGATTTCAAGCTCCGAAGGATAGATACTGCTGAGATAATCCGAGAATTTTGGATTATTGATGGACAACACATCGTCTATGTATCTGTTAGTAAAGCTGAAGTCAGAAGCTAAGTATCTTTTCCCTTCAGAGACCAAAGATTGAATGAATTCAGCTTCGTAAGAGTAAAGGAAAATGTTGGCGAGGAGTGGGGCACAATTGGTCCCCATTGGAATTCTGACAATTTGCTGGAAGAACTTTCCTCCAAACACCACAAAAATGTTGTCGATCAGAAAGTTTTACATCTGATTAATATCTGTTTCAGTGTACTTATTTTCAGAATCGGACTTTTCTTTTACAAAGAAGGTTTTGTCATAGTTTACAACAATAAATTTGTATTTGCGATTACTGTTCTTACTTGTAAACGCATAACTTATAATTTTTGCGAGCCTTTCTTTCAATTTAGAATGTGGAATTGTAGCGTAAAGTGTAGAAAAATCAAAGGCTTTGATCGAATGGACTCTACTTAAATGAGTGGATATAAGATGTTCTAAAATTTCCTTCGAATTCTTTAAAATCCACATCTGGTTGATACCACTGCGAGAATATACTGTCGAACAATATTTTTGAAGGCCAATTTGATTTCAGATAAAACTTTGGTGTGTAACATTGATACAGATTTGGTAGAACATTTTGAGGAACCAGCGATAAAACGTTGTTTGTACGGATTCTTATGCATTTTAGGTATGCAGTATAAGTATGGTAAATCTAAATCTAACTTGTTAGTGTTAAAACCAAAGGAAGCAAGAGCTGATTTGTGGTTATCTATTATTTCAGAGGCTGAAAGGTTTATTTGTGTGTAAGTGGGATTTCAAGGTGTCGAATTCAAACCCAACTCCTTCACTAGACTGTCGAAATAGTACTTTTTGCAAGTAAATGTGTAATTATTTGAGGCTTTGTCCGCTGGTATGATGACATAATGTTCTTGGAGGTAGGTAAGCTCTGTGATAACATCAGGGTCTTTAAATATAGACTCGAATCTGGTGTTCACAATTGATATAAATCGGTGAATTTTAGATAAAAGTAACCCTCTTATGGATTTTATTCATTCAGAAAGGGTGTCGAGCTGTACACCCTCTTTCTTTGCCCAACGTATTGCATATTCCTCACAAGAGTCCATGAATGATCAGTGACATTCTACATTGTGATTGAATGGTTGTCACCATCACCAAACAAGACGTACTCGATAATCACCGTATTTTACAGGTTTCCATGGAGCTTTTGCCACGGGTGTTGCATGCAGTCGGGAGACGCTGACTCTCCCCGGGCACTTGGTCTCTCTTCGGAATGTTGTTCATTCCGAGGTTCGCAACCGTTCCTGTAGAAAATCTAATGACTTTGCCTTGCCTTCTAGACTATGATACTGAATAACTTATGGGTAATTCTGTAATGTTTATATTGGATATGGCATATGCTAATGAATCGACCCTACGGTAGGACATTTTGAGCCGCACACTCTTTGCAAAGTAAATGTTTAAATTGAAAAGGGCCCTATTAAAATGATTTTTTTGTTGTGTCTAAAAATCACTTTGGCTGGAAGCATCATTGGTGAGGATTTAATATCTGAAAGAAAGGTGGGGATCTCCAACAACCTCCCAAAACACCCACTGTAAAACATAAAGAATACACGCATAGAAAGAGGCGCAGTGGTACAAGGAACGTCAAATCACAATAAAACATAAAACACAAATGACTACATATAAACCAACGAGACCAATGGGCAAACGGTGCCGACTTAGGGCGGCCATCTGCCACGTCAGTAGCAGACGGTGTGAAACACATCTCTTGTGCATAATGAATTGGTTTGAAATTTTCTTTGAGAAGGTCGAGAGTTGGAGCGCTTCCGTATTATTCACAACAAGAAATAAGTGTTGATTGTAAAGAAATAAATAAAGTGAATTACTTTGCCAAGTATCATTACTTTGCAGTCAATTAGTAGTCATTTCGATTAAATGTCAAAACAGTACAAAAAACGTGCATGTTTCGGATAATCGTAAACCTTTACATTCATATTCAATGTCACGAAGTAAGTGCTCTATACTATATGAAATGTTTTAAAAACGTCTTAAAATTCAATAACATCATTTAAGAACAGATAAAATTGCAGCATGGACCAGACATGCACGTTTCGAGTACATAACCCTCGTCAAAGATCCTCAGTCTCATGTTACAAAATTTCTTGAAATTCCTAAAACGTGGGTCCTGTAGCATCATATTCCATCCATTCTGCTACATCTTTCGGTACATTTTTGGACATAATAATTTCACACTTTTTGGCCGTATCACATTGTTTAGACTTTGGATCACTGACGAGGGTTAAGTACCCGAAATGTGCATGTCTGGTCCATGCTGTAAATGTATCTGGTCTTAAATGAAGCTATTAAATTTGAAGACGTTTAACATTTGAACTACTTGGTGAGTGTCACTGCTGGTGGACCAAGAGTCCCCGAAGGCACATGTAGCCAAGTTCGATCAACTTTGGTTGAACGTCTGTCTCTTCAACGCATTTGAAATTTTCTGTAACAAAATTTCTTGAAATTCCTAAAACATGGGCCCTTTAGCATCATATCCCACCCATTCTGCTACATCTTTCGGTACATTTTTGGACATAATAATTTCACACTTGTTGGCCATATTACATTGTTTAGACTGAGGATCACTGACGAGGGTAAAGTACCCGAAACGTGCATGTCTGGTCCGTGCTGTAAATGTATCTGGTCTTAAATGATGCTTTTGAATTTGAAGACGTTTAACATCTAAACAATGTAATATGTGATGTAGAAAAATATAGTTTCTTTTGATCAAATTATTCTTAACTCGAGGAAAAAATAAACATAGTTTCCGTTTTCATTAAGCAAATAGATTTCTTTTTTTTTCTTGGGAGGGGAGGGGTAATCAATCCCTATAATTAATCCTTTTTCAAAGAAGGGAGGGGATCTCCAACAACACTCGGTTGCAGCACCAACATTAAAACCTCAAAACACCCACTTCAAAATCACAAAGCAGACACGCACGGAATGAGACGCAAATGGTACAATGAACGCCAAATCACATAGAAACATCAAACATAAATGACTACACATAAACCAACGAGACCAATGGGCAATCGGTACCGACTAGGACGGCAATCTGCCACGTCAGTAGCAGACGGTGTGGTTATCCTGGATTACGTCGCACAACCCTCCCACTTTTCCGACTACCCAGAGGTCTCGAAGAACGTACAATTGTAGTGTTGAACAACCTCCTCACTGTCAGATGACCACACACAAACAAGACCGTAAAACGCAGGGGCCCAAGCAACACAGATGAATATGTAAATGGATGTAAAAAGACGGCATACGTAATACAGACCGTGCTCTGCCAGCTGACATTCAGAGAGAACAGGTGGTCGGGGCCCTGTCTTCTCTAAAGAGGTTTGGAAAGGGCCTGTCATGGAGTCCCGTCGTTACAGTCAGTCAGAGTGCGAATATTACGAATACGCTTGTACAAGACTGTAGATTTGTCAAGTTCCAAGCCTAGTGTCCGTCTGGTGACATTAGGATCATATCCACGGTATAAAAGGCGTTTGATAATTCTGACGCATTTTCGATGGTTATGCTGTCTACTTTTGATCCATCTTATTTTGTTAATAAGACATTCAAACAACACAAAGAAGGTAACAATTTTAAATAAAGATTTTTTTTATTTCAGCTTTGAATAACTTCAAGTTTGGTTTTCCCTGAATTTTTAATGAGAGACAAAGTACTCATTAATTGATCATATTTTGTGCTTTCAATCTACTTTTATAATATTTATACGATGAAAGGTAAAAGTAAGTGTCCATCTCTGCTGCTAGAGAACAAGAATGTATAAATGCGGTGTACCCGGCATACGTCCTTATCAGTGCAAAATTCAAGCTTAAATATTAAACGTCTTCAAATTCATTAGCATAATTTTCAAGCAGATAAATTTATGCACAGCATCGACCAGACATATACGTTTCGGATATATTACCCTCGTCAGTGATCCTCAATTCTTTTCGGTTATTTAACCTTCGTCAGTGATCCTCAATGAAAACAATGATATTTAAAAAATATATACATGTATATTATATTTAAAAAAACTAAAAATGATATCCAAAATATACCGAAAGACGTAGCAAAATTGCTGGGATATAATGTTACAGGGGTTTAAGAAATTCAACGTCTTCAGAGTTGAAAAATGATAAGATTAGCGCCACACATTTTATTTCTGAATTTCAGGTCTTTACCTTGTTAAGAATAAGCGGCTCAAGAATTCAGAAGAGTAATTAAATGATAAATATGACCAAAAGCCTTGAAGGGATTATGAAAGGGTGATATCTGCCTCTATTTTGAGAATAATTTAGAATGAAGAACAGAGCGGATCTCCAACACCACTCGGTTGCAGCACAAAAAGCAAAACTCCAAATCATCCAATGCAAAAAAAAAAAAAAAAACAGAGCAGAGACGCAAAGGGACAAGGAACACCAGCTCACATCATAGAAACATGAAACACAAAAGACATATAAGCCAACGAGACAAATGACATGGCAAATCAAATAAGACGAATATTCAGATATTACGTTGACGATGAAACATGTCAAACATGCATGCCCATAGGTCTTGTTGGTTTATGTATTGTCTTTTATGTTCTATGTTTGATGTCTCGTTTGCTGTTCCTTGTCTCTTGATGTGTGTGTGTCTTCTCTGTGTTTTCACTTGGGATGTTTGATGTGTTGTTGTTGGTGCTGCAACCGAGTCTTGTTGGAAATCCCCTCCTTTCTTGTGCAGAGAAAGGACCAGAGCCACGAACGGCGATATCGGCCTAAAGTTTTCGTATATTTTCAAACGCAGACAATATTTCTAAATTATCAATAAAAGGAAAGGAGAACATTTTGCCTTTCGAAAACGTGCGAAGTTGTGAGATTCCGGACATGTCTTAAGAAGATATAGAGCCCAAAACCAAGCCAGGATTTGCATTTCCGGTATTTTTGTGAGATATCATGAAATTTGATCGATAATTTCGCATAGGGCCGGACATTCTACCAAAAAAATAATTGTATTGAAATATTCTTTGATTATACCTGTGATTATTTCGATAAAGATTTTTTTGGTAGAAGGTCCGGTCGTAGTCGAAAATTAAACTTTTATGAGTTCTCTGTTGGCACATTTCTTGACAAATTGTTCATCAAAGATGGTTAGAACGTCACGAAAAAGACTTCCCAGACGATGAAAATGAGAAGTTGTATTTCAAAATAGGTAGTAGATAATCTGAAAGCTTTTAAAATTATGTAAAATTTTATAAATTTGGCGGTTGATTACTTTTACACGTATTTCAAATTATTCCAATCCTTCAGAAAACTGCTCCATAGTAGATAATATTTGTGACGTCATTTATACCAATGACGTCATCAAAATTGACGTTTATGAATTTCCTGAAATGTCAAGTTGTGCACTCGAGTAGTTACGATACATATTTTCGTTATACTTAAATCTTTTGAACCACTCTATGTCTTCCCTGTATATATCGGCATGTATACACGTGATGATTCGAAGAAAAAAATTGAGAGTAATTCAAAAATCTTTTAAAGAAGGCATATATAATGTTTGTGGGATTTTGGGGGTTTCGGTTCATTTGTTTGTTATATATATGTGTTATTTCCTAAAATGTTCCTAAAACGGGAATAAAATATGTAAACAAAAAAATGCATCAGCTTTCTACGATTATCCTATACGATAGTAAGAGAAATTGGAAGATAAGGGCTAGAAAACGAAATAATGAGTATTCGAAACATAAAAGAAAGACGTTATATGAATGCAGCATAAAGAAGCAAAATAGATCGACACCCAGGAAGAAAAATTTATGATCTAATTCTTTTAAAGAGGAGGTGGGGATATTTGAAGACAAAAAATAAAAAAGATAGAAAACTTGAAATCAAATGATTAATTTGAAATAGATGATTGGCGATCAACGATATCGAACCAGCGAATTTTGATTGAAGTTCAGACTATGCTGGATCAATTCTCTGTCCGTTTATTTTGATGTAATATAAAGTCCAACGCCCAATATAATGGATAACAGGGGATAGGAGACCGTAATATAATAATTTATTCAAAGATACAATTTTCCTGAAAATAAATTTTATTGAAAACGTAAAATTTATTCCGACGGGTCTGGGTTGAGAAAAAAAAAGAGACATAAAAAGTTTTATTTGAAAATATGCAGTAACGACCATAATATTGTCGAATTTGTAAAATTAAATCTCCATGTAAAAACACAATACATTGTAGGTGGCGCCAGCGAAATGAATTAGAGCTGCGCACCCCAAATTAAAAATGACGTTTTCAAACGGTTATAGCAGCGAATGTATGCGTTAGATTCGCCTGAAAAATTAAATTTATACAAATAAGAACGTAAACTTTCATATGAAAAGAAAGATTTTGCATTTAAAAATTGTGTAAAATTTAATTTTTCCAGATTTGGATCAGTGGTTTTCTTATTCGTGTAATGTACGTAAGTTTTCATTCCTCTAAGGGCGAATCATTACATACATGTATTCGTATTCCATACTTCGATCTCTATCTTGTTCACATTAATACACGCTGTATTATTGTAACGATAGTCGCAGCCATTGTCGCTATCGTCTCTAAAATATCCTACTCGCTTTCTATCGATTCTATCTCTGAGAATCGATTAATCAGAGTAAATAGATCTACACCTCTTTGAAAAATGTTCTCTCTTCACACAAAATGACACTAAAAATGTATCAGAATGGGAGTCATGGCAACGGATTCTAGTTTAGTTATGGAATGATTATCGCTGACGATCGATTTTCGGTCGTTGAATGGCCAGCGATGAACATTTCTAATCGATGCCGACATCGCTGATTACCGGATTGTCCGATTTAGTATCTTGGTTTTGATAAATTCGTGTATTTCCCTTTTATACTATTATTTTTTCCCTTGTACTTCAAAGTACATACTAGTGTATGACATTTTCTGTTGCATGGTATTCAAGAAAAAGAAGCTTGAACGAATTGATAGGGTATTCATAGTAGTTGTGATCGAAAGTGCTTTACTCAACAAAACAATTTTATTCAAAGAAATAATGATTTGGTGTTTATTTCAATTCATTGTTGGTTGCAAAATGAAGAAAAGAAATGTTTTAAATTTTCCGATTATAATAATGGGTTATGCCCATCCGATTATTTCCGCTTATCGATTATGATTTAACTTCCGATTGCCCAACACTTATACTAGTACTAGCACATACATGTGAGAAGAGTCACACGTATTTCTCTAATCAATAATTATATATGTCATGATAAGAACGGGAGCATGAAAAATAATTTAAAATACGAAATATTCAAAATGCAACCATCGTTTTTTTTTTCTCTATGGTCAAAGTCCGCTACCATTGACCCGAATGGGACCCTTCGCTTTTATGTTAGAAATATCCCGCCCCCTAATTCCTGTATCCGCCTCAGCCTCTGCAAATGGGTATTACACACTGATTTTAGAAGGAAAATCATGCAATGAATTAAGACATTATTTTTCTCATTTTTCAGCTCGAGTTTTATCTGTACTTATTTATATTGAGTCATTGACTCATTTGCACCGAAGTGTACGGAAGGGATTTTCATTATCTCTTGTCTAGTCCAGCAACTGACCGCGAAATTGGATTAAAAACTGATGCGTGTAATTTGAGCTTACTAGTTTATAGGAACAAATTTGAAGTACTTATAGATGTCAAATTGAGTCACATCAATATTCATCTTCATACATCGCTGACAGTGGTGTATCTACGGCAAAATTAAGTGGATGCTTTAATTATCTAGATCTGCAGCAGATATAGAACCGTGTTTTGATATTGTACAGGGGTATTCACTTTTGACTGGAGATGTTCTGACAACTTTATTAAGAGAAAATCTTTGAATTTAACGGTATTTCAGAAATTTTCGGAAAAAATGAAGAAGCATACATGGTTTTCCTTTGTCTGATCTGATACAGCCGAACACTCTTCTAGGACAGTTTAAACGTATCGGATCCGTGATTCATGAAGATGGTAAAGATGAAGTCTTTCTTTGATTTTTTTTCATATAATCATAAATAATGACATCAATTTCTTGTGGATCGATGCAGCTTACATCTTACGCGATTTAAACGAATACAAAAAGTAAAAGTATTACATTGAAGACATGCCTACTGTAGTTCCAGGACGAACATTTTCAGCCTGTGATTTCGAGCAATGGCAAAACAAACACGGATTGTACATAATAGATTGTACACATATTGTATTTATAGGAATTTTTAAAATATGTTTTCTTTAAATTAACATTTCACACGTTTTCTCAATGTAGAAATATCTCTTATCATTTCTAATACTTAGTAATTCATGGTACTTGTCCTGACATTATGCGACGTCATATGTGAAAATGACGTCAAATGACGTCGCAAACGATATACCATACCCTCAATTCACATTAAAATATTTTGCTTCAGCAAGGCCGTAAATCACAAAGTTGGCCAGTTCTGAAGTGCTGAAATATGGTATTATCAAAATATAAAAGATGAACGTTGTGGCAAATTAGGCCGATTTTGCCGTTCGTGGCTCTGGTCCTTTGACAAGGATGTTGCCTCTTTGTGGTAGTGCATGAACACTGGGCTTTTCTTTAGTGATGCATTGTGGTATTCCAAATACGAGACATCAACGAAATCACGTATAATAAAAACAAGGGATTGATGGATAAGATTTATTTGGAGTTTTGATCTGAATCGTTCTTTTCCTAAGTTTGTTCGTTTTTGCCGATTCTTATACCATTATTTTGGACTACTGAAGTTATTATTATATCTGCCTTTAGTTGCAATCAAATATGGATGACGTGGGCTGGAGTACAGACAAGTAACATAAAGAAAGAAGGTACACGGATATCGATAAAAACTAGATTAGATTAGGAATATGATTGACAATTTTCTTCTCCAAAGCTTGTTTCCCCGAGGACTACATATCGTGGTCACTGCACCCTCTTATAGCTGGACATGGTGATATGCCTATCATCTGCCTGACTGTACAGGAGAAGCCCGACTTGACTGTAATGCTACTGTCAGTAATCAATATACATAGCTCAACCTTACTGGTGTCAAACAAGTAAATTTGATTAGCAATTAGTGAAATAGCTAGGCAAATCAAACACACCCCTGAATTAACACTGAGTGGATTCAAATTGACGGTGGTGGGATTCACAGCTTTGATGAAGTTTTACGACAGTTCGGCAAGCGTCGATATCTCTTTATACTCGTATCCTTCTCGGCTTTCAGTCAATTTACCTATAGATTTGGACAGAAAATCCTGTTAAGATGTACAAATAGCCATATAAATTTCCTAGGTACAGAAAGAGTTTTTTATTTTGAACTTTTCTGATGGGCCGACGAATTAGATAACATATTTGCACATCGGGAAAGATAATAAAATTTTGGTTTCTTGTGTGTCAATAAGCTTTTATTTTTTCTTTTAATGCTATGTTACAATTGCATCGTGCATTATATATTATGCTTTCGCTGAAACAAATTTGAATATCTGACATACAAAACTTTTCATTTGACGTCTAGAAGGATAATGATATAAAATAATTATGACTAAGGGGCATCACCCAGATGTCATAAATCCGCCCTTAGCATGTTCTTTGGCAGAAATTTTAGTTCAAGCTCAGAATTTTACTCTTTATATATATATATATATATATATTATATTTTAAATTATTTGAATTTCCTCTTTTTCAGCCTCGAACATTACTGATGAGACATAACTTGTTGAAGTGCACATATGGTGCATTGAAGTCTTGTAATAAAACAAATATTTCATTTTTGACAATAAGGAAATTCAGGAATGTTAATTCCAGGAATATAGATTAAGTGATTCCTTCATCAGATTCCAATCTCGGAAAGAAAACAATGATCGATATCTTAAAGTCCTTTTTCACTTCTAGATTTAACATCTTATGAATAATTTGTTCGTTGGGAAACAATTCCTTGACGCTGCCTCATGCCAGATATTTATTTGATAATCTTCCTTCAATAACAAGTTTAAGGATCTTAATTTTCACTATCGTGTGCAATTTACATGTGAAAAAGTTTTAATTAACTACCGCGTAAAACCATTCAGGATAATTCAAAAAGATGCAAAGCAGTTACAAATTGAACCTGAAAATACTCTTTCTTCCTTTAATCAAATTCCATCCTCCATGATTCAAGTAACTGGAAAATTTAGTTTAATTGACATGAAGATCAGAGATTAGAGTGATGGTTTTCAAGTTAAAGATTTTTTATTGGGATTATTAATCTGGGATGACTGCATACAGAGAGGGAAATCAGCCATTCTATTTGCCGTTACACGTGTCTTGTGACGGGGAACAAAGCGATAAGCAGAGCGTGTAATAACGGCCCCATCATGTCGTCATATTACCGGGAGGTTACATACAGTCTCCATGTTAGCCTATCATTGGACTCTGTATTGGTCCTAGAGAGTATGTCATGATGTGAATATCGTCGTCCAGGAGTTTGGAATACCTTTAAGCATACTAATTTTTCGACCACTTTGTTGGGATTCCGAGTTTGTCTTCTTTAGTACGTAATGCTTCTCTCCCCTACATGTAACGATTTTGTTCCGTTCGTCTATCAACTTTTTTATTTTTGTTTTTTCTTCTTTTTTTATAAATTAAGATAAAGATCCTTAAACAAAATGACGTCATAGTTATCTCTGTATGTTCGTTGACTGCTGTGTCTGTTTTTTCACAGAGATAACTATGACGTCATTTTGTTTAAGGATCTTTATCTTAATTTATAAAAAAAGAAGAAAAAACAAAAATACAGCACATATACTTACCACGTCAACAAACATACTGAGACAACGAGAACAAACACACCAAAACCACAAACAAACATACTGAGACAACGAGAACAAACACACCAAAACAACAAACAAACATACTGAGACAACGAGAACAAACACACCAAAACAACAAACAAACATACTGAGACAACGAGAACAAACACACCAAAACAACAAACAAACATACTGAGACAACGAGAACAAACACACCAAAACAACAAACAAACATACTGAGACAAAGAGAACAAACACACCAAAACAGACACAGCACATATACTTACCACGTCAACAAACATACTGAGACAACGAGAACAAACACACCAAAACAGACACAGCACATATACTTACCACGTCAACAAACATACTGAGACAACGAGAACAAACACACCAAAACAGACACAGCACATATACTTACCACGTCAACAAACATACTGAGACAACGAGAACAAACACACCAAAACAGACACAGCGCATATACTTACCACGTCAACAAACATACTGAGACAACGAGAACAAACACACCAAAACAGACACATCACGTATACTTACCACGTCAACAAACATACTGATACAAAGAGAACAAACACACCAAAAAAACAAACAAACATACTGAGACAAAGAGAACAAACACACCAAAACAGACACAGCACATATACTTACCACGTCAACAAACATACTGAGACAAAGAGAACAAACACACCAAAAGAGACACATCACGTATACTTACCACGTCAACAAACATACTGAGACAAAGAGAACAAACACACCAAAACAGACGAATCACATATACTTACCACGTCAACAAACATACTGAGACAAAGAGAACAAAAACACCAAAACAGACACAGCACGTATACTTACCACGTCAACAAACATACTGAGACAACGAGAACAAACACACCAAAACAGACACATCACATATACTTACCACGTCAACAAACATACTGAGACAACGAGAACAAACACACCAAAACAGACACAGCACATATACTTACCACGTCAACAAACATACTGAGACAAAGAGAACAAACACACCAAAACAGACACAGCACATATACTTACCACGTCAACAAACATTCTGAGACAAAGAGAACAAACACACCAAAACAGACACAACACGTATACTTACCACGTTAACAAACATACTGAGACATAGAGAACAAACACACCAAAACAGACACATCACGTATACTTACCACGTCAACAAACATACTGATACAAAGAGAACAAACACACCAAAAAACAAACAAACATACTGAGACAAAGAGAACAAACACACCAAAACAGACACAACACGTATACTTACCACGTCAACAAACAGACTGAGACAACGAGAACAAACACACCAAAACAGACACATCACATATACTTACCACGTCAACAAACATACTGAGACAAAGCGAACAAACACACCAAAACAACAAACAAACATACTGAGACAAAGAGAACAAACACACCGAAACAGACAAAGCACATATACTTACCACGTCAACAAACATACTGAGACAACGAGAACAAACACACCAAAACAGACACATCACGTATACTTACCACGTCAACAAACATTCTAAGACAACGAGAACAAACACACCAAAACAGACACAGCACATATACTTACCACGTCAACAAACATACTGAGACATAGAGAACAAACACACCAAAACAGACACAGCACATATACTTACCACGTCAACAAACATACTGAGACAAAGAGAACAAACACACCAAAACAACAAACAAACATACTGAGACAACGAGAACAAACACACCAAAACAACAAACAAACATACTGAGACAACGAGAACAAACACACCAAAACAACAAACAAACATACTGAGACAAAGAGAACAAACACACCGAAACAGACAAAGCACATATACTTACCACGTCAACAAACATACTGAGACAACGAGAACAAACACACCAAAACAGACACAGCACATATACTTACCACGTTAACAAACATACTGAGACAAAGTGAACAAACACACCAAAACAGACACAGCATATATACTTACCACGTCAACAAACATACTGAGACAAAGTGAAAAACACACAAAACAACAAACAAAGATACTGAGACAACGAGAACAAACACACCAAAACAGACACAGCACATATATTTACCACGTCAACAAACATACTGAGACAACGAGAACAAACACACCAAAACAACAAACAAACATACTGAGACAACGAGAACAAACACACCAAAACAGACACAGCACATATACTTACCACGTCAACAAACATACTGAGACAACGAGAACAAACACACCAAAACAACAAACAAACATACTGAGACAACGAGAACAAACACACCAAAACAGACACAGCACATATACTTACCACGTCAACAAACATACTGAGACAACGAGAACAAACACACCAAAACAGACACAGCACATATACTTACCACGTCAACAAACATACTGAGACAACGAGAACAAACACACCAAAACAACAAACAAACATACTGAGACAACGAGAACAAACACACCAAAACAGACACAGCACATATACTTACCACGTCAACAAACATACTGAGACAACGAGAACAAACACACCAAAACAGACACAGCACATATACTTACCACGTCAACAAACATTCTAAGACAAAGAGAACAAACACACCAAAACAGACACAGCACATATACTTACCACGTCAACAAACATACTGAGACAACGAGAACAAAAACACCAAAACAGACACAGCACATATACTTACCACGTCAACAAACATACTGAGACAACGAGAACAAACACACCAAAACAGACACAGCACATATACTTACCACGTCAACAAACATACTGAGACAAAGAGAACAAACACACGAAAACAACAAACAAACATACTGAGACAAAGAGAACAAACACACCGAAACAGACAAAGCACATATACTTACCACGTTAACAAGCATACTGAGATAAAGAGAACAAACACACCAAAACAAACAAAGCACATATACTTACCACGTCAACAAACAGACTGAGACAACGAGAACAAAAACACCAAAACAGACACAGCACATATACTTACCACGTCAACAAACATACTGAGACAACGAGAACAAACACACCAAAACAGACACAGCACATATACTTACCACGTCAACAAACATTTTGAGACAAAGAGAACAAACACACCAAAACAGACACATCACATATACTTACCACGTCAACAAACATACTGAGACAAAGAGAACAAACACACCAAAAGAGACACAGCACATATACTTTCCACGTTAACAAGCATACTGAGATAAAGAGAACAAACACACCAAAACAGACAAAGCACATATACTTACCACGTTAACAAACATACTGAGACAAAGAGAACAAACACACCAAAACAGACACATCACATATACTTACCACGTCAACAAACAGACTGAGACAACGAGAACAAACACACCAAAACAGACACAGCACATATACTTACCACGTCAACAAACATACTGAGACAAAGAGAACAAACACACCAAAACAGACACAGCACATATACTTACCACGTCAACAAACATACTGAGACAAAGAGAACAAACACACCAAAACAGACACATCACGTATACTTACCACGTCAACAAACATACTGAGACAAAGAGAACAAACACACCGAAACAGACACAGCACATATACTTACCACGTCAACAAACATACTGAGACAACGAGAACAAACACACCAAAACAGACACAGCACATATACTTACCACGTCAACAAACATTCTGAGACAAAGAGAACAAACACACCAAAACAGACACATCACATATACTTACCACGTCAACAAACATACTGTGACAAAGAGAACAAACACACCAAAAGAGACACAGCACATATACTTACCACGTTAACAAACATACTGAGACAAAGAGAACAAACACACCAAAACAGACACATCACATATACTTACCACGTCAACAAACAGACTGAGACAACGAGAACAAACACACCAAAACAGACACATCACGTATACTTGCCACGTCAACAAACATACTGAGACAAAGTGAACAAACACACCAAAACAGACACAGCACATATACTTACCCCGTCAACAAACAGACTGAGACAACGAGAACAAACACACCAAAACAGACACATCACGTATACTTACCACGTCAACAAACATACTGACACAAAGAGAACAAACACACCAAAACAGACACATCACATATACTTACCACGTCAACAAACAGACTGAGACAACGAGAACAAACACACCAAAACAGACACATCACGTATACTTACCACGTCAACAAACATACTTAGACAAAGAGAACAAACACACCAAAACAGACACAGCACATATACTTACCACGTTAACAAACATACTGAGACAAAGAGAACAAACACACCAAAACAACAAACAAACAGTCTTAGACAAAGAGAACAAACACACCAAAACAGACACATCACGTATACTTACCACGTCAACAAACATACTGATACAAAGAGAACAAACACACCAAATAAGACACAGCACGTATACGTACCACGTCAACAAACAGACTTAGACAAAGAGAAGAAACACACACAAAAAAAAAACCAATCAAACAGATTGTTACAAAGAGAATAAATACATCAAAACGATTAATGACAAACAGTGAAAAACAGCAGAGAAATGTCATAAAATGCATTTTCGTTTTTTACACTGGATAAAGGCCAAGGGGCCGAAAATTTGTGAATTTGAGTGTTTGTGTTTTTATTTATATCATCCCTTCCCTCTGGAAGAAATACTTCAATTTTACAAATAGGTGCTGTTGGATTATCAAATCCGATTGAAACTAGGATAATCTCTTGTACAGTTGTTTTGTATATAATATCACCTCTTTGTGTTAACATTGGTATATCGTTGTTATTTTGTTTCTCTTTGGTTGTCCAGTTTGTTTGAGTGTTCTTATTGGCACCGGGCTTTTTTGTTGGTGTGGTTAGTTGACAAATATGGATAATGGCCATATCCCTGTATACAGTACAAAATTGGTAATTCAGAAAATCAGAAACCAAAGGCATACAAAATCAGGATAAAACATGAACCAAAGCAAACAAACAAAAACCTCCACTATATGAAAAGAAGCGAACTCCCGATATGGGAGTGAGACCAGGTGCCTAGTGAGACTAGTTGTTGTTCATAGTTGGGTTTTTTTTTTTGCGTCATGGTTGTTTGTTTTGCAGTGGCCGCCGTTATCTGCTTTTGTTGGAGATCTTTGCCTTCTTCTCTTATACATCTTTTTATATTAGCTTCAGACTCCTGGTTTTAACGGTGTTTATACATCCATTGCTCATTAAGGCGTATGCACAAAAATACACATATAAAAAGGCCCTGGTTGAACGTGGAAATGATCTAACCCTATAGGATGGGAAACACATGATTGAATAAATACTCTTGATGTGATGTAAAATGCATTACTATAGGTTTAGGTTACGTAATATTGATTTTTCACTCATTATAATTATCTCATTTGATTTATTAGTCATGCTCTTTTCATGGTCATTTAAATTCTTAAATCAAGACAATCTGTGAGGTTGATGATTCAAACAGAGGACACAGTTTCCTATCAATACCCCTCTGTAATACCTGAAGCAAGCAACACCTCATATACTTTAAATACTGGGGACTTTTAAAATTTTGTTTTAGGGGTCAACTTAATAAAGGCTTAGGCACGATCCATTTGATATTCGGGGAGGGTATTGGGGTGGAGTTGGGGGTCTTGGGGTTTTTTTTTAAATAACTTTGCTCAAAATATTGCTGAAAAAAAGTGTCTATGGTGTGACAGATAAAAATTATCTGCTCTTCTGATTCCATGTATATTATCTGAATTTGAAGAACTACCACAAAATTCAGCTTTATATTCCTCAAACTTTTCCGGCTCGCTTCGCTCACTGTCAGTTTCAAGCTATCTGAAAAAAATTCCGACTCGCTTCGCTCGCAATACTTTTCTACCTCAGAATCGTTTCTTTAATTGTTACTTTCACATATGAAATATCAATAGTTTCATGTATGCTAATACATTGAAGGATTTTCATCATCATCAAACAAGAAAATATTTACCTGATATGTGTATCAATATGTACGTCGAGACAATCACCGAATTTAGCAAGTTTTCATGGAGCTGTTGCGACGGGTGTTGCATGCAAACAGGAGACGCTGACTCTCCCCGGGCACCTCGTCTCACTTCGGAATGTTGTTCATTCCGGGGTTCGCAACTCTTCCAATGGAAATTCTAATATTTTGCCTTACTTTCTCGACTTTGAGATTGAATAACTGATAGGTACTTCTTTGATGTTTATCTTTATAGGCTTAAATAATAAGTATAATGCACCACATTAGATATATCATGTATATAGAGTAGTGACAAGGAAGAAGGGAGGGAATCTCCAACCAGACCTTGTTGCAGTACCAA
Organism: Pinctada imbricata; assembly: GCA_033119305.1. NCBI lineage: Eukaryota > Metazoa > Mollusca > Bivalvia > Pterioida > Pteriidae > Pinctada > Pinctada imbricata. The sequence continues at coordinate 89,228,784 of VSWD01000007.1, read as the reverse complement.
CAGCAAAACACCAAAAACACCCGATGCGAAAACACAAAGACGAGCACAGGAAGAGACGAAAAGAGACAGATGACATAGAAACATCAAACACAAAAGACAACCTGTAAAAGGAATTTGCACCAAATATACAATTCTAAGTTTCATAATTTGTCTTGAAGGACTCCAGACATTATACGAATTATTTTTACAGATTATATTGCAAAAATCTCAAGAAGAAGTGAATAATTTGAAATTTTGCATAAAAATAAGTTATATCTACAGTTTTGAATACAAATAAAGTACTTCTACCGTTATAACAGATAAACATATAGACATTCATGTACACAAAGACAGCATTTGATAGAAAAAAAAATTCCATGCTCCAATATTGCAAGAAAAAATAAATTAGCCCCAGCAGAATATTCCAAGTATGTGTTTTGTATTTTCATGGTTTTGATTTCGTCCACAAGTGCATATTTTCATTAAAATTAAACCAATGAGAACAATGCTTGATTTGGAAATTAATATACAAGGTCAAAAAGAGACCTATTTAAAAAGTCGTACAAAATTAACGTTTATTTTTGCTTCGAATTTCTATAAGCCATTATATGGTCACGTACTCCCCCCCCCCCTTTTTTCCATCTCCGCCCCGGTCTAAATTGCAATAAATACTGCATATTCTGAGAAATCAACGATCTTCTCTATGATCGCCAACGCATAAGATCCAGTGGACAGATAGAAAATTCTTGGAAAAAGATCGGCCATGTCCTATAACATTCTATTATAGATAATTCCTTTGCACTTCCTCGACATGCTCGAGGGGAAAATTAAATTCCACCTTAGAAAATGCGCCCCTTCCCTGAATTCCTTCAAAAGTATATTACAGCAACCTTCTTCTTTAAAAGAATCCTTTTATTTCACAATTTTATGAAATAAAATTAATAAAATGTTACAAAAATGATATATTCTTATCTGACACGAATCGTTATGTAATAAATCTAGGACTGAACACATTTTGTAATAACTTACATTATACAAGATTGTCAACTCCTAATACTTTAAAGATATTGGTAGTGGATAAGAAAAGCCCACTCAAAGTCTCACAGCCAGTCCATATGTCAATATGTCTTGGAATACTTCGATATTGTTTCATTGGAGTTTTATTTGTTATAGAAAAGATAGCTCAAGTTCAAGTTCAGGAAGAGATCGGTAAATGGACATTGCTGATATGTAATTAAGTTGGCGGAGTAACTGACCAAGGACGTATATCAAACATCTCTGTGAAATATCAATTAACATATAAAAGGATTAATTATGGTTTACTTTGAGCTACACATATCACCTGAAGAGAGCGGGTAAATGTCACGAATGTCTGGATGGAATGCCAATCACATATACAGAACAGAACAATGGACGTAGAGATAACAAATTAACTCCGTCTATCTCCTCATATCTCTATAGATTTTCTGTTTCTTGGATTTCAAATCGTAATTCGAATGATTGACTTCACATAAAAGGGGATGAAATGTGGACGCTCTTCAAAAGTGATGCCAACGAGGCGGGGGACAAAACTTGCATTATTCGACCAGAAATTTGAGAAGAATATTGGCTGGGAAATCGTTGTCACTGGAATTTCTGATACACATCAGAATTAGGTGCTTTAGCAATAAACAGGTTTATTCAAATATTGGTGTAATAGAACCGGTGATTGAATTAGTAACCCTAAAGAATTAATTCTATGGTGCGTGCGCATTGGACGGGAAAAACAGGAACTGCAGTGTTGAACTAACACTAACCGTGTATCTTAGAACGTTATCGCTAGCCATTGTTAATGCCAAATGGTATTTAATAATTCATCAATTCTAACTTGTGCTGTGAAATCACCATTGACACTAATTCAAATTGTAGATAGAAAACTTTTTGGTTTAACAAATAGCGCGAGAGAGCTATGTGAGAAAAGAGCATACTATGTTTTATCACTCGGAAACATCCCAATTCGTTCTCACTACATATTCTCCGCCGATCAAGAATTTTCTTAAAATCATTTCTCTTCAAATGAATTTCTAATCAAGAATTTAAGTGGAATTTTCTGCCAGATATTGAAGATGCCAAAATGATCAAATCAAGTTTCCTTAAATTTAACTGTTGAGCATCAAACGCCGCTCGAGAGTAATTTCTAGTTTTCACATTTTTTATACCGGATACGGCGAAGTTATAAAGAGTTAGTCCTTAACATGTAGATAAGGGATTTATCACTATGTACAGCATGATCCTGAAGGTCTGCATGCCAGTGCTCTTCATTTTACATGGAGTCGTCATACAAGGTAAGCACGAAAAAGTCAAATTACAAACTTTATATCAGTCTTTTTTATAGCAATCTTCCCCTCCTTTCTTCTTTATATCATGAATATATCTTTCGTTTGTTTCTTGTCTGTAGATTATGTTTACTAATCACGTCTATCCCCCTTTCTACTTTTAATTCTTATTTTGTTGTTTCTGTTTCCGTTGCGTGTTCCCTTTGTTTCTAGTAATAAAAACAAACGTTGAGGTACATGTAAGCATTAAAAGATTCATTTCAATAACAAGTTATGGTCCTTTTTAGGTAATAAATCAGTCGTTATGTCTGATCTAAGTAAGTAAAAGTGTAGTATGCGGTGCCATAGTTTCTTGTGGTTTTGCTATTGAACATTGAATCAAATTTTTATACTATTCATGAATTTTGTCCATCAAGGTAGATAAAATAGTCGGAAACATTTCTGGAAAGATAGTAAAGAAACAGAAAAGCAAATTTATTATGTAATAATGACTTGTTTTAAGGGAATGAAAAAAATAAATATACAAATTAATATGCGAGTTTACAGATGTTTATTTTTTTTGTGAATCTTGAAAGTCTGGTAACTTTCATCTCTGATCTTCCTTTATCCCTATCTAAATAAATTAACATGCAAGTAACATTACATAGATGGGAACACGCACATGCACTGATGACGTAAATAACACAAGGAAAGCCTTTCATCTTCGTACAGACTTTCTAGTATGCTTCTTTCTCGAACTTGATAATCAAAAAAGATTGTTTTGATCTGGATTTATCTACTTTGTTTCATTGTAATTGGTCCATGCTGCCAATTTATCTGTTCTTAAATGATGCTCTTTAATTTGAAGACCTTTAACATTTCTATGTACGAGATTTAACAAAAAAAATCTACAGAAATCTAGATATCTAAAATCCATTCTGGATTGCAAAAAAATATTGAAAAATGCAATCCGTCACCAAATTGTAGATTCGATTGATTACTAAATACTTCGTTTTATGTATTGTTATTAATTATTTATTGTAAAGATTATCTACCAGGAAGTTGGTTATCAATTGGAGTAAAATCACTCCGCAGATCCATTTATAGGACTATGTGCTCCCGTCTACTTCAAATCAATTTCTAAAATCTTTGAAGAAAGCTCAATATATTCAGAAAAAAATTGATCCTCTGGTTACAGTCAAGAAAAGAAAAGTATATTACTGAATTGATTTTTGAAAATGAAATCAGATGAAAATGTTGATACTGGAGATTAGCAGTATAAAATAATGAGGCCTTCACCAATCAAACGAAGAAGGCAAGTAAATCATAATGATGTTATAATTAATGAGTCACGAGCTGCCCGACAGAAGTCTATCCAAAATCATTACAGGACAAAAATACACTACATATTACAAGTAAGATAGTTTATTGCTTTCAACCAGTAGTAGATCTTTGTTGCAAGTCACGGCCCAATATCCTACTATGTACATACCTTGATACCTTGAGAGAACTACAAAGAGATAATCTAGTTATCTCTCAAGTGCCTTTTTTTCAGTCTTATCAAAAGCATCACTTTGAAAAACAATGTTGATTTTAGGCTATTATGATTATAATGTATCAGGAACGAACATTTATGAACGAAACTATAACTATCCATCAACTATGAGTAACTCAACGTGACTTTAAGATCATAATCAGTTTCATGTTTCAGTTCTTGTTTTACATAAGTGCTGAAATAATTACACATCTAAAAGGATGTTAATTACTCCTCTATGAAGTTGTATAATTGGAAACAGAACAAATAATTTTGGTTCATTCTAAACCATTTTGGAGGCGTTTATTACATAGTAAATATTTAAATTTTGAATTTGTTATGTTTCAGCACTATTCAAAAAGGATTGTTTTATTTGATTATTTGAAACATTTGGAGAAAAACTAGAACATTTTTTTTCAAGTTTGAAAATATATATATATATGCATATTCAAATTTAGACTTGGAAGCTGACTGTCGAATTGAAACGCGATACCTTAATGTTGATTTCTGTATAATACAGGATCAGTGAGTAACTTCATACACCATCTATCACCATCAAACCGTATAATACATAAACACGACAACGATGGGAAATTCGTCAATAGCGCATCAAATCTGATTATGGAATGGTACCAAAATGTAAACGCTTTGGTCTGCACAACTTTGATGCTATTGGTGGTGATCCATGTAATATATTTGTAAAAGCATTTTAAACTATTCTAAATATAATGCCCTTATCGTAAAATTCTAAAACAAATATACATCACGTTATTTTTTGCGTTGTTTAAAGATACAAATTTACGTATCTTTTTTCCTATTTTGAATCAGTGGTCCTAGCCCAAAATTTATGGGGTGGTTTGAACACTTCCGTATTATCATTCCTTTTTCAGTGTGGGACAGAAGAATTTTTTAACCGTGACTGGATGTTTAAGATATAACAATTACTTCTTTTCAGCTCTATCGCATGAAAGAAGCTTTGTTTTGGCCCTTTATCAATATATCGCATATTGCAATTTCGGAAAATTGTCATTATATCCAAAAATATCATCGAAAATAAAAGAGGTTAACATCTTAGCATCATCACTCCAATGTTATTTTTGGTCATAGATTTTATTTAACATGCTACTGAATCGACCCTACACAAAATTTGGAGCCGCACACTCTCTGCAAAAAATGCACAAATTCAAATTAATAGTAATAAAAATAAAACCAGAGGGCGCTATTGAAATACATTTGGCTGTATCAGAAAATTACTTCGGCATTTGATAAGTACCACTGATGAGGATTTACTTATCGAAACGCGTGTATGGTGCATAAAATTGGTTTTAAGGTAGAGCATCCCTCAGGTCTCACATGCTTATATTTCCAAAATAATAACTACATTTATTTCATTTCCATATATTCACTGCTTATGTTAGACCTGATATAAAAACAAATTAAACATAATTCGTGGTTTAAGAACTTTTAAACTTTTGATTTTTAACATTGGACCCTATGGGAAAAGTAAGAAAACCCCCTTTTTAGAGGTGATAAAATGTATTTATAAAAGTTTCTTTTCCCATATCCGTATCAATTTGATAATCTGAACAATATTTTGAAGAGATAAAATAGGGTATCCAGGCAAAAAATTTCCAGCAATTCTGACCTGAGGGATACTCTTCCTTGAATTTTCTTCAGGGGGTAAAGAGTTTGAATAGTTCCATATTATTGACGTCAGACCATTCAATCATATTCAATGATCAACTGAAAGGATAAACCACGAACATTGTTAATCTTCGAAAGAGGGATCAAATAACAGAAACAAAGATAAGGAAGATATTCTCTACATGACGACGTTACAATGATCACGAGAACAATTAGAATAGGAAAAAAAAAAACAAACAAACAACAAAGGGAGACCATAAAACAATCAAACACATTCCGTCACTGAAACATGAAAGACAGCAATGTATATAAATTTCTATTTTGAATTCAGTATTTATGAAAAGTGTTGTGTGATTCTACAACCCGCGATTCAAAATTACACAATAATGGTGTATGAATTTTTTTCATTTTATCACATGATATATATCGTATAGTGGCACCGCCCAGATGAATTAATGTCGCGCTGAACAAATTCAAAATGGTTCAAATAAAAAGGAAAGGGGGTTAATGCAAATAAACAAACGTTGTCGTAGTATGGTGATCATATCTAAGGTATGATAATAGAGCCTGTGCTGAACTAATTAATTAATTTAAAGGCTACACTCTGTCGAAAAAGTACAACCTTGTATCTTGATGCGAGCACCATCCCCCCTTCCCTCCCGCATGGGTTGCCAAAATTTGAAATAGGAACTGAATGTAGTAAACAATGACAACGTCCGACCTCAATTGATAAACGTAATTTCCAATTTTCGGGGTCAAATTTTGAGAATTTTTTCGGCAACATGATCTCAGATTATTTTCTATGGCATACGGTATTTATGAAAGGAAGAATATGATTTTATATCCCCGAATGGACAATGAAAATGCTCCCGCTTAAAATGCTTAGGAAGGAAACTATCATCCTCTTATTGATTAAAAACGTACCCAAGGAAATGACAAAGCAACCATAGCAGCATCAGTCAATAACTTCTGTTTATCAAATTAAGTCAGAAAATTCGTACTTTAGGAAAGTGTAAATGGGAGATTTAAATTCAAATGAAACATCCAAGATTTCTTGTTCTTGATTCTAATAATAGGTTTATTCCGGAATATCAAGCAACATTTTTTTGTAACAAGATACATCATATCAACAAAATACTCGAAACGACCATAGTTAGAATGTTTACGGAACAAAAACTCACTAATTAATACCTATGTAAGAAATGTTTTTTGAGGACCTCTTTTATGTGTACTGGTCCAGAAGTCAGCATGGTGCTTTTCTGGTCAATTTATCATGTTCATTGGTGCGAAAGCTGAAGCACACTGTTGTCAACGCAAGGACGATGCGTAGTTCATCATGTACACTATTTACCATTGCTGTTACGGTATAAAGCATCGTTTATTTTAAAGGATCTCAGATAACAAATTATATTTCAATTATTTTTAGTTGACTGTAGGACTCTGTAAAAAAGCTATACGCATGATAATCATGCACACACTAAATTCTTTTGAATTGTGGATGGAACGCATCGCAAACATCCGTAAAGTAGTTATAATAAGGGTACAACTTAAAAACAAAATCAGCATACATATGGTCGGTTTGAGAAATAACATCCTTCAGCCAGCATTTGTATCTTTCTTGTACAATTCTTGTGTCTAAATAGGCAAAATAAACATCAAAGAAGTACCTAACAGTTATTCAGTCTCAAAGTCGAGAAGGCAAGGCCACATCGTGAGAATTCCCATCGAAACAGTTTTGAACCCCGGAATGAACAACAATCCGAAGTGACACCAGGTGCCCGGGGAGAGTCAGCGTCTCCTGATTGCATGTAACACCTGTCGCAACAGCACCATGGAAACCTGTCAAATTCGGTGATTGTCTCGATGTTCATTTTGATGTACAGTCCGTACATTTGATGTACAATGTTGGTAAGTATGTCTTGTTTGGTGATGACGACAGCCATAAAATCACAATGTAGAATGTCACTGATCATTCTGGAAAGGGGGATCTGATATGCTTTTTAAAATAATATCCCCATACTGACCGAAGAACTTACGTAATGATGATTTCAGCCGTTGTGTGATATAACCCTGAACAAGTAGCCTACTTGAAAGCCGTCTGGCTCTAATGATGAAATCTTCATATTTGGAACATGCCCTGGCGTACCGTATCAGCTGAGAAACAAAAACGCCATAAGCAGGAGAAGACGGAATTTTGATTCTCATGAAAGGGAAGTTTGTTATGTGGAAGCTGAAATCGTCACGCTTGTCATACAGTGAGGTGTTCAAATGGCCGTTTGCGTCGAAAGATGGAAGTATATCCAAAAAGTATATCACATTTTGGTGAAATAGCTCACTCGGTAGAATAATTTTGCCTCAAAATGCAGGCGCTACATTAATGAAATATTTCATAACGAAATTGACAGATTTGTACTTTAAAGAGAATGATTTATTATAGCTTTAACTTAATTATTTTGAACAATTGATGTATCTTTGATCCAAAAGTCAGATTTATTCAAAAGCCAGATTCAAAAGTTAATTGTTTTTTTTTTATAGAATCTTGAAAATAAATGAATAATAGAGAGGAATAAGGACAAAATATTAAAGGTTAAAATAGGGAAACTTCCCCCAAAAGTTAGCTTTACGTTTCGGAAATCATCAATGGAATGACGAGTTTCTTTTATAAAATGATACATAGAACACCGCATGGGATCGAAACGTTTGGTTTTGTGATTCCTTAGACAGTTTTTTAAAATATTTTTTTCATTTTCTAAGTTTAACTTTACAAAACTGAAGAGCCATTGCTGTAGGGCAATGCCTAATAAATCAATCCATATCGTCTAGGTAAATGAAAAGTTCATAGTTTTTGCAAACACTTCAATAGTTTGTCGACGACACAAACGTTCTTGACCTAGCAGAACTCTTGGAGTGTTTGCAAAAACTATAGACTTTTCATATATATAAATGATATGGACTTACTTATAAGGTATTGCCCTACGGTAACGTATCATCTGTAAAACAATCAAAAATTTCAGTAAGGAATCACAACATCATACGTTTCGACCCCACGCGATGTAGTCTGAGAGTTTCACGAAAATATAATTTTGTACTCTAAATGAATATCATTCTTTAAATCAATTTTTTATACCGGTAATTCATTTTTTAAGGATTGTGGGTTAATATCTTTATTCGTAAGTATGTATTAATAAAGAAAATGATAGGTAATAGATAGTGCTTAATTTCTGAGCCTTTGGATGGACTAATAACACATTGGGGCGCCACGTCTCTGGATCATCCTAGCTTAAAGAAAAGGGGATGATCTCCAGCATGACCACCCTGCTCTCACCCAGCGAAACACACCCACAAGAAAGTGATACGTAAATGACATAAGACAAAACTACAAACCACAAAAAGATATTCACTAGAACATCATACAAGACAGTCGAAACTGACGTACAGAAACATCAAACATAGATGACAACACATAAAAGACAGGAGATCCATGTGCGTCAGGCGCCGACTTTTGACGGTCATCTGCTATTAGGAAATAAGCAAAGTACCACTGATGAGAACTTATCATCCGAAACATAGATGTCCGAATCCGATTTTTGGTTACGTCCAGATTGTTGCTTCCTACTTCTTTGATGATTATTTGTAGAAAAGATGATCTGTGGAAGCAGAGTTGATACAATTTGTTATATTTCTTTCTACAGAGAGTAACTATATGACCTGGTATGATATTATTCTACCTTACATATCAAAATCGAAACGTAACATAATTTAAGTGAGTTATTTATCTACAGTAAAAGGAATCTTTGGTCCGACCGTTCTATTGATTAACTGATTTAAAAATGTATTTTCCCCTAATTCCTGTCTTCGATAAACTTTAACAGAGATAAGTTGACACTTAGTTGTAACCATGTAAGATGTCACCCTAGCAAATAAATGTCTACTCTCAAAGGTCTTCTTCAAATCTATAAAATTCTGAGAACGCTGTGTGGGTAATTATATTAGATGTACTCTGCATTTGTAGCGTATCCCCTCGTTGTTTTCAACAATATTAGTGAGATCAAAGTAATTTGAAGGTCTTGTACGGGATTTGTCACTATTAGCGCGTCAGATCTGCTCTGATCGAGTCTTTGTATTTTGAGAATCGATAGAGAAAATCTTCCGAAAATACTGGGATGCGAAATAATTTCTCTGCAAGCCTAGCCATGAGAAAAACTCTTTGATTTTGATTTGCACCGTATTGTTTCTATAATTCTATATCCATAAGGTTAGAAAAGAAAAGAAAGAGCTGTGTTTATACACCCCAGCTGTACCCTAAAGACATTGTTAACATAACCATTCAGTTCTCTATCATAATGTTGCCTGTATAGTTCTTTGTAATTTTTGTAGTGATTGTGACTTTTGCTGTTGTTATTGTAATGGAAGTAGTCGTAATGGAGATATCTTCCCTTTACAAGTATATGTTAAGATCGTTATCCGGATTAGTAGGAGTGGAACATTCTAACGATACAAGATATACATGTATAAAAATTATTTCTAACACCTTTAAATAGTAGGCAATTACGTTTTAATTTTGCTGCCAACTCAGTTGCAACTCAGTTGCGTTAAAGAGCTTACAGACGATGAAGTATACTCTTTAATATTCTAGCATATTAGTTTTAAATCAAAATAGCATCCTCACGCGAAAAAGGACAAACAGACGGAAACAATGGCACAGCTTCACAGAAATGCTCTTTGTTTCCTTTTGTATACTGATATGACTGTTTTGTACATTGTTTATTGAAAAGCATTTTGGCTGGAAGCATCACTGATGAGATGTAATATTCGAAACTTGTGTCTGGTGCATGAAAAATGGTTGGAAATTTTCTTCAAGAAGGTATGGAGTTGGAACCCTTCCGAATTATTTAGGTCTTAACTGTGGTAGTTTATTGTAATCGCCGAGATCTTCTCCTCATTCTGTGCCTAAAACCAAAGATACGAAATTGACCAGCTCCGACATGAGAGGCAACCTAGTAAGCGAGCTAATTTTGGATGATGCCTCTGTTGGCAATCACGAAACAGTCCTTTGAAATATTTCAACAAACATTGCATCGCAAATCAATCAACGAAGGAATGCATGGTCTTATTTCTGATAAATAAGTTGAAAGTTGTATTTTTCTATTTTCACATTTTCTTGATGAATCTGTGTAGTTGAGACCAATTTTTTGGGTATACGTTATGTAATTGTATTCCTGCTGGTGGTTTTATGTGGTCTCGTCGAAATCGGTTTTTTTCGTTACAAGATAAATGACGATGTCTCTGCTCTTGTTATATACTCCAACACAGACAATTACTACAGTCCTGACAATTGTCTAGATACATAATTTGCTTGAAAATAAATGACAACCTTTGTGCTTTGATAACCATTTAGCACAACTCATACGAAAATTTAGATGTATGTGTATTTATTTATATATATATATATATATTTTCATTCTTATCTTTCTATCGGTCACGTTCGTTTTATTGTCGTTACAGAAAATTTTATGAAAACAATCTTTCATGACAAAAAAAAATTACTCAAAGAGTAAAGATCAGCTCTTTTTCGTGTATCGAGCATTGCGTTTTTCTAGTAAATTTCTTAGCGTCATAATGACCTCGCAGTTGAAAGCATCAATTAAAAGACTTTGTAAATAATAGCTCTCCTAACAGCAAATTACAAGATAGATTAAATCCTATCTTGTGGTAGGAGTCCCACGAGGTCTCAGATTGACAAAATGTTAATAAAACAGACACATAAATACTCCATAGCAAGTCGTATTGAAATGTGGGGCTTTCATCCAAAGTGAATGCCACTGTTTTATATAGATGGCCTGTCTCGTACGAATGTTATACTGTTGATGTAATAGTCGGACCTCGGACTCGATGACACAGAGTACTGGTCTATTAAACTGTCACTACATCTAGGTTTTCATTCTTCTTACTGTTTTTCAACCATGTATTTTGACTTTTGACTATCTCATTTTTTCTTATCTTGATAATGCGGAAGTGTTCCAAATCTATACCTTCTTGAAGAAAATTTCAAACAAATTTTCATGCACTAGACACGTGTTTCGAATATTAAATTCGCATCAGTTTCACAGTTGTGTCTTATTGAATCTCATCAGATTCACAGTTGTGTCTTATCGACATAATTCAACCTCTTAATTGATTCTTTCCAAGTTTTGATACCATAAACATAGTATGACAGTTTTTATCTATTCATTTTTTTTTATTTGTTTGAACCATCTTAAATTTGTGTAGCGCAGCATTATATCATTTTAGCGGTGTCACCTAAAATGAATCTCGTTTTTACAACGGAATAGTGTTGAAATCATTTAAAATAAATACAGCGTTGTCCTGAAGTGATGTGCTTGTTTTCGTTGTCTTTATCTGCATGATCTGTCTACTCCCTTCTTTTTCATCTAATACGTTTTTGTTGCGGTTTGATTACCAGAACTACGTCATGGGGGGGGGGGGGCTCTCTTAATTCCTTATCTTTTATCCCCTAAATCCCTACACAGCCAATTGTGCCTCATTTGAAATGCATGTGAAATTTATATGAACTTTACATGAAAGTTCACATGAAAATTATGTGAAACGAGCACGAACATGAAATTTAAATGAAATTTTTCACATGAAATTCATGTGAGGTTTTTACATGGATGTTTTGTGAATTCAGTTTCCTGTGAAGGTCACGAAGAAAAATTCATGTAAAATTCATGTGAAGGAAATTTATGTAAAATTCATGTGAAATATTTTTCACATAAATCTTACATGGTATTTTTATGAATTTTACATGAACTTTCATGTGAAATTTACATGATGCTCATTTCATATGGATTTTAGGTGAGGCACAATTGGCTGTGTGAGCTGTATTAAGTCGTTCGCATTGCATTTATTTCATTTGTTGTTGAAAGCCAAAGACATATTGTCCCGATTAAAGCAATTTGATTTAAAACTTTTACAATATGAAATAGCAAGGGACTTACATAGGCGATGGACTGGGAACTGTCATACACCAGAACTTTGTCCCTGCCGTGCTATGGTCCTTTCAGAATTATTTGAATTTAATAACATTATAATCCCATTATCACTGAATTCAGAGGAAAGAAAAGTGTCCGACTAAGCTACCAGGGAGCACAATGTCTGAATGTAAAACAAAGGAGGGGATCTCCAACAACACCAGGTTGCAGCATCCACAGCAAAACCCCAAAACACTCAATGCAAAAACATAAAGCAGACAAGCACAGAAAGAGACGCATAAGGGACAAGGAACGTCAACGCACAACACAGAAACATCAAACACAAAGGACTACCAACGAGACCAATGGGCAACCAGTGCCGACTTAGGACGGCCATCTGCCACGGAAATAGCAGAAGGTATGGTTATCCTGAATTACATGCGCACAACCCTCCCACTTTTTCGATTACCCAGAGGTCTCGAAGAACGTACAATTGTGGTGTAAAACAACCTCCTCACTGTCAGATGACCACATACAAACACGACCGCAAAACGCAGGGGCCCAAGCAACACAGATGAATATGTAAATGGATATAAAAAGAGGGCGTACGTAATACAATCCGTGCTCTGCCGCCGCGAGCTCATGTATGTTATCACCCGAGGAGTCCGACTGACATTCAGAGAGGACAGGTGGTCGGGGCCCTGTCTTCTCTAAAGAGGCTTGGACAGGGCCCGTCATGGAGTCCCGTCGTCACAGTCAGTCAGAGTGCAAGTTTTAAGAATGCGCTTGTACAAGACTGTAGATTGGTCAAGTACCAAGCCTAGTGTCCGTCTGGTGACATTAGGATCATATCCACGGTATAAAAGTGTTTGATGATTCTGACGCATTTTCGATAGTGATGTTGTCTATCTTTGATCCTTCTTATCTTGTTAATAATGTCACCATAAAATGCAGGTTGTGAAATACCCAAAGTAATATACTCTGTTGCCTGTATTGGTCCGAATTTCAGAAGAAGTTGACAATAATTTTTGTAAAATTTCCAGAAAGTCTTTACTAGTTTGTGAAAGCGAAAACCTTGTCCTAAAAGTTTCTTGGTAATTTGTAAATTTCTACTATGAAAATCCAAAACATCAGTACATGCTCTAGCATACCGGATGAGCTGTGAAATATAGATACCATAGGACGGTAATCTAGGAACATCACCGTCAAGCCAGGGGAAATTTACCATGTTAAATCCAAAGTCATCTCTTTTGTCATACACACTTGTATGGATCTCTCCATTAACAATTTTGATATTAAGGTCCAAAAATGGTGTTTCTGTGTTTGAAACGTTTGCCTTGTTTAGAATCAATTCTTGTGGATAAATAACATTTTTATACTTTTCAAAAACAGGATTATCGATAGTAAGAATATCATCCAGGTACCTAGAAGTACCAATGAAACATTTCACATCATCATTTTTTCTTTGCTTTTGAAGAATGCACCAAATATGCATGTTTCTGATAAATTGAATGATTCCTCATCAAAATGATTCAAAATGGGAAAATGATTTAGTGAAGTGCCTTGTTTAATATCAAAAGTTCATGTATGTATCATGCGGTTCCACATTTTGTATAGGGTCTATTCAGCGGCTTAATTATATGAAAAATATGACCAAAATCTTATGAGGGACGATGCAGTTTTGTTCACCTCCTAATTTTGATGATCATTGTTAATGACATTGTTAATTTTTAAAGCAAACAGACCTTCAAAATATTATTACATTGAATTTTTTAATAACTTGAAGAAAGGTTTCTCGCTGGCACCAGCATTGGGTAGTACGTAATTGAAAAGACATTATAAACACCATGTCTAGGGGAGTATTTTTACAAGCAACAATATGTGAGAATTATATAAACAAAGGGTCAAACTCCGTTTGACAGAAATTTCTAAAAGCGATGAACAAGGCATATAGTATAGTGCTTTAAATAAATGATAGGTTCAGAATGATCAGTGACATTCTGGATTGCGATTGAATGACTGTCAACATCATCAAATAACAGACATTTACCTGATATGTACATCAATATGTACATTGAGACAATCACCTAATTTTTCATTAAGCGGTTGCGACGGTTGTTGCATGCAAGCAGGATGCGCTGACTCTCCTCGGATACCTGGTCTCACTTCGAATTGCTGTTCATTCCGAGGTTCGGAGCTGTCCCAATGGAAATTCTAATAGTTTTGCCTTGACTTCTTGACTTTGAGACTAAATAACTGATAGGTACTTCTTTGATGTTCATCCTACAAGGATTTATATTGGAAAATAGTTTTTAAAAAATGAAAAATCAGTTATTCAGTCTAGACTTTGAAACTGAATAAGTAATTCATGTAGGTACTTCTTTTATGTTTATCCAAAATGATTCACATTGGAAACAAATGTTTAGTGAAGCGCCCCCTTGTTTAATTTCTTACTTTCATATATCGTGTATACAAAGAATGGGCGGGGCCAAATTATTTTTCTTTGGACGATCAGTATTATAGGCATTTTGATGTTTTTGTATGAAAAAAATTTGTATGAAAAAAAACTTTTTAAACATGATTCCTTTCAAAATGCAGAAAAACGGATTTGGAGTGTAAGAGATCATTAAAAAATGTTTCTGTTGTATATGTCAAAGTCTTAAAACTGTAATAAGTGGTTATTAACATAATTGTGACAAAAATAACATAATAAAGCATGAGTTCAGTTTGGTTTCACCCCTGTATGCTTACGTTTTGTATCCTCGCCTGGCTTAATCCGAATCAATAACCTTCAATCAGAGCCTAATAGCTCATGAATAGCGACGTCTACGCTTCGTCATCGCCATAACTCTACTGTGAGGTGTTATACAGGCAGATATAGGGGTGTGAAGCGAATAGCTCACATCAATTAGGACTGTTGTGTCCGGATGCATTAGTATCAATAACTTGGATAATTTTCCCGAAAATTTCTCCGCGTTGTCAAAAAACTTCCTCGCAAAAAGATTCATTGCCAGACCTAAAAAGGAAAAAAGGGCTTGTTAGAGAGAGAGAGAGAGAGAGAGAGAGAGAGAGAGAGATAGAGAGAGAGAGAATGAGAGAATAGTTGCATATGTGTTTGAAGGTCAAAATATTTATTTCCACTCCAATCATGACAACCCAAAAATAAAAAATAAAATAAAATAAGTAAGGCAAAGGAAAATAGAAACAAATATAAGAAAAATGAAAATATATTAAAATCGAAAAATCCTCACGTCTTGAGATATTCTCATGGAATTTCCTAGTTTTGTTCTTATGTTTAATCTTAAAATTCTTTTGCTAAGTTGTAAAGTAGAAGGATTTTGTGCGTGTCTGCTTTGTGTAGTGGGTGTTTTGGGGTTTAGCTGTCGTTGCTGCAACTGAGTGTTGTTGGATATCCCCTCCTTTCTTTCAGTTATAATAAGAGGGCCAATGACGATAACTTGGTAGAAAATCAGTTCACAGTGATCCAAGTTCAGATGGTGAGCGAAGCGAGACAAAAAACATTAAATTTTCAATTTGAGATACCGTTTTCTTTTATTTTAGTGGCAACGTAAACGAGGATATTGAGTTTCTGCTACCAGAATTAAAGTTTTATTTATTGTAAACATTTTCCAAAAAGTGTCATCCCTCTCTGTCATTAAATTGATACATAAGAAATCTTGTCTCTCTGTATTTAGTTATGAATCATAAAGAGTGAACACATGACTATCATGTGCTTACTTTTAATGATTGAGAATTGAAGGTTAGAAAAGACATCTTATTAAAATAAGGTACAGTATCTCCATAAATCATACCTCATTGTAATGTCAACTTTAGATACTGATTGCTAAATAACAAATGGTTTAATCTCTATTTGAAAACTCTATAGAAATTTAATAATACCCCCTCCCCTTAAAAAAATCATATGTATTAGTATTTCGGGTTCTGTGTTTGAATTTCATCCACTGGTTGTTGAAGATGTCTTGCTTAGTGGATTTTCATTACAATCTCCATGTTTGACAAATTTTAAATAACTCTTACTAAATGGATCCATATAAGTCCATATGTTTGAACTTTTTTTCAGTATTATAGTATATCAATAAAATGGTAGAACTTTGATCATTATTTGTCTTTGTCTTATCCAATACGTGGTAAATCAAACAACAATCTTTCTATACTCATTAAGGATATAGCGCCAGATTTTTCAGGAAAGTGGGGAAAGCTCCTTGAAATGTTGAGATGTAATGACATAAGCGGCACATAGGGATATTACAGACAAACACTCGTACCAGTACTGGCCAATTATAGGCTTACACATCAATACTTCAAACGCTAAAATGTAGAAGACACATTGATTTCTGTTTGTAAGGACCCTCTTCACACAAATAAGCGTTAAAGTGGGACTTTTATCGCCAGAAGCCTCGGAACATGATAGTTACATTCCTTTTTAAGTTTTCCGGACATATTATTGGTGTTTTACTCGCTAGAGTACCAAACAATTGTACGATATATCACATTCTTCAGAGTCGTAAAGGACAGATCCTTAGAACTTCCGGTCCAATGATTTTTCCTTCTTCTTATTATAAGTACATGTATCTTTTATTGAAAGTCTGCTTGTGTTATTGACAATTTTAAAGAAAGGTTGATGAAATCTTAATATATGTGTTGTTGCAATTTTTGGTGTATAAAACAAAAATAAAACGGAGGAAGAAAAGTTGATAATAAAAATCCAATTATCTTCATTTAAAGAAGGTTGCTCGTTTAGCGATATAATATTCTTCCACGAGGTCTTCATCAGTGCAACAACAAGAAACAACAGCAAATATGTAAAAGATATACTCAATTTATATCACATTGAATAATAGTTATTTTTCGACATTGTCTTGTTTTATCCTTTATTTTTAAAAGTAAAAAAAATCTGATAAAAAAAGGAGGATCGAGTACATGAATTGTCAATATTGAAATATATGCTCTATGGTACCATCATTTGCTAGATATTATAGACATGACTTTTTATGAAAACGGGAACACGGAGCCAACGATTTGCATAACCCAGCATGCAGAAAGGTGCATGAATTAGGGGATAAACGTACTGTGTTTTGTGGTTCCGACAGGTATATGTTGGATATACTGTTGGAAACATACGTTATACCGTCGGGGACAAGCCCCGACGGTATAACTGCGTTTCCAACAGTATATCCAACATATACCTGTCGGAACCACAAAACACAGTACGTTTATCCCTATTCTAATTCATGTGACATACTTTAACTTTTTATACCCCTCAGAGTGTCTAATTTATCTGTTTAGATGCGACGTTGCTACGGAGGACTAACAACGACCAACAGAAATTATTGCGCTGCAAAATATGAAATACAACTGCTTCGTATTTATTACAATGGCGAAAAATCAAAGTGTAATCAATAATAAACTTACTTGCTCTGTTGTTTACACGTGGAGAACGCCATTTACAAGCTCATACATTGTAGTTTTACGTCACAGTATGACGTCACAGGAGCGAAGAACAAAGGGAAGCATGACGTCATACGCAAAAAGTGCGCTAAAGCTTGTAACTTGCAAATTTACGTAGAAATACATTTTAAAGTATGTCAAGTGAGTCGGTTTGCGGCATGTATATCGTCGTTATACATGCTTGTAGAAATCCTGTGAACCAATCAGATTGCGTGAAACAAACAGTATGAATTAGAATCTTTATTTTACCATTAGACTGAAACCGACGAAACTAGACGACTGCACCTGGATAACATTTGCTTTATTTTAGCACGTTATTGAAGACGTGTAACATTTTCGGTTATTCTTTTGTAAGCATAATAGACGTTTTAAAAGGGAAATCTGCTATTAATGTGATTAAAATGTCTCATTTTCAAGTCCGAAAAAGGGGGAAATCAAAATAATGAATATACGTATGTAGAGCAATACCTAAGAAAAGCGAAAGTAAACCTATAATGACATCTCATCTACAATTTTGCAGTTTTGCTCGCAATGGAACACGCAAAGTCAATGGGTCTGATACCAAAGATTGTCAGCGAGCCTAACAACATCACTGTCATAGCAGGTGAAACAGCCATATTTACATGCAGAGTGGAAACTCGCGGGAAACATACAGTAAGTGTATAAACTAATAACTAATATGTAAAACATCAAGTACCGACTAACACTCCGGTAATTTTAAAGCACAACTGCGTCTGTGTATTTTGTTTTATGTTTAGCAGACTGTTTTAAAGTTTTATGAGTCTACTTAGTTGACGTGTTTTTGTGTTGCAGCTTATGTTTGAGTTTACTATCTCCAAGTGAGATTTTTCAAGGCCAGTTAACGGGGATAAGGCCTGGCTTAGAAGTCCTTGTATATTCGTACCTTCTTTCTCCAGTCAAGATGAGTTTCTGCATATGTAATTCGTATCACCACACCATTTGGTATCTAACTCGGTAAAATACCGATCCTAGTCGGTTATTTGTCTTTACACCTAAATCCTTCTCTGTGAGTTGGATCTTATCCTGTCTTTTATAGATCAATTTCTAAAAACTAGAACAAGCAAGTGTTATGAAAGGTAAAAGGTCTTCAAATTTATTAGCATCATTTAAGAGCAGATAAATTTATAGCATGGACCAGACATGCACGTCAGTGATCCTTAATATACAATGAGTTAAAAATAATAATGTCCAAAAATGTACCATAAGAGGTAGAAGGATGGCTGGGATATGATGCTACAGGACCCAGGTTTCAGAAATCAAAAATTTATTCCGAGAGGTGAGAGGAGATTTGTATAAAGGTGATCAAAAGGGAAATGTTATATAAGTAAATAACAAAGATGAAATATTCCTACTATGTAGCCAAAGAGCATCCACGTTGACTCTATATAAAGTGCAAAGAACGTAAAGGGGATTTCTACCCAGGCACAACAAGGGACCAGAGCAGTACAATGACGCCCAATATTAATTATTTCTTTCGATTAAGTGTTCAAGGATTGGTAGTTCCAAATTTTTGTTTGGTTAAATCAAATGTGATCAAAGCGTTGGAGGATGATGGAACGATGTTAATTTTATAATGAATGAAAGCTTAAAAAAGTTTACATTTATTTTACTAATTAGCGCGACCAACTATTAGATATAGGGTTTGTTCCTGGTGTACTTCCTACTCAAAGTAGGTGTGTAAATTTGTGGGGATGAGGCCGTCGGCCGAGAACCATTTCGTAACGTTTTATTTGTAATTTGTTTTTGTTTTGTTTGAAAATATAGTGACCTACCTCAGCGTCAAGGTAGGACACCACATGACCGTCATTGTCTGAAATTATTACGAGGCGTAATGAAATTCATTCAGTACTCGCACTGGACTAAGGAGATTGTTCATAAGATAAAGTAAAGTTGTCAAATTGTCCTCTTTATTTTAAAAGAGCTGTGTTATTGTCTCCGTCTGTTTGTCCGATTTTCTTTTCTCGTTAGAAAGTTTTATATTTTTGTTTTCAAGAATTTTTAAGCATTTGGAATTGGGATTTTTGGAATCTGATTTGGCGTTTTGCGTTTGACTTTCATTCACTGATTGAATGTTGACAGATTGTTTGGCTACAGTTATGTTTACTCATGCCCATTGTTTGCTAAAACCCATGTGTTTTGGGGGTTTGCAGTTGGTGCAGCAACCCATTGTTGTTGGAGATCCTCTCTTTTCTTTTAGATATCTGCTGCTGAGGTTTGTTGTTGTCGGTGCAAAGAGGTTATGCTGGTCATCTGTTCAACATCCTTCTTTTAAAACATTTCAAAACAAGTAGAAATATATATAAGGTACCAAAATGTTCCAAAATGTCTGATTATTTAATGATTTGGACGTAACGATATTTCCCCGGTTGTGGCTTTCCAATTGGCTCTTTTACTAAGATGATATGGAAATTGCGTACAATATTTTAGCACTTTTTTCTTTCAGGAAAGATATTACAAATGATAATTATTTGAATCAAATGCAGGACAAAACATATATAATTAACACTTTGTTAATTACTTTTGATAATGATGATCATGTTGGGAATATCCACAGGAAGAAGAATTAAAATGTGACATAAAAATACGCCTTACCACTAAATGGTTGAAGAAATCACTATTGAGATACAACTTTATAAACAATTATTGAGATACAGCTGTAAACGGTGATACCTCCAAGAGATTCCAAAGGATATGGAAGATACCTCACACAAGACTACTTAGACTACCCAGCACTGACCACAGTAGAACACAACCGTAGGGTTACAACTGTAATCCCCCTCCGCCTCCCCCCCAAAAACCCCGAACATCAACAAAAATAGGGGGACGCCACAATGAATCCCCAATAGAAAACATAATTACTTGTAGGACGATTTTTTTTATTCATTAACAAAGATGGGTACTTCGGTTTGAAAAGCTGGTATTTCGGTCCGTTCTCCTGGTATAGTAATGACGGTATTCTATAAATCCTGATTTGAGCATAAATTATAGATGCTGTGTGTTTAACAGAGTTTTCATTGATTTACAAGACAAACATGAGTAGCAATTTGTTACATAAACATTACCGACGCGAAGTCACTAATAAAAACAGTTCTGTTGATATAGACAAATCTGAAGAAACTGGAGAGGACATAGAGATACTGACTGAACAACATTTTTCTACAGAAATGTGATAATTGCCCCGCTGGAATGAAAGGCTGAGTCTCGTTGTTTTTATAACTACAACACATTGAATGAATCAGTACATAATAAACATGAAACAGAAACGAAGAATTCAATAACTATTGTATTACAATGTAATGTCCTGAAAGCTTTTGCACAAAATAAATCTAATACACCTCATGCATAAAAAACGAAGACACAAAATGTTGGAAGTATACATTGGTACAAAGAATAGAATACATTTTAGTTTTTCAAATTTTGATTTATTGTCTTCATATCATTTCGTTTTCATTCATTTCATTTATTAATCTTCTATGGATGAGGACCCTTCTAAGGCTGCATGACTGAGGGCTCTTAAATTATTGACATCCAAATAAAAGGTGTAGAAAGTCAACTAGTGGTACAAAAATTGACATAGACGTTTAAAAAGGATCAGATGCTGTTGATTTAATGTATACATTGATGTGGTGCAGCTTACATCATATTTGTATTCAATAACCAAATTTATCTCATGCATACAAAAATTGATATGAATGTCACAGAGTGAAAGACATACACAAATTGAAAAGAAAAGTTAAACACTAACACTGTGTGAACACCCAGTGAGATCACCAGTGTTACTTAAATTTCGCTTCAACTAATAAAATAAGAAATAAGAAAATTGATAATGAATATGGTAAATCTGAAATTCAGAAAGGAAAATGATTATACGCATTCAATGAATTAAAGTCAAACACAAAATCCGAAACCACATTTCAAAAACCACAAGCTTACAAATTTTGAAAAAATACAAAACAGAACTTCCTCATGCGAAACGAAATGAGACAAACTTACGGAGACGGTGACACAAGCTCCACAGAAACACGAAGGAAAAACAGACGGAGACAATGACACAAACCCTACAGAAACACGAAGGACAAACAGACGGAGACAATAACACAAACCCCACAGAAACACGAAGGACAAACAGACGGAGAAAATGACACAAACCCCACAGAAACACGAAGGACAAACAGACGGAGACAATGACACAGCACCACAGAAACACGAGGGACAAACAGACGGAGACGGTGACACAAGCTCAACAGAAACACGAGGGACAAACAGACGGAGACAATAACACAAACCCCACAGAAACACGAAGGACAAACAGACGGAGACAATAACACAAACACCACAGAAACACGAAGGACAAACAGACGGAGACAATAACACAGCACCACAGAAACACGAAGGACAAACAGACGGAGACAATAACACAAACACCACAGAAACACGAAGGACAAACAGACGGAGACAATAACACAGCACCACAGAAACACGAAGGACAAACAGACGGAGACAATAACACAGCACCACAGAAACACGAAGGACAAACAGACGGAGACAATGACACAGCACCACAGAAACACGAAGGACAAACAGACGGAGACAATAACACAGCACCACAGAAACACGAAGGACAAACAGACGGAGACAATGACACAGCACCACAGAAACACGAAGGACAAACAGACGGAGACAATAACACAGCACCACAGAAACACGAAGGACAAACAGACGGAGAAAATGACACAGCACCACAGAAACACGAAGGACAAACAGACGGAGACAATAACACAGCACCACAGAAACACGAAGGACAAACAGACGGAGACAATGACACAGCACCACAGAAACACGAAGGACAAACAGACGGAGATAATGACACAAACCCCACAGAAACACGAAGGACAAACAGACGGAGACAATGACACAAACACCACAGAAACACGAGGGACAAACAGACGGAGACAATAACACAAACCCCACAGAAACACGAGGGACAAACAGACGGAGACAATAACACAAACCCCACAGAAACATTAAGGACAAACAGACGGAGACAATGACACAGCACCACAGAAACACGAAGGACAAACAGACGGAGATAATGACACAAACCCCACAGAAACACGAAGGACAAACAGACGGAGACAATAACACAAACCCCACAGAAACACGAGGGACAAACAGACGGAGACGGTGACACAAGCTCAACAGAAACACGAGGGACAAACAGACGGAGACAATAACACAAACCCCACAGAAACACGAAGGACAAACAGACGGAGACAATAACACAAACACCACAGAAACACGAAGGACAAACAGACGGAGACAATAACACAGCACCACAGAAACACGAAGGACAAACAGACGGAGACAATGACACAGCACCACAGAAACACGAAGGACAAACAGACGGAGACAATAACACAAACCCCACAGAAACACGAGGGACAAACAGACGGAGACAATAACACAAACCCCACAGAAACACGAGGGACAAACAGACGGAGACAATAACACAAACCCCACAGAAACACGAGGGACAAACAGACGGAGACAATAACACAAACCCCACAGAAACACGAAGGACAAACAGACGGAGACAATGACACAAACCCCACAGAAACACGAAGGAAAAACAGACGGAGAAAATGACACAAACCCCACAGAAACACGAAGGAAAAACAGACGGAGACGGTGACACAAGCTCAACAGAAACACGAAGGACAAACAGACGGAGACGGAGACAATAACACAAACCCCACAGAAACACGAAGGACAATCTATATAATGAACCATCTCCGGTACAAGCGCGGAAGGCATTGTAAAATGTGTTGTAGGTGGCGCTATTAAAACACACCGTATTAACTCTTTCCATATATCACATGAATAATGTGACATGTCTAATGCAAGTGAAGTATCCAAGTAGGAAGGACCAAAATGGAAGCCCAAAGCCCAGCCCAATTTCTGTCCTAGTGTTACCCACTGTTTCGCTGCTTGGCCTTGGAATGTTTTTAAACTTATATATTAACTTTCAGACCAACCTGAAGTGAGTGAAATCTATACATGTAGCACTTAACATGTGTGTGGCATCGCACAAATTGATTTCTACAGCGCCACCCACAATGAATAACTTCTATGGAGATTTAAATGATACAATCAACGTAAACAAAAGAGAACTCCCAATGGAGATTAGATCAGGTGCTCGGGGAAAGTAAGCGTCTCCTGTTTGCAATCAACACATGTCACCGACGCCGTGCAGAAAAAGCCTTATCCAGTAAATTGTTTAAATCAAGTGTATGTATTGAGGTACACAATTTCAGTATTACAGGGATAAAGAATATATTTCCAGTTTGATTACTTTGTACTGCTAATTTACACGGGTTTTCAGCATTAATGGATGTCAAACAAAACATCTTCATAAACAGTAGGGGACAACAAGGCACGAAACAACACCAAATGTACCAACAAACAATCAATGGAGACATATGAAACGTGAGTGCCAACACATTAATAGAGGTAGATTTCTGGTTATATGAATCAGGATCCGATTTTGGACTGTCATCCGTTATATAGAAGATAATGGTCTGCTGACTTAAACCAACTCTTAATCAGTCATCCGAGAAGTTCTAATGACTCTAGGTCAAAACAGAATCAGTAGACCTCAATCCAGACAGAAGCAAACAACGAATAGTCTAAACAATCAAGTAAACAAATATCAAGCCGATTACACAAACAAAAGAACACTTTTTAAAAACAGAAATTTAATGAATGGTTGAAAACATTTTTTTTACATTATTCATTTTATTGTAATATCTATTTACAATTTGCAAATGAATGAATATGGTCCGTGCTGTTTTTGGGTGATGCTATCGAATTTGAAGACGTTTAACATAATATCACTTAAATTATTGTAAATTAGATTAATATAAAATTAGATTAGATAACAATGGAAAAATACATCTACGATGACACTGCTCAAAAAAACACAAAATGCTACAATAAACTAACCGAATTTTACGATATTCACAGTGCATCAAAGATATGCGAAAAAAGAGAATGCATTAAACAAACGTAAACACGATAAATTACTAGAGAGGCCGTATCAAACATTTTAGATATGACAGGAGACCAGGGTCCAATCTTCTGTGAAGAGATTTTGGATCGTGCCCTTCAAGGAATTCGACTGACATATATACATTGTATACTTTCATGTAAGTTTCGTACTCGTAAGTACTCGTCTTTTGAAAGTAAGACCGAAATTAAAAAACGCCGACTACAAGCTGAACTTGCCTGGATCACCAAACTTCAGACTGCGTACCCTCTTGGTTTAAACGATCAAATTTATGGACAAGGAAACATTTCCTCAGCTTCTACCAATATCAACATCTTTTCAATTCGCCCAAACACGAAAAGGAAATACAGGTCACACGGGAAAAGACGAAACAGACAAAAAAGAAAACGATCCAGAATATACCGCTCTCTCAACGATTTACTTACTATAGCACGCAATGGCGGAAGACATGAGCTGTTACATGCTCTGTCGTCAATACCAGTTATGCACTTGAAATCTATCTTGGATGAAGCAGAGGTTGCATTCTTAAGAAACACTGACTGATTCAGACTTAATATCATTGTCTCATTCGCTCAGTATAAACTTTATCCTATTGTGAAAAACACCTCACCGAAAAGACGATTCATAAAAATCCCGTTTATTAACAAAGGTTTTGATCTTCTAAACATCTCTAATATTTTTCGGGATCATCGCGTACAAAGTACCATTCCTCAATATTTTGAAAATTTAGAGCCACCTCTTATTTGTAATAAGTACAAGAAACCTATTCGAAACTTTGTTTTTAACTATAATAAAGTTACAACGGATCCTGGCATACTTGAATCGTGTCCTGCTTCTTGAGAATGTGCAACTTCTAAATATCTCTACAAACCAGCTTGCCATGTTGTTACAGGTAACTTTTCAATTATCCAAGACAGACAGCTCCGTGGTCTTCTTAAAAAAGGACCTAAGTATAGAATCCCATCCAAGATAGATTTTGTCAAATGCCGTGAAGTGCTTACGGAAGCCTTAGATAATTATACGAAAAGATGGTGTAAATCAGAAGGAGTCGAACCGCATGCTCTGAATGACTGGAAAAACCTCATTTTAGATATAACGGATATTCGAATAGATAACTTCCATAAAAACCCTCATCTTTTTCAAAATCAACGTTCTAAATCAGAAAGATATTTCAAATCCAAACTAAGTAAATTACATGAAAAATATGTCTTTGCACCAGCTGATAAAGCAGCCAACAACACCATTATCCTTTGAAAACGTTACTACATATCAACTTTGATTCCGGAACTTTCGTCTACTAATACATATATCAAAAGCAATGAAAGTGCATCTAACATTTTAGGCAAGCATAACAGTGAACTGTCTTCATTCAATATCTCTATTTCTAAATTGGATCTCCCAACACTATATTGCATACCGAAACTGCACAAGTCTCCTTACAAATTTCGATTTATTGCTAATTCTAGTAACTGCTCCACTACAATTTTGTCTAGAAATCTGACGTCAGCACTTACTGCTATTAAAGAACACATAACTAGATATTGTGAAACGGTTCTAAACAGGAACGATGTAAATTTATTTTGGTCTATTAAGAATTCAGGGGATGTGATTGAAAAAATGAAATCTGGAAATTTCCAAGCCAATACGATTTCTTCATACGACTTCTCTAATATGTACACCACACTTCCTCATGACAAAATTAATGATCGATTATCAAATCTCATTAAATGGTGTTTTGATCGAGAGCGAAAAACTTACATTTGTACATCTGAATCGAAGGGTTTCTTTTCCTCGACAGACTACAAATCATACAAATCATGGACATGTAGTGACCTGTGTAATGCCTTGTCCTTCCTTTTGGACAATATTTATGTTAGATTTGGTGAGGATCTATACAAGCAGGTTGTAGGAATTCCTATGGGTACTAACTGTGCGCCTCTTGTTGCAGATTTATTTTTATACACTTATGAAAAAGAATTTATCCAAAATCTTCAAAAGCAAAGAAAATTTGATGAGCTGAAATGTTTCAATAATACTTCTAGGTATCTGGATGATATTCTAACCATTGACAATCCTGCTTTTGAATTATATTAGAATGAAATTTATCCACAAGAATTAACCCTTAACAAGGCAAACCTTTCAAATACAGAAACACCCTTTTTGGACCTAAATATCAAAATTGTAAACGGAAAGATTCATACAAGTGTATATGACAAAAGGGATGATTTTGGATTCAACATAGTAAATTTCCCATGGCTTGACGGTGATGTTCCAAGATTACCGTCATATGGCATTTACATATCACAGCTCATCCGGTACGCTAGAGCATGTACTGATATTTTGGATTTTCACAGTAGAAATTTACAAATTACCAAAAAACTTTTAGGTCAAGGTTTCCGCTTTCATAAACTAGTTAAGATTTTCTGGAAATTTTACAAGAATTACAGTCAACTTCTTTTAAAATTCGGATCTATACATGCAACGGAGTACATTACTATGGGTATTACACAACCTGTCTTTTATGGTGATATGATAAACAAAATAAAAAGGATCAAAGGTAGGCAGCATAACCATCGAAAATGCGTCAGAATCATCAAACGCCTTTTATATCGTGGATATGATCCTAATGTCACCAGACGGACACTAGGCTTGGTACTTGACCAATCTACAGTCTTGTACAAGTGCATCCTTGAGACTTGCACTCTGACTGACTGACGACGGGACTCCATGACGGGCCCTGTCCAAACCTCTTTAGAGAAGACAGGGCCCCGACCACCTGTCCTCTCTGAATGTCAGTCGGACTCCTCGGGTGATTACATACATGAGCTCGCTACAGCCGGCAGAGCACGGACTGTATTACGCATGCCCTCTTTTTATATCCATTTACATATTCATCTGTGTCTCTGGGGCCTCTGCGTTTCGCGGTCTTGTTTGTGTGATGTCATCTTACAGTGAGGAGGTTGTTTTACACCACAATTGTACGTTCTTCGAGACCTCTGGGTAATTGGAGAAGTGAGAGGGTTGTGCGCACGTAATCCAGGATAACCACACCATTTGCTACTTGCGTGATAGATGGCCGTCCAAAGTCGGCACCGGTTACCCATTGGTCTCGTCGGTTTATGTGTAGTCTTTTGTGTTTGATGTTTACATGTCGTATGTCTCTTTTCCGTCTCATGCTGTACTCGTCTTTTGTGTTTTTGCATCGGGTGTTTTGGTGTTTTACTGTTGATGCTGCAAAGGGGTCTTGTTGGAGATCTCCTCCCTTCTTTTTGTGTTTTTGCATCGGGTGTTTTGGTGTTTTACTGTTGATGCCGCAACGGGGTCTTGTTGGAGATCTCCTCCCTTCTTTTTCTGATCCGCGAAAATACAACGAATTTTCAACTAGTGAGTATGATCAAACTTATGACAAATTATCAGATGCGCTTTCATGTTCATGCTATCGTTTGTTACAGAAAACAATACGATTTTCTTACAAATATCGTAATTTATCAAATAGGTAATATGGATGAATCCACAACATATAGTAATAACCAAGGAGGATCAGAAGGTGATAGATGACTCCCGGGTCAGCATAGAGAGACAGTACACACAGGACTGGAATCTGCACATCCGTAACATTCAATACAGGGATGAGGGGACGTATAAATGTATAGTGAACACGGAGAAACCTCTCATCAGGCATATATATCTCAGTGTGAGGGGTGAGTGCAACATGTCATTTCAGGATTTATACTCAACAACCAATAATTAAAACAAAACACCAACGAGACATGAATGACATCACATAAAATGGAAGGTGACCAATGACTAACGTTGTTGGTTGTTCATGGAAGGTGACCAATGACTAATGTTTGTAGTTGGTTGCTCATGGAAGGTGACCAATGACTAACATTGTTAGTTGGTTGCTCATAGAAGGTGACCAATGACTAACATTGTTAGTTGGTTGCTCATAGAAGGTGACCAATGACTAACATTGTTAGTTGGTTGCTCATGGAAGTAGACCAATGACTAACATTGTTAAGTGGTTGCTCATGGAAGGTGACCAATGACTAACATTGTTAAGTGGTTGCTCATGGAAGGTGACCAATGACTAACATTGTTAGTTGGTTGCTCATAGAAGGTGACCAATGACTAACATTGTTAAGTGGTTGCTCATGGAAGGTGACCAATGACTAACATTGTTAGTTGGTTGCTCATGGAAGTAGACAAATGACTAACATTGTTAAGTGGTTGCTCATAGAAGGTGACCAATGACTAACATTGTTAGTTGGTTGCTCATAGAAGGTGACCAATGACTAACATTGTTAAGAGGTTGCTCATGGAAGTAGACCAATAACTAACATCGTTAAGTGGTTGCTCATAGAAGGTGACCAATGACTAACATTGTTAGTTGGTTGCTCATAGAAGGTGACCAATGACTAACATTGTTAGTTGGTTGCTCATGGAAGTAGACCAATGACTAACATTGTTAAGTGGTTGCTCATGGAAGATGACCAATGACTAACATTGTTAAGTGGTTGCTCATGGAAGGTGACCAATGACTAACATTGTTAGTTGGTTGCTCATAGAAGGTGACCAATGACTAACATTGTTAAGTGGTTGCTCATGGAAGGTGACCAATGACTAACATTGTTAGTTGGTTGCTCATGGAAGTAGACCAATGACTAACATTGTTAAGTGGTTGCTCATAGAAGGTGACCAATGACTAACATTGTTAGTTGGTTGCTCATAGAAGGTGACCAATGACTAACATTGTTAAGAGGTTGCTCATGGAAGTAGACCAATAACTAACATCGTTAAGTGGTTGCTCATAGAAGGTGACCAATGACTAACATTGTTAGTTGGTTGCTCATAGAAGGTGACCAATGACTAACATTGTTAGTTGGTTGCTCATGGAAGTAGACCAATGACCAACATTGTTAAGTGGTTGCTCATGGAAGGTGACCAATGACTAACATTGTTAAGTGGTTGCTCATGGAAGGTGACCAATGACTAACATTGTTAGTTGGTTGCTCATAGAAGGTGACCAATGACTAACATTGTTAGTTGGTTGCTCATAGAAGGTGACCAATGACTAACATTGTTAGTTGGTTGCTCATGGAAGTAGACCAATGACTAACATTGTTAAGTGGTTGCTCATGGAAGGTGACCAATGACTAACATTGTTAAGTGGTTGCTCATGGAAGGTGACCAATGACTAACATTGTTAGTTGGTTGCTCATAGGTGACCAATGACTAACATTGTTAGTTGGTTGCTCATAGAAGGTGACCAATGACTAACATTGTTAGTTGGTTGCTCATGGAAGTAGACCAATGACTAACATTGTTAAGTGGTTGCTCATGGAAGGTGACCAATGACTAACATTGTTAAGTGGTTGCTCATGGAAGGTGACCAATGACTAACATTGTTAGTTGGTTGCTCATAGAAGGTGACCAATGACTAACATTGTTAGTTGGTTGCTCATAGAAGGTGACCAATGACTAACATTGTTAGTTGGTTGCTCATGGAAGTAGACCAATGACTAACATTGTTAAGTGGTTGCTCATGGAAGGTGACCAATGACTAACATTGTTAAGTGGTTGCTCATGAATCACCACTTTCTATTATTATGGAAAATTGTCACACCACCACAATCGACAGAATTTCAAGTTATATAACCTTTCGCTTCACGTTTCAAAAGCTCCTTTCAGAGAAGCATTTTTAACATTTCTAATAAACATCAAAGAATTACCTTTTATCAGTTAAATGTATATAGTCTCAAAGTCGAGAATACA
The DNA here is from genome assembly GCA_033119305.1 of Pinctada imbricata. Classification (NCBI taxonomy): domain Eukaryota; kingdom Metazoa; phylum Mollusca; class Bivalvia; order Pterioida; family Pteriidae; genus Pinctada; species Pinctada imbricata. The sequence continues at coordinate 89,198,031 of VSWD01000007.1, read as the reverse complement.
AGACGAAATCATTAGAATTTCCATTGGAACGGTTGTGAACCTCGGAATGAATAAAATTCCCAAGTGAGACCAGGTGCCCGGGAAGAGTCAGCGTCTATATACAAAGAATAATTAATTTGATGGCCCCAAATGTCGAAATAATAAAGATTTATTATTATTATAAAATTTTTGATACCGTATATCAGGTAATTTTCGCGTCGGGTAAATTTCGCAAAAATGACCCTAAAATGGAGTGTCTTCTTTTCGCTAAGTCCAATTTTCACCAATCTATTAACAAGAGCAAGGGTTAATATCTGTGTTCATTTTTCGCTATGTCCATTTTTCGCGATTTGATGATGCTCGCGAACTTAGCGAAAATTAGACGCATGCGAAAATTTCCCGATATACGGTAATTGTAGATTCAGAAAAAAAAAACTTATTGTCTTTCGGTATTCATGTCTCTTCAGTTATTCTCCAGGTTAAAAAATGTGAAAATCTAAATCTAAAATATTATCGTTCGGACACTTGATTTTTCTTTATATATATCTTGATATCTTTTTTTCCAGTTCCACCGCACATAGACGAGGCCTCGTCCAGTAAAAGTAAGATAGAGGTCCTAGAAGGAAGGACTGTAGAACTAAACTGTAACGCATCCGGGGTACCGACACCTCGTATCAGGTGGTTCAGGATTACCACGTACGATATGGGTAATAAAGAAGGTAAGTTTAAGGTCAAATATATGATGATTTATATATCAACTACTGAAATATTTAACAACTATTGTATACATGTATTTACATATTTATAGGCATAGAAAAGTACGGGAAGATTTTGTAACATGCCCTAAATTACATTGTAACAATTTTTTTGAATGTAAGTTTTGATTGATTGTCTCCTGAGGAAGAAGCCGATGAGCTTCGAAACTTTGAGTTCTGAATTTATTTTAGTGTCGTAAGCCTCTCGTACGTGCTGTTTGTATTTATATAAACATGTATTCGCAAAGTCGATAAAACATGACCAATTTGGAAATGACGTCACAATTTGCTTGTGAGCAAGGAAACTAAGTATAGGTTAGAATGTATCTTGATATTTCTACATGAACAAAAAGGGTTGGAGCCTTAGTGGAAGAACTATTTATAAACTGAATACCGATATTTATATATATAGATATATATGTATAAATAAGTGGGCCCCAGTGTTTAACACATTAAAATGTGTTCTGTGTTGGATGGAGGGAACTCAGAAATCATCATTTTACCGAGTATAATTCATTCTGGTGAGATTTTTATCAGTACACTTATAAGATTCCAAACATTGCATATAAATTGTATTTTGTTAGAAATCATGGAAACGAACCCATGGGAGACTTTATTGATACGTAACATAAGTCGTCACTGTGAGGGGACGTATGAATGTGTGGCTCACAACAATGTCAAGTTCTCTGTGTCCAAAACCATTCAGGTCATCGTGGTCTGTAAGTATCATTTGATGAATAATTAAAAAACAAAATGAGAAAATAAAAGTTATACATAGATGTTAGATATTAACAATATAATAAAAAAAGCTCATATCTTTCCTTGACAATATAATGGGCATATTACTTATATCTTTTGTCTAAACTTTGCTTTGATTTATCTGTCGCTGTCAGTTCGGCCTGAGGTCAGCTTGACCACCAAGCGTCTCGGACAGTACATGGGCAAGGAGACAGTATTACAGTGTCGGGTCAGTGCTTCACCACGTACGATATGTGCATGGGAGAGAAATGGACAGGAACTGAGGACCACCATGGGCAAATACAGACTAACTATATACGAGGACGACCCTCACTCTATATCACTAAACTTACAGATACACGAACTAGCACCGGAGGATTACGGGGAATATCGGTGCTTTGCCTCTAATAGTTATGGCGAGGACTCCGAAACAATGGTGCTATATGGTATGTTGGTTTCTGCAACAAATCTTCATTTTATGAAATGAGAATAGCAGGTTCGGTTTTTCATGTTTTATGAAGTTTTAAACTTATCAAAATTTCAAAAATATTTTTTTGTAGAATCGCGTGATGAGGTATTATATACATCAACGGTAACAACGACACCACGAGGATCTGAGTCAGAAATGGAGGTCCTCCCACCAGTATCCTACGACACACCAGGGACAACAGGACTGGAGTTTGTCGGAGGCGCACACGAGGGTAAGGCGATATTGAGAATGATATGAATTATTTGTGTTTAAGATTATGAAAATTATTGTCCTCCAATTGCTAGCAAGATGTACCCAAAATACTAAGGCAGGGGTCTTTCTATTTTGCTCTCTCTACGTATGATTCGTTTTTATTGTAATTCAGATGATTATTAAATTGTTTATGACGTATTTATACTACGTTGTATGTCATAAGGACACATATATAATTGTAAGTGAAATATTGACGCTCAATTGTGTGTGTGTTCTACTGTGGTCGCTACAGCGTTGGAGATTTATGTATTTTCTGTTCAGTATTTGTCGTCAATTATGATCCACACCATTTGAAGAGAAGAAAGCAGTGAAACAGTGTCAGACAATAAAGAATTGTATATACTGATACATCAATCATTCAATCTTTGATACACAATGGAAAACCTAACACTGTCTGGGAAGGTGATAACTTTTTACTGCAACGTAGACGAAAACACAAGTTATATTTATTCATATACTTCATGTACATAATTAATTATTTTTTGCAAAATTTGGTGATAAGTCATAATTAATCCAGGGGTGACGTTGATGGAAGTGAGTGCACTTGAAATGTCTGCTAATGAATGTCTATTTTCTAACTCTGCTCAAAATCACGTGGGATTTTACCTGAAATATAGGCTAGATTCGAAATGAAATTGTATCCCCGCATAATCTTTTCTTCTGTTTCTTGTATAATATATCATATCATGGCTCAGATCCATACAGTCACAGTCACAGGTAATCTCTATGTTACCTTTTCTTTTTCAGGAATGAGTCAAAGAAGTGCCGCAAATAAAGAACGGTTTTCACTACATTTTACAATTCTATTATATCTGTTTACATTTTTCATAATATTGTCATTGTAACATACACTGTTTATCCAAATATAACCTAAATAACATTGTTCTATTAAAATATTTGTCAAAGGGAGCAAATTAAGTACCGATTCAAGTTAATTCATTTTGATATTGTTTCATTTCAAGATTGTGTATTTTCATACATTCTATTAATTTATCATCCGTTTCCTGCATTATTCATGTTCGAATATTTACATACCTAATCCAATCCTACTTAATATATCATATTTTCTCTTACATAAAATCGCCTTTTGCCAAATCATATCGGTAAATATATATGAATTTTGTATTGACACGAGAATGGTTGTAAATGTGGTTATTTTAATCATGCTGATAATCAAACTTCAACATATTTAGTAATATGTCGATATAATGCCTCGATGCCCGAATATCATAAGGATCTTTAATATCAGCATCTGGGGTTATTTTTTCATCATCAATATGTTGAAGGTTAGAAGCCTGTAATCTGGCTTAATTCCCATTAATTACTATTGGATGATAATTTTATCCTTTTTGTTTTATTTATGTTTTACTATTATCATGATGATGCTAACCCTCATGAACTTAAATTATTAACCTTCCTTTGTCGTTTATCACATTTGTCATAAGTAATGTGAAGAAATGTTCATGATATCTTCTATTTGTAAAATCACGATAAATAATTGTCTTTCTCAAGTGTCATTGCTATAGTATATTGAATTGTGATACCGTATAACCAGAAATTTTCGCGAGATACCAATTTTCGCTATATTGGCGAGTGTTTTGGAATCGCGAAAATAAATCTCCGCGAAATATTGTGTTTGATAAGGTTTATCGTAAATTTGTATATTAGTTACATTTTGTTCTTATTGTACATGTGTCATTCTTCATTTTTTCTGATTAAACGTTAAGAGAAGTGAATTGAGTGTACTCTTATGATAGTTCTAACTTTAAATTCAACGAGGAAAGGTATAAAACAGTAACATCATGTGTTCATATTTGTTTTTGATTTAGGAATCGCGAAAAATTGTACTCGCGAAAATAAAGACATCCCATTTTACCACAAAATCGCGAAATTTGATACTCTCGAAAATTTCTGGTTATACGGTATGTGTGCTCATTTTGAGTCAGTGAATGCAAGTCAAACACAAACCCCAAATCAGATTCCAAAAATAGCAAACAAAAGGGTATAATTTTTTTTAAAATATAAAAGATCATTTACGCAGTAGAAAAGAAAACAGGACAAACAGACGGAGGTAATAACACAGCTTTATAGAAACACGAAGGACATCTTTATATCATATACAATCTCAAGAATCCAGCACAAGAACAGCATGCATTGTAGTAGAACTCTATACTTTCTAACCAATCTATTATGCACCAGACACGTGTGTCATATATTGAATCCTCATCATTGATGTTTCCTGTTAAGTGATTTTCAGACACAGCCAAGATTCAATTCAGAATGCCCTCTGGTTTTATTTTTTTAATTTAAATTTGAGCATTTACTTTGCAGAGAGAGCGCGGCTCCAAAATTCCTGTTGGGAGCATATCCAAATAAACTCTTTGTTGGATGAATGGTACTAAGATGTTAGCATTCTTTAATTTCGATGATATTTTTGGATTAAATGACGAAATAGCAAAATAATTTATATGATTTAAAATCATAAAGGGCCAACAAAACTTCTTTCAGGCAACAGAGCTGGAAAGAAGTAATTAATACACTTTAGAAAAATATAGTCACGGGTTACCTGCTTCACACTGCAAAAGGAAATAAGTGTTTATAGTGATAATACAGAAGTGCATGTTCCAACTCTATACCTTTTTCAAGAAAATTTCCATATTCATTTTAGAAGCGTTCTCTGATTTTATATTTTGAATTTAAATTTGTGCATTTACATGCGGCTCCACATTTCCTGAAATGTCGATTCAGTAGCATATCCAAATAAAATCGATGACCAAAAGTTAATCTCCTTTAATTTCGATGGTATTTTGGAACAAAATGACAAGTTTCCGAAATAGCAAAATAACATATACAAATTATTCCGAAACAGCAAAAACCGTTTAAACATATTCAAATACAACATGAATAATGTTACATATATGATGCAAGTTATAGTTATTATATTCAAGTAAAAAGGACCAAACAGGAAGCTTAAACATTAAATATTTGTACACATGAAAGATAACATGAAAACCGCTTACTGTTGCTCCATCACAGAAAAGGGAAGGATCTCCAGCATGACAACCCTGCAGACACCCAGCGAAACAAACCCACAAGAAACTGACACAGATTGACATTGATCAGACAAAACTAAAAACCGCACAAGGACGCTAGAACATGATACAAAATAATCGAAACAGACGCACAGAAACATCAAAGACAACACATAAAAGGAAGGAGACCAATGTGCACCTGGCGCCGACTTTGGACGGCCATCTGCTATTAAAAGATGGTGTAGTTAACCGGATTACGTGCGCACAACCCTCCTACTTATCCGGATACACAGAGGTCTAACTACACGCACATCTGTCGTATAAATAGTAAACTTCTCAATGTGAGGTGACAAACGAGAAAGTTAAATGCAGCGGCCTCTAGTAACACAAATTCTATGTAAATGTATCTAAAAAAAAAAAAAAAACCAGAATACAGGGCAGCAGCATCTAATGATACGGAAGTGTTCCAACTCTTTACCTTCTTGAAGAAAATTTCAAACCAATTTTAATACACTACACACGTGTTTCGGAAAGTAAATCCCCATCAGTGATACTTTCAGCCAAAGAGATTTTCAGACACAGCCAAAATTCATTTCAGTAGCGCCCTCTGGTTTTATTTTTTTAACTTAGAATTGTGCGATTACTTTGCAGGGAGTGCGCGGCTCTAATATTAGGGTCGATTCACAGTAAAACAAAATTTAAAATAAAAATTGATGACCAAATTAGCATTGGAGAGATTATGGTCCAAACAACAAAGAAGCGAAAGATCTTACACAACATTTTGTGAAATTAAAAAGAAGGAATCCGTTGTATTAACACAGAACAGCAACACAAACACCGCAGCAACACAAAAAACAAACAACAATAACAACACGAAAATGAGACTAAGACGGCAACAAATATACAGCAACATCAGGTACAGCAAAGGAAGGTAATAATCAACATCAACAATGTAACACTATTCAAAATGCAACAGAAGATAAACATAACCGACATAGAAACCACATTATAGCATGACACAATATGGAAATTGTATCCATCACTTTGTGGTGACAAAAGTGAAACACGCTCGAATATGACCATAAATTTGCAAAAAACAACAACAATAACAACATACAAAACAACCACACCTGTTAACAATAATACGGAAGTGTTCCAACTCTATACTGTCTTGAAGAAAAATTCAAACTGATTTATTATACACAAGACACGTTTTTCGGATATTAAATCCTCATCAGTGATGCCTCCAACCAAAGTGATTTTTGGAAGCCGCCAAAATTCGTTTCCGTAGCGCTCCCTGATATTATTTTTCATATTTTATAAATTTGTGCATTTACTTTACAGAGAGTGCGCGGCTCCAAATTTTCTGTGGGGTCGATTCAGTTGCATATACAAATAAAATATATGTTCAAAATAGCATTGGAGGGATGGTGCTAAGATGTTAACCTCCTTTAATTTCGATTATATTTTTGGATGAAATGACAAGCTTCCGAAATTGCATAATAATATACTAGTATTTGATGTTAAATTGATAAAAGGCCAAAACAAATTTTCAATCGGGCGACAGAGCCGGAAAGAAATAATTAATACACTTGACAAACAGCAAGTCACATTCTCAAAGTGAAGACAAATATATGAACAAGCCAAAGAAAGACAACATTGAATCATAAATCATTGGATTACACATAGAACCGGAAATCGATTTTCAAAAGTAGATTACTTGGTCGGCTATCTGTTATATTTATGATAGCAATGGTGTAGTCATCCGGAGTAAGAGCACAAAACCCTCCTAACTTCAACTCCGTGGTATGAACAAAACATCAAAATCAAAACAGACATCTATTTTGCTTCGACAATTTTGCCTCAAAAGAGTGAGATAAAGCAAACAAATAGTTTGGGTTTTTTGTGTAGCCAAATTTTGTTACTCTGAGAGAAAAAAAAATGTCACACGGGTTAAATGAGAGACAGACATGGGATATCAGATTAATTGATCTACTGAAACAAGAAATTCTAAAAAGAAAAATATTTTTTTCGTAATTATTTATTGCAATTTCAGCATTAAAAAGTTATAACAAGATAAATTTGAAAACATCAAAGATTTGGCGTTTAGGTCTCGTCCGATGTTTTTTTTTTTTATAATAAATTGTACAGGTCATACAATATTTTCATGTTTTTTCTAATAAGTTGTACAGGTTAATAAACAAATATCGCATAATAGATCAAATTTATCAAAAAATGACCTGAAAATGTCCAATAAGAGAATATCCTTTAGTTAAGCGAAGTCGAAGTAGAGTGATCTGATGTTGTTAGGTTAGCCTGTCTTCCTTTTCAGGATACGGGCCACTGAAATTAACAAGTTTTTTTTTAATCTCGAGATTTTACAAAATATAAAGTAGGATACTGATATCCAGAAATGAAACAATGTTAAAGGTAAATTTCAGAAGCAGATAATCTGTTTACATTCCTGTTTTGCTTGCAGTACAAGTACATGTACTCTTCACAAATGTATTCGGGCTACATGCTGTCTGTCTGGTAGGGTTAATACAACAGAAAAATTAAACTACCCCAAATTATTCTGATATGTCAATAAACTTAGTTTCAACTTTATTCTATTATTTATATTTCAATCAAGGAATCGTAAAGTTTATCTATTACATAATGTCTATGAACTCGTTAAACACACCAACCATTTTTTCAATATATGTTTCAATTTTCTAGTAGGGGATTTTGATATTCACGTATCCATTTATCATTCTTTATTAATGACGTAATTTAACAACTAAGTTCAGTAGGGTTTAACATTGAGAGCCAGGTATATCACTTACCGATATTAGGTAGCGACCGGGGCTTAAATCTACCTAAGTATATACTTACCGATGGTAGGAAGTGACCGGGGCTTAAATCTACGTAAGTATATACTTACCGATGGTAGGTAGTGACCGGGGCTTAAATCTACCTAAGTATATACTTACCGATGGTAGGTAGTGACCAGGGATTAAATCTAGATAAGTATATACTTACCGATGGTAGGTAGTGACCAGGGATTAAATCTACCTAAGTATATACTTACCGATGGTAGGTAGTGACCGGGGCTTAAATCTACTTAAGTATATACTTACCGATGGTAGGTAGTGACCGGGGCTTAAATCTACCTAAGTATATACTTACCGATGGTAGGTAGTGACCGGGGCTTAAATCTACCTAAGTATATACTTACCGATGGTAGGTAGTGACCGGGGCTTACCACCTAAGTATATACTTACCGATGGTAGGTAGTGACCGCGGCTTAAATCTACCTAGGTATATACTTACCGATTCTTTTGATATCAAGCCTCTTTTTCTGAACCTTTGTTTTCCCCATACCTTATAAAGTTTATCATAACATGTACGTTAGAAATGAGAATGATCAAATTGAAATATATGTTATGTATTTTTCGGTACTCCAAATGACACTTCAATAAACAATGTCTCATCAGTCAACATGGTAAGTAGTCAGTGTAGGCACAGTAAAATTAGGCTAATAATATACTCGGGGACTACCAGCAGAGGTACTATATTATAATAATATACTCGGGGACTACCAGCAGAGGTACTATATTATAATAATATACTCGGGGACTACCAGCAGAGGTACTATATTATAATAATAAACTCGGGGACTACCAGCAGAGGTACTATATTATAATAATATACTCGGGGACTACCAGCAGAGGTACTATATTATAATAATATACTCGGGGACTACCAGCAGAGGTACTATATTATAATAATATACTCGGGGACTACCAGCAGAGGTACTATATTATAATAATATACTCGGGGACTACCAGCAGAGGTACTATATTATAATAATATACTCGGGGACTACCAGCAGAGGTACTATATTATAATAATATACTCGGGGACTACCAGCAGAGGTACTATATTATAATAATATACTCGGGGACTACCAGCAGAGGTACTATATTATAATAATATACTCGGGGACTACCAGCAGAGGTTCTATATTATAATAATATACTCGGGGACTACCAGCAGAGGTACTATATTATAATAATATACTCGGGGACTACCAGCAGAGGTACTATATTATAATAATATACTCGGGGACTACCAGCAGAGGTACTATATTATAATAATATACTCGGGGACTACCAGCAGAGGTACTATATTATAATAATATACTCGGGGACTACCAGCAGAGGTACTATATTATAACATTGGAATATATGTTCTATCGTATTAATGAAGTGCACCATATGCGCATTTAACAAATAATGTGTCATCAGTGATAATCGAGGCCGAAAAAGGGGAAATACAAAAAGTGAATAGATGAAGAGCGAAAATCTAAACATGGCCTAAAATGTACGACAGAGCTATGACATGAGGGAAATATACTTCTTAGTTTAAGAATGATAACTCAAACTTACTGTCAGGAAATTTATAAATGTTTTTCACAATGTAATATTTTGTCTAATTTAAAGTAAAAGCTAAATGTTTAATTCTGCTGTCAATGACCTGTAAGTACAATCAACCAGACAAGCAAATCCTACAAATTGGTACTTGGGTCAAAAAATTTAGTGAAACCAAATTAATGGTGGCACCTCACATTTTATTGACATAAAACATATACGAATATATAAATCAAATACATTAATTTTGACCGAGATGAGGTACAAAGGAACCTTTTCAAAAATTTTACTCTTCATTAAAGTAATTCTGAAGAAAAGATGACAATACGGATTACTTGTTACTAACATCTCTTGAATTTATAGGTAAGAGTGATTGTTTTTACAATTAATCATATTATTTGATACACATGTACTAAAACATTATTTCAACATTAAAAGCGTAAATGATTTTCATCCGTTCTCAGTTTTAGTTTCCGTATAATTAATTAATAAATTGATAATCAATAGAATAAGTTAACTTTACTTACCACGGCGATAATATCCTGAAAAGAAACAAGTTGGATGTAACATTGGCTAATGCATAATATTATAAATACTGTCCATTATAACTCTACATGCCACTTAACAATGAATATTAAATAACGTACCATAAACTCCACCATACCCATAGGTACCATCGTAATATCCCATATCATGGCTGCCATCGTAATATCCGTTGCCATAGCTACCATCGTAATATCCCATATCATGACTTCCATCGTAATACCCGTGACCATAGCTACCGTCGTAATATCCGCTGTCATAGCTACCATCGTAGTATCCGTTGTCATAGCTTCCATCGTAATAACCATTGTCGTAGCTTCCATCGTAATATCCGTGACCATAGCTACCATCGTAATATCCGTGACCATAGCTACCATCGTAATATCCGTTGTCATAGCTACCATCGTAATAGCCATTGTCATAGCTTCCATCGTAATATCCGTGACCATAGCTACCATCGTAATACCCGTGACCATAGCTACCATCATAATATCCATGACCATAGCTACCATCATAATATCCGTTGTCATAGCTACCACCGTAATATCCGTTACCATAGCTACCATCGTAGTATCCGTTGCCATAGCTACCATCGTAATATCCTCCACTTCCACCGTAGTTGACGTCATATCCTCCAGTATAATAACCATCATATTGACGTACTGAAGTTTAAAGAATTCATTGTTTATATGAATTCATAATGATTATTTATTTCAAAATTTCTCAGAATTTGAAGACGTTTAACAAAATAACCTGATCTCAAATTGAATTTTCTTGAATTCTGGATATCGAACCAGTATCGTACATAACGTTAAAATTATATGTCCAGTCATATCATTAAGCTAGCGACAGATGTTGCTTAAATAGGTTAGGTAATTCCCCATTGGTATAATTGCTACATTTTGAGAATGTTTGAGATTATTGCAGTTTTATAGATGCAATGATACTTTATAAATTCAAGAATAAGATGACACCTCGCCTTTTGTACTCTTCTATACTTTGAATTTAGACGAAATTTGAGATTTGCTCTACATGAAATAATACACACATGAAAATTATCACCTATTTTAAACATCACGTTCTTTACAATGAAATAGTTAAGAATAAGAAGGACGTCTTACATTTCATAACAAGCTTTCTCTTTGATTCCATATGTCCTAAAAGAATAATAATAACATATTATTTACAGGGCCATTCCGTCGCACGCCCAGAAAAAAAGCTTCGAAAGAACAATGTATTAATTGAAAATGGAAATGTATGGTGGCATACTTCTGCCCTGTACATTGAGATATTTTAGTACAGATTATGTTAACATGCAAGATATTTATATTGACATGCGTACTATGGTGGCATACTTCTGCCTCCTACATGCAAGATATTTTCCTTCAGATTATGTCAACATGCGACTTATTTATGTCAACATGCGACTTATCTATGTCAACATGCAACTTATTTATGTCAACATGCAACTTAATAAACTTGCATTATATATATTTTTCTTGCATGTTGACATAACTATCATGCATGTTGACATAATTACCTTGCATGTTGACAAAATATGTTGCATGTCAACATAACTAAGTTGCATGTCAACATATTTAACTTGCATGTTGATTTAATATCTACAAACATATCTTGCATGTAGGCGGCAGAAGTATGCCACCGTACAAACTTAAAATAAACATTCAAAATATAATAGTGATTTGAAGGACAAATACTGTTATTTCCCACCACCTCAAAAAAAGTTTGATCAATATTTTATTTTCTGTTTCGATATTCATTTGATCAGCCATTTTCCTTTGCTTTATTTCCACGCAATACAAACGAGCATGCGACGAACAGACCCGATGATAAAAAATATACATGTGTCCCCTCTTTTATTTTTATTATCACTCCGCTATGATCAGCATGAAGTAAGATTTCAGTTATGTCATTCTCCATACAATTTCAAATTCAGTTTTAATTTCAATATCATACTAAAATATGACTGATAGAATTATTTTTAGATACTGACTTAAGAGATACATGTAATAGCCATCTACAATCTAAGTACCAACTTACCCCGCTTGTAGGAACCTACAAGAAATAACAGTTTCTTACATTCAATATTTGTTCATGAAAGTATTCATGCAAAATTATAATATTCACAAAATAACATCCGACAATCCATATAACACGGAGTTTGGTCATGATCTAAATAGTGTGAAAGTTAAAACAGACGGAAATGTCCGAACAGGAAAGTGAGACAAGGTGTCCGGGAAGAGACAGACTATCCTGCAGGCACCTGTCACCCCACATATAAAGTAAATTTCATCTCCAGTGCTGATGAAAGGGAGAAGATGTCCACCTTTACTTTATTGCAATACCTGTATTCGATACATGCGCCTTGTGGTACAACATAGCAGCAGACAAAAGATACAGTCTACAAAAACTCTCAGAACAAAATCTACCAGATAAACATACCAATGAAAATTGGCCAATTGTCTACTTCCATAGAGAAAATTTCATTATGTTGTAATGACTGTTTATTTAATGAAAGCATTTGATTTTTCGACTGTTCTTACAACAATTTAAACTTTGAATAATCATTGAAAATGTCTCCCCAAGCAAGCATGAAATTAGAAAATAGTAAAATATTGCCATAGCAGATCCAAGTATATTGTTGCACATATACATTTGTATTTTTACGGTATTTGAGGGGAAATTTTCATTTTGGTAATAAACTGACTGAATAACTGAAAGGTACTTCTTTGATGGTTAAGCAAAAATGGCCATTATTAAAATATTGAACTCTCTAATCGATCTTTGTAGTGATTGGATGAATACCGTAGTTTAAGCATATCTTGGGGATATCAATGGGAACCAATTGTGCTCTTCGTGTCTGTTTGATTTTTTTTTCTATATTCATATGAAGATAATTTTGTTTCAGCCATTGCTGTCTTATGGAAAAGTACTTCATTTAAATCAACATAAAGATGCATCAGTGGCGTGCTCAATATTAATAGTCTAAATTTTGCGTGTAAATTGGGAGTGAATGAGAACATTTTGTCATATGCTATGCCACAGCAAGCTCAAACTACAACGATTTTGTTCTGACGGTAAGGCCATGATCATGCATCAGTGAATGAAAGTAGAACATAAAAGTCAGCGGTATTTTTGAGCGACTTCATTTTTCATTGCAAAATTATTTTGGATAGAATGACAGACTTTTTCAGTGCAAGATTATTTAGGACATAAAACTGAAAGTGTATTGCACTATAACTTATGAATTTGCATAAACTAGTATTTGTGGTGTTTGGAGGAAAGGTTTTCCAGCAATTGTCGGAATTCCAATGAGGACCAATTGTGCCCCACTCCTTGCCGACATTTTTCTTCTTTACTCGTGCGAATTCATTCAATCTTTGGTCTCTGAAGGGAAAAGATACTTAGCTTCTGACTTAAACTTCACTTACAGATACATAGACGATGTGTTGCCCATCAATAATCCAAATTTCGCGGATTACCTCAGCAGAATCTATCCTTCGGAGCTTGAGGTAAAAGAAACTACAGAGAGAAATAATTCAGTATCCTATTTGGACATAATGTTGTCCTACGACACTGATTGTCACATGAATCCCTCACTCTATGACAAACGCGATGATTTCGATTTCAGCATCACAAACTTTCCTTTTCTAAGTAGCAACATGCCTTCATCGCCTGCTTATGGCGTGTTCATATCTCAGTTGATACGCTATGCCAGAACAAGTACCAAATATACAGATTTAATTCTGAGAGCTAGGCGTCTTTCAGATAAGCTTCTCAGTCAGGGATATGTATGTGACCAACTGACGTCGTCACTGAGGAAGTTCTACGGTCGATATAGGGAACTCGTCATACACTATGATTTCCCACTCTTCCAATGGTGGATGATATTCTGTCGTAGACCATTTGAGCCATCCAACCAAAGATTATACTCTATATCTTCCGAAATGGAAGTAACCAGATTTGACAATTCTACCGAATTGAAGCGGCGGGTGTCGCATGCAAGGAGGAGATGCTTACTCTTCATGGGCACCTGGTCTCACTCCCATATCGGGAGTTCGTTTCTTTTCATGTGGTGGAGGTTTTTGTTTCTTTGCTTCGGTTCCTATTTTATCCTGATTTTGTATACCTTCGGTTTATGATTCTCTGAATTATCAATTTTGTGCTGTATAGAGGGATATGGTCATTATCCATATGTGTCATTTAATGACAGAAACATCAAAAATACTGAATTTAATAGATGCACTAGCTTTGATCTTTTCGGCTAAAGTGAACGAGTGTTTCTAGCAAGCAAAATGTGCTTACTCTCCACGGGCACCTGGTCTCATCCAAATTTGGTAATTACCTTTGCTCCTTTGCATTATGTTTCAGTTTTTTAATGTTACTTTGTCTTTGCTTTATATGCCAACAAATTATGATCGTACTAGATCTTTCTTTCGGTTCGTCTAAAACATTCGAGGGATTGGTCACAAAAGCGCATTACATAACTTGATTGCACTTGCTATGCATTATATGAAAATATAATTTTTTATCATCTATATTATATCTTTATCAGCGAATGTCATCACTTGTATGTACACATGTTGATATACATGTTCACCTTTCATCCAAATTCCAAAATATGATTCTTCTAAACTTACCGCTATATCCGCCGTAGCTACCACCATATCCGCCATAGCTTCCGCTGTAACCACCTTGACTACCACCGTACACATCATAGCTACCGCCGTAACCGCCATGACTACCACCGTATCCGCCATAACTACCACCGTATCCACCATAGCTACCACCGTATCCACCATAGCTACCACCGTATCCACCATAGCTACCACCGTAACCATAGTCACCATGACTGCCACCGTATCCACCATAGTTTCCACCGTATCCACCATGACTACCACCGTATCCACCATAGCTACCGCCATATCCGCCATAGCTGCCACCATATCCTATTTAGACATTATCTATAAAATATCTGACCAAAATTTTCTGCACAGAAGAGTTTTCAGGTATTCAACGGGCAATGATAGAATTATTCTTAGAATATTGAAATAAGGAGTATATATTAATTAATTGTTGTCTGTGATGAGGATTTAATATCCGGAATACCTGTCTTGTGCATAATAAATTGGTTTGAAATTTTCTTCAAGAAGATAAAGAGTTGAATCACTTCCGTATTATTACGATTTGAGAACATTTCCACTATGCTAAAAGATATTGAAATAAGAAATAATTTAAAAGGGGTCATTTCCCATCGAAGATTAAAATTTTTAAAAATCGATTGCAAGAAAACTAAGTGGTGAAGTTTTTTCGGTGAACTTTGATAAAACATTTTTTTAGAATTTGTTTACCAATCGGTATTTGATACCGCGTCCTTCTTTTGAAAAATTTGATTTAAGATAAATCTTTTTCATAGTGTCCATTGTTTACTCTAAGAATAGTGATTAAAAAAATAATCGGTCATAATTTTATATTTAATCTCACATAATGCGCTATAATTGCTTCCCATTACCAAATGAATACCTTAAATGACTTATAAGTATAATTAAAGCATCAATTTTGAGATACTCAACTCTTTATCTAAAAATCTTACAATTTTTTTTATTCTGTACAAATTTTAGAGTATTTCCATTATAATGTTAAACGTCTTCGAATTTATTAGCATCATTTAAAAGCAGATAAATTTACAGCATCGACCAGACATGCACGTTACGGGTATTAAACCCTCGTCAGTGATCCTCAATCCAAATGATGAAGTATTGCCAAAATCTGTGAAATTATGTCCAAAATATATCCAAAGATGTAGCAAGTTGACAGGGATATGATGCTAAAGGACCCAGGTTTCAGAAATTTCAGAAAATGTTGTAAACAGAAATTTTGGAATGCGTTTGAAGAAACGACCAACCGAAATTGATCGAACTTGGCTACATGTGCCCTCATATATTTTATGCAGGATTTTTTGTTTCTTTGAGGAAAGGTTTTCTAACATGTTGAGAAGAATCATTTCTGCCAGATATCCTACAAAATACCTGAATATAAGAAGACCATTCCCAAACTTTTCATAGCTTCCCCTTATTACAGTTTCCCTGGGATGTTAATTATTTTATCAACATTTATAATTACTTTGATTGAAATATGACTCAATATGACTTAGGAAATGATCACAGATTTTCTGAAGGAATTATATTATCTCCGTATTTTGTTTTTATACTAGAATGAAATTTCCGCTTACCACGCTTGTAGGATCCTACAACAAAAATAAATCACATCCATTGATATTACTCAACCAGATATTAAACGAGTTGTTACAATACATTATAATACCGGTATTCATCTTAAACATTGCATTCTTTTAGGGGTAGGTCAATATACAGTTAAATGAGTTAAAGAAAATCCTGACGATAATCTCAACAGCACTCACAATAGAGCACAAAATTAAACATCGACGGACCCCTAGCAAGCTAGATGTGGGACCAGGTGCCCGGGAGGAGCAAGCATCCCCCGTTGGCTAGCCGCACCCGCCGTCGATGTTTATGAAGCATGGAAATGAAAATATATAAAACTCATGCACTGTCTGACGTTATGTCTATATAGAAAGTGCTATGGCGACAATGTCAGGGAAG
Organism: Pinctada imbricata; assembly: GCA_033119305.1. Taxonomy (NCBI): domain Eukaryota; kingdom Metazoa; phylum Mollusca; class Bivalvia; order Pterioida; family Pteriidae; genus Pinctada; species Pinctada imbricata. Next base: position 89,181,186 of record VSWD01000007.1, on the reverse strand, counting down.
TATATTCAAAACACTTACTGTCAAACAAATACGGGAGTTAGCATGATTCTGGTTTGAATTCCCGAGACTAGACCTATATCCCGAAGGGAATCGTGATTACTCCCTCAATGGTGTACTTTAACTACTTTATCATATCGTCACTGTGATGTCACCAGCGCCACGCGCAGACGCTCAGTCCCATTTCGAAGATATTCTTGTGACACAAAAACACAACCGAGAGGCCTACAAATTTGAGGAAACATTTTTCTCGCCCCAAATATGGACAAACAGACGGAGACATTGACACAGAATGATACAGAAACACGAAGGACAACTAATTCATACAAGTGTGCATGACAAAATAGATTATTTTGGATTTAACATAGTACATTTTCCCTGGCTTGACGGTGATGTTCCTAGATTGCCGTTATGAGGTATTTACATTTCACAGTAAATCTGGTACGTTAGAGTATATATTCGGGGATATAATAAAAGAATATCAGATCCCCCTTTCCAGAATGATCAGTGACATTCTGGATTGCGATTGAATGGCTGTCATCATCACCATATAAGACATATTTACCATCAATATGTACATCGAGACGATCACCGAATTTGACAAGTTTTCGTAGGGCTGTTGCGACGGGTGTTGCATGCAATTAGGTGATACTGGTTCACAAGCGTTCCAATGGAAATTCTAATAATTTCGCCTTGCCTTCTCGACTTTGAGACTGAATAACTGATGGGTACTTCTTTGAAATTTATTCATGATTTGGATTGTCAAATGAGAAATTTACTAATTACCAAACATGGAGGGGATCTCCATCAACAACAGGTTGCAGCACCCACAGCAAAACTACAAAACACCCAATGCAAAAACACAAAGCAGACAAGCACACAAAGAGACGCAACAGGGGCAAAGAAACACTAACACAACATAGAAACATCAAAGACAAAGGACCAAATATAAACCAACGAGTCAATGGGCAACCGGTGCCGACTTTGGACGGCCATCTGCCACGCCAGTAGCAGATGGCGTAGATTTTCGGATTACGTGCGCACAACCCTCCCACTTTTTCGATTACCCAGCGGTCTCGAAGAACGCAAAATTGTGGTGTAAATAACCTCCTCACTGTAAGATGAACATACGAACAGACAGCATGACACAGGGGCCAAGAAATACACGGATGGATTTGTAAAGGGATATAAAAAACAGAAGGCATACGGAATACAGTGCGCTTGCTCTGCCGCCTGTAGCGAGCTCCTGCATGTGTTCACCCGAGGAGCCCAATTAAAATTCAGAGAGGACAAGTCTTCTCTAAAGAGGTTTGGACAGGGCCCATCATGGAGTCCTGTAGTCACAGTCAGTCAGAGTGCAATTCTTAAGAATGCGCTGGTACAATGCTGTATATTGGTCCAGTACCAAGCCAAGTGTCCGTCTGGTGACAGAAGGGTCATATCAACGATATAAAAGGCGTTTGATGATTCTAGCACAACTCCGATGTTAATTTTGTCTACCTTTGATCCTTCTTATTTTCTTAATTATGTCACCATAAAAGGCAGGTTGTGAAATACCAAAAGTGCCTTACTCTTTTGCGTGTATGGGTTCGAGTTTCAAAAGAAGCTGGCAATAATTTTGTACAATTTCTAGATAGTCTCCACTAGTTTGTGAAAGCGAAAACCTTGACCTAAAAGGTTTTTTTTCTGAATGAATGAATGAATTTCCACAAAAATCCTCATCTGAAATGTTAAACTCTTCAAATTCAATAGCATCATTTAAGAACAGATAAAATTTTCAGCATTGGCCAGACATGCACGTTTCGGGTACTTAACCCTCGTCAGTGATCCTCAATCTAAACAATGTAATATTGCCAAAGAGTTTGAAAATTATTATGTCCCAACATTTACCGAAAGACGTAGCAGGATGGGTTGGATATGATGCTACAGGACCCACGTTTTCAAGAAATTTTGATAACAGATAACAGATATTTCAAATCCAAGTTACGTAATTTACATGAAAAATATGTCTTCGCGCATCACAAACTTTCCTTTAATGAGTAGCAACATCCCTTCTTCACTTGCTTATGGCGTGTTCATATCTCAGTTGATACGCTATGCCAGAACAAGTACCAAGCATATAGATTTAATTCTGATAGCTAAGCGTCTTTCAGATAAGCTTCTCAGTCAGGGATACGTTTGTGACCGACTAACATTGTCACTGAGAAAGTTCTACGGTCGATATGGGGAACTCGTCAAACACTATGATGTCCCACTCTCCAGAATGGTGGATTATATTCCGTCATAGACCATTTGCGCCGTCCAACCAAAGATTATACTTTATATCTATCAAAATGGAAGTAACCAGATGTGACAATTCTACCGAATTGAAGCGAAGGGTGTTGCATGCAAGCAGGAGATGCTGACTCTTCCTGGGCACCTTGTCTCACTACCATATCGGGAGTTCGTTTCTTTTCATGTTGTGGAGGTTTTTGTTTGTTTGCTTTGTTCCAGTGTTATCCTGATTTTGTATGCCTTCGGTTTATGATTTTCTGAATTATCGATTTTGTGCGGTATATAGGAATATGGTCATTATCCATATTTGTCACAATACATTCCCCTAGAGGACAAGTCAATACATTCTATTTTCTATGGTTTTATCTAAGTGAATATCGACACCATAGCTACTGTCGTAACCACCATCGCTTCCAGCGTAACCACCATAGCTACCACCGTAACCATCATCGCTTCCGCTGTCACCACCATGACTATCGCCATAACCACCATGACTACCACCGTAACCACCATAGCTACCGCCAGAACCACCATATCTACAGCCGTAGGAATAATCACATCCGCCGTAACCATCATAGCTACAGCCGTAACAACCATCACTTCCGCCGTAACCATCATAGTTATCGCCGTAACCACCATGAATACCACCGTAACCAGCGAAGCTACTGCCGTAACCACCGCCGTAACCACCATAACTACCGCCGTAACCACCATGTTTACCGCCTTAATCACCATAGCTCAACCGTTACCACCATGACTACAATTGTAACCACACTAGCTATAGTCGTCACCACCATAGCTACCGTCTAAGCCACCATAGCTACCACCGCAAACAAAGTCAACAAGACTTCCACTGTAACTAACATAGCTACAACTGTAACCACCATGACTACCGCCGTAACCACCATAGTTACCGCCGTATCTGCCATATCTTCAGTCGTAACAATCAGCACTTCCACCGTAACCATCATAGCTACAGCCGTAACAATCATCACTTCCGCCGTAACCATCATAGCTATCGCCGTCACCACCATAGATACCACCGTAACCAGCAAAGCTACCGCCGTAACCACCATAGCTACCGCTGTAACCACCATATCTACCGCCTAAACCACCATAGCTACAACCGTAACCACCATGACTACAATCGTAACCACACTAGTTATAGTCATCACCACCATAGCTACCGTCGAAGCCACCATAGGTACCACCGCAAACAAAGTCAACATGACTTCCACTGTAACTAACATAGCTACTACTGTAACCACCATGACTACCAGCGTAATCCCCAAGGTTACCGCCGTAACCACCATGACTACCGCTGAAACCACCATGACTCCCGTCGAAACCACCATGACTACCGCCGTTATCACCATGGCTACCATCGTAAACACCATAGCTACCGCAGTAACCACCATAGTTACCGCAGTGACAACCATGACTACCAACGTATCCATCATACCTACTACCATAACCATAGTTACAATGACTACCGCCGTAACCATACTTTAATCATTAAAATTTTCATTAGAACATCTGAATCAACATTAATCCGAAGTTACATCAGGTGCCCGCTGAGAGTCAGCGTCTCCTGTTTGTATGCAAAACCCGTTGCAACAATTCCTTGACAACAGTTCTTGTTTGTTAAAGTTGGCAGCTATTCAATCTCAATCTAGAATGTCACCGATCAGGCTGAAAAGAGGTATCCCATGTGCTTATACATGATACCCGTATCGACCAAAGAACAGCCTCAATCATTATTTCAGCCCTTGTATAACATAATCCTGAACGAGTAGTTGACTTGCAATACGTCTGGCTCTAACAGGAAAATCCTCATATTAGGTAAATGCCCCGGTGTACCGAAGTAGCCGAGAAACAAAAAACGTCATAAGCAGGAGAAGACGGAATGAAAACATATTCACATATCCGTATAGGAACTTTTGTTTCTTTGGTCACGTTTCAGGTAATCCGAATAACAATAATTTGTCATCAGGATAAACATAATAATCCGTATAAACCGTAATCTGATTAACGTAATCCAGATAACCACACCTTCTGATACTTACGTAGCAGATGGCCGTCCAAAGTCGGCATCGGTTGCCCATTGGTCTCGTTGTTTATGTGTTGTTTTTGTGTTTTATGTTTTATAGTGTGAGTTGGTGTTCCTTGTCCCTTTTGCGTCTCTTTCTGTTGGTGTCTACTCTGTGCGTTTGCATTGGGTGTTTCAGAGTTTTGCTGTGGGTGCTGCAACCGAGTGTTGTTGGAGATCAGCTGCTTTTTTGGAGAAAATGTTTTGTAGCATCTTGAGAAGATGCTGGAAAATATCGTACAGAATACCTGAATATACGAACAGCATATACACAATTTTCTTGGTTAGCTTCCCCTTCATTGCAGTTTTCCCTGGGAAGATCACCAATGGAATTTCCTTATTTTCTCAACATTTCAAATTAATTTGATTTACCAATACGACTAAATATGACTCAAGAAATGATCGAGAACTTCTTAAGGAATCATATTCATCTTCGTCGTATTTTTCTCAGGATAGAATAAAAAAGTTTACTTACCACGCTTGTAGGAACCTGTAATAAATATGAATCACATATTATCTTTTCACCAGGGAAAAACTTGTATACTATATATGTTTATGATATAAATCGAAAACCATGCTTTCTCTTGGTTCTCAGTTAATTACGAAGTTTAATTCTAAACTGCCCTAAGAAAGGAGACCAGTCGAAATAGTTTTTTGACTGAAATTTAATAACAATTGATCTTTCCCGATTTTATAGCTTCCTTTGAGTATAAAGGAATGTGATACATGTGTAGTCATTACTGTAAAGTTTCGCAAAGGGAGTTGTGGTGTTTAGCTGTCAGTGCTGCCACCTAGTCCTGTCAGATATGATAGAATGTGATACAAAGATGTTGATGTTTGTCTTTGATAAATACTAGAACTCACCTCAGCCAGCAAAGTATAGACACCTTTTTTTTCTAATGCCCAATTTCTGTGTATGTTATCACAGTAAGAGAGTTTTTTTTTCTTTGTTATCAACAACGATGCAGCTTAGGGGGCCCCGATATATTTGGTTAAAATGAAGGTTTAATACGCAAATGTTATCCGGAGAACTATACCTTTAACTAGAAATTCAGCTTTATCGGACTTACCGCCATATCCAAAGTCATCAAAGCTACCGTCATATCCTCCATAGCTACCGTCATATCCTCCGTAGCTACCGTCATATCCTCCGTAGCTACCGTCATATCCACCATAGCTACCGTCATATCCACCATAGCTACCGTCATATCCAAAGTCAACAAAGCTACCGTCATATCCACCATAGCTACCGTCATATCCACCATAGCTACCGTCATATCCTCCGTAGCTACCGTCATATCCACCATAGCTACCGTCATATCCAAAATCTACAAAGCTACCGTCATATCCACCATAGCTACCGTCATATCCACCATAGCTTCCACCGTAACCATAGTAGTCATATCCTATATTGATATTTTATGAATACATTAATATGCATTCCATTCTAGTTCTTGCTTTAAATCAGACAAGAACCTCTTTGAAAGACCTTGTTTGTACCTTGTCAAATGACATGTATCAATGTGCTTGTTCTGGTTCCCTTAATTGAACTGAATTATAACTACGGAGCAAAGCGTTACTGATCCTTAATTACCTTTTCATTGATTTAAACCAATTTATATCTTCATGCATCGACATCAAGGGAAAATTGGAAATAACCGCAAAATATATATTAAAAGCAGGGGGTAAAAGAATAATTCGATAATATATCGAAGTCAACAAAGGGTATTGATGCTCCTGGATATGTCAAATGATTTTGGTTTTGCTCTTGTCACATTCTTTTCGCGGCGCTATCGGGTTAAAGTCGTGTCTCAATCTCCTGCATCGCGGCGCTATCGGGTTAAAGTCGTGTCTCAATCTCCTGCATCGCAGTGCTATCGGGTTAAAGTAGTGTCTCAATCTCCTGCATCGCAGCGCTATCGGGTTAAAGTCGTGTTTCAATCTCCTGCATTGGCCTCTCATTCGCCTCAGTGTCTTTATATCATGGCACATTTGAGTCGCATTCTTCTCTATTCTTATCACATTCGCCTTACTATCGTAGCGGACGCGTATAATATTCTTGTTGTATTCGTGGCGCTATCGTGTGCCTATCGCGCCAAGAAAACTTCACGAGAACAGACAAGAATGTGACACGATTTTTCATTCGCCTCTAATCGTACTTGTAGCTCATTCTCCTCTATATTCTCGACAGTGGAAGCCCGGCTTAACAAAGCTTCCGTTATTATAATACAAGAAATATATTCCCCGACTATGGTGGCATACTTCTGGCTTCTACATGCGAGATATTTTTCTGTAGAATATGTCGACATGCGACTTACTTATGTGTAAACGCAACTCATTTATGTCTACATGCAACTTAATTATGTCAACATGCAACTTATTTATGTCAACATGCAACATATTTTGTCAACATGCGACATAATTATCTTGCATGTCAACATAATCATCTTGCATGTCAACATAATTATCTTGCATGTCCATATATTTACCTTGCATGTTGACATAAATAAGTATCATGACGACATAATCTATAGAGAATATCTCGCATGTAGGAGGCAGAAGTATGCCACCATTCCCGACAAACACCTGAGTTTACAAAGTGTACAAGTCCTAAATAAACCCGTCCACCCTTCATATCAAAATAAGGTATTTAAAAAGACTTTTGTGAAAATAGAAATAAATCTCATTTCAAAACATTTTAGTCATTATATTTTTGAGTTTAGATAAAGAAGTAATTATGTCCGAAAATATGCATATAAATAATTTGACCCCTAACAAACTTGTATTTTTCAATTCTGAAATTTCAAAATCGTTCTTTAACAAGGGGCCTATGGGTCAAATCGCTCACCTTAGAACAGTGGTGCGGTACTCGGCTTCTTAGACGCTTTGAATAAGAAATGTGGCAGAGATAGAAATATTAATTACTTTCAAGATGAATACACATATAGTGTTTTATAAAGGATAAAAAACACTATCCAGTCAGAGCCCTCGGTGACCATGATTTGTTGACCGATCAGCACGAAAAACGCAGACTTGTAAGAGAACATTGAGTACTTGTATGAAGAAAGATTTCTGAAATGTGCGACGATTGCAGAAATGTGTCTGCCAATCTGAATCATTGACGGCCATATTTGTTGAACGATCGGTACAAAAACACATTTCGTAAAGTTCTGTCTATTAGTGTAAACGGACGAACGGGAGGACAGACGTCGCTTGTGTGAGCTAAAATTTTATAATTAGGTTTGATCAATTTGACTATTCTCTATTTAAAGTAACGGTGTGACATACTTCCATCTTAGGGAACAGTTTTTTTTTCATTTACGTAATTTGACAACTATTTGAAAAAAAAAAAAAAAAAAAAAAAAACCCAATTCAAATTGCGATAGTGAAGGGACATAACTTTTTTTCTATGATAGATTTTATTTTTGGCTTAAATATCGTAAAAATCAATATTATAAGAACAGCTCTTCTAGATGCTGATGCTTTGTTAACACATATTCTCAATCTTTTTCATTATGTTTTAGCTTTTGTTCTAACAGCATATCATATTAAAAATAATAACCTTGTCTTGTGTTTCCTTCATGAATGATATGATTTACATTTATTTTTTCTACACTTTTATACATATAGTTTTATAAAAATAAGATGAATCCCAACAAGTGCGTTACCAGCATAAAGTTTTTGCGAATTATGCATCAAAAATTAATATAAATGATAATAGATAAATGGAGGTGAGATCAATGCCAACCGGCGCCGACTTTGGTCTGTCGTCCTCTATATGATGGCGAGTAGTGTAAATATCCGGATTATGTGTTCACAGGGTCATATAAAAATTAAGTCATATAAAAAATTTTATAAGCTCATATGAAATGTAGTTATGGTTACAGAAAATTATAACAAGCTCATGTGAAATATTGTTATTGGAAAAGAAATTACGAAACAGAAAATAATTAGAATTTCATTTACATGTTGTCATGCTAACAAAATTCTTACTTTTGGTTAGACTTCCTTTGTTGGCTTTTCCGAATTCTAACTGAAATGAAATATTTTAAAAATAAACATTCATGATTTATCATAGACGGGATTGATTACCTTTAGCTTGAAAAAAAATCCAAATAATACTTTTTCTCTTTTTTTTTTTTTTCGTTTTCTTTTTATTCTTTCTTTGTCCCTTTTCATTCATTCATTCATTCATTCATTCATTCATTCATTCATTCATTCATTCATTCATTCATTCATTCATTCATATTTTTTTTGGCAGATAACAAAGTACATGTACATGCATTAAGAATACTTACCCATTTCTTTTTCAAAGATGGACGTGATTCCGCCGCATAAAGGATCACTGCACAAAGCAGCAAGGTCAGCGTAAAACGATACATGACTGCGAGTAGGACTGTGTGCTGCAGACTGACCGATATCAAGGTCGAAACCGCTCTTATACATGATCAGACGATACATTCACAATATTGTCTTTTGGAAATGGTCGGTAATGTAAAAGTGTAGTATGATTGTTTTGTAGATTATCGGCCTTTATATCCCTCGTTAAATCATTTTGAAAATAAAATGAGATAAGTTGTACTCAATAGGATTGTAGAGCTATATCTCTGTATGATATTTAAAATATGTAACGAAGTTGCAATGGATAAAACATGTTAGCATGATTATTATTAGATATATAAAATGTTTTGAGTGAGTAAATATCTAATTTCAAATAACAACAGAATCAAGTAATACAAACGTAGATATATAGAAAATCAAAAGTACAATACAATGTTAACCCCAAGATGTTTATAATAACCTAACTGCCATGAGAAACAACGTGCCCCATGGTAAGAATGGATTCATAGAAAAGTCACTTTGAAGTTAAAAAAAAAACAAAAAACAAAAACAAAAATCATGAAATTGAAGATAATGCATTTATGTATTTTGTTTATTATACTCTTAATTTATTCCAATTCAATAGACAAAATAAAATTAACGGGCTAATCAGTATTCACATCGTCCCGTTTTTCACATATTTATATTGGGTGGTTGTGGGATACAAAAAAAAAATCTGTTACATAAAAAGTGGGATAACGTCTTCAAATTCATTAGCATAATTTTAGAGCAGATAAATTTACTGCATGAACCAGAAATGCACGTTTCTGGTGTTAAACCCTCGTCAGTGATCCTCAATCGTAACAATGTAATATTGCCATAAGCTTTAAATGCATCAAAGATGCAAAGTACCGAGTTGCAAAACTGGAATTTAAGTATGAATATGCAGACTTGCAACGTACATGAATTGAATATGATCTCGACAGATGGAAAATATTACTGGCACATTTCAGGTTGATACTCATTGATATATGACTCAGAAACCATTTTCATATATCAGTCCTATGACCTTGACCTTTGACCTTTTTTACCAAAACATGAATAGGGATCATCCTTGATTCATGGGAAACATTTCTGGCAAATTTCATGATAATTGGTGCAATACATGCTCTAATATGGTCCGAAAACTATTTTCAATCACACGAGTCATATGACCTTGACCTTTTGAAACCAAAATCAATAGGGATCATCCTTGAATCATGGGAACATTTCTGGTATGTTTCACGATCACAGAAGCGATACAGGCTCTTATATGGTCCGACAATCATTTTCAAAGTCCTTCGATCTTTTGACTCCAAAATCAATAGGGTTCATCCTTGATTCATGGGATGCATTTCTTGTAAGGTTTTACTATCATAGGAGCGATACAGGTTCTTATATGGTCTGGAAACCATTTTCAATCATCTAAGTCCTATGACCTTGACCTTTCGATCTGAAAATCAATAGGGTTTATCCTTGATTCGCTGGAAACATTTCTGGCAAGTTTCATGATCATAGGTGCGATACAGACTGGTCTGGAAACCATTTTCAATCATCTGAGTCCTGTGACTTTGACCTTTGGACCCCAAATTCAATAGGGTCCATCCTTGATTCATGGGAAACAATTCTGGCAAGTTTCATGATCATAGGTGCGATAGAGACTCTTATATGGTCCGGAAACCGTTTTCAATATATTCAGAGTCCTATGACCTTGGACCCTTTGACCCAAAAATCAATAGGGTTCATCCTTGACTTATGTTGAGTAAGTGTATTAAGTTTCATTGTTCTAGCATATATAGTCCGGAAACTAATTGTTGACGCCTGCCCGCCAGTCCGTCCACCCGCCCGTCTCACATCAAATTAATAGCCGAGTTTTGCAACTCGGCTAAAAATGTGTGGAAATTATGTCCTAAATATACTGAAAGACGTTGCAAGATGGCTGGGATATGATGCTCCAGGACCCAGGTTTTAGAAATATGAGAGCTAGGCGTCTTTCAGATAAGCTTCTCAGTCAGGGGTACGTTTGTGACCGACTAACATCGTCACTGAGGAAGTTCTACCGTCGATATGGAGAACTCGTCATACACTATGATGTCCCACTCTCCAGAATGGTCGATGATATTCTGTCAAAGACAATTTGAACCATCCAACCAAAGATTGTACTTTATGTCTCCCGAAATGGAAGTAGCCGGATGTAACAGTTCTACCGAATTGAAGCGGCGGGTGTAGCATGCAAGCATGAGATGCTTACTCTTCCTGGGCACCTGGTCTCACTCCTATATCGGGAGTTCGCTTCTTTTCATATGGTGGAGGTTTTTGTTTGTTTGCTTTGGTTCCTGTTTTATCCTGATTTTGTATGCCTTCGGCTTCTGATTTTCTGAATTAACGATTTTGTGTGGTATATAGGGATATGGCCATTATCCATATTTGTCATTGTTTGACAGAGCAACCTTAGACTATTAAGGTCATGTTACTAGATAAATGCATAAGAATTCCTTATACATATAATATACTAGTTAATTTGTTGGGGAACAATTTTTAGCCCAATTAGATAATAAAAATTAAGTTTTATCCTAAGATGTTACTCCAAACGAGAATAAGTTCATCATTAAGGGAATGGATTCTTTCAAATTGTCAAATTCGAAGCCTTTATAACTCTCCTTTTTTCTGTTTTATATGAAAGTCGTTTGGGTTCATTATCAACATCAGAAAAATAATGTGAATAGATATGTCCTAATTTAAAGACGGGTATTATCGTACAAACTTACACCATTGTGTGAAGTTAATATCAAAGGATCATACATGTTATACAGTACTGTTGATCAGATCGTAGGGAGGATTATATAGGATCATAACTATGTTTAAGCTGAGGATTTGGACACGTGACGCAAGTTTCTCGGGGGGAGAAAAGTGCTATAACCTTGAAACCTAAAACTTGTAAAATTTAAAGTCACGCTCTTTTGTTTTTTGAAATAACATTTTTTAGGAAAATAGATTATCAAAACAGCAATAGAAAATCCCACTGGCATTGTAGATAACAAAGAGGTGGAAGGGAAATCGACTAAATATGTTATTGAGTTGCCATCTTGATACTACTATATTGTTTTTTCTTTCCTTGAAGGAACTTTTGATCCGTTAACTCTCATTTACCGCCGGATATGAATCCCTACATCCATATCTAACTTGTTCAAAGCTTCTCATGTGATCATCTAGACACAAACAATTCTTGTGTACTATATATGTATACCGACATTTGGTTTTAACAGGTTCTTTGGTTATTATTTTCTAAATCTAAATATGTGACGGTAAGACATGAAAACTAGATATGTGACTGAAAGAATCATGGACCAATCGGACACTTTATTCCCTTGCCATTGTATGGAAAGAGAAGACATTTATTAAGTGGAAGGGTTTCTTGAGTTGTCATCTGGAAAAGAATATTTCAAGATTTTTTTTCAAACATTGACCTTGACCTTTGATCTACTGATCCCATAATCATAGCTATTTCCACTTCCTTACAACTATGAACATTTGGAATGGATAGGTAAATGGGTCCTCGGATTGTTATCAGAAAATCAATAAAGTATATCGTATGTTATTCCCAATAGAAACCTTGACATACGATATACTCACTCTATAATAAAAAGGTGTCTTTCTCTTTTTGATAAACATATATTCAAATTCTATTCAGATAGGTAAAATGTTTGTTGGCTTTTAAAGTGCATTTTTGTATTAATAGAGACTTTGACTTTTGACATATTGACTCTAAAACAAATACGTGAGGTTTTCTCAACATTAACCTTCGACCTTTTAAAATGTCAACTTCCAAAAGCTTATGTCAAGGTTTGAATATACCTATTTAAATAACCCTCTACTAATAACCTCATTTTCGTCGAGATTGGTTAATGGTCCCGTCTGTAGATATGATCCATAGTACCCAAAAGATGTATCTAATCTATTTAACTTAAAAAGAAAACAATTACAGAAACAATGCTTTTTATTTCAAATATGTATCCAATTTTACGATAATAAAAAATCAATACAACAATTAAATCAAATGTTTTTCAGAAAAAAAACAGATGTCTCCCCCCTCCCTCTAAGTTACTTTGACCTTGGGCCAAGATGATGTGAAACCTTTGAGTCATGGGCAACATCATACTAAAACATGAAAGTGATTCATTGTATTGTTTGAGGTAAAGCCCAAACATGATTAGCATATACAATTTCATATTTAGTGAAATTGACTTTGGTCACATGACCTTGGATATAGGTGATCTGAAAAATACATTGTATGGATCATGCGCAACAAGAAACTGAATTAGTGATTGGATACACGATTCAAAATATAAAGCCTAAACATGATAAACATAACAATTTCAGCCTGGACATGATTAGCATATACAATTTCATTACCAAAGTAAGAAGTGACCTTAATCATGTGACCTTGGGACAATGTGATAAGAAACATTTAGTCCTGAGAAACAACATATTAAAATATGAAAACAATTGTAAGAAGGGTTCAGCAGATATAGCCCAGACAAGATTAGTATGTACAATTTCATTAAAAAGAACTAAATGACCTTGACCTTGGGCACATGACCTTGGGTCAAGATGATAAGAAACCTTCCAATCCTGAGCAACAGCATTCTAAAGTATCAGAGCGATCCAGTATACGATTCCACAGATATAGTCCAGACTCAATAGTATCTACAATTTCATTAAAAAATGTAATATCTGACCTTGACCTTTGTAATATGACCTTGGATCAAGGTGGTGTGAAACCTTTGTGTCATCAGTACCATCATACTAAAATATCAAATGATCCGATTACAGTTCAAAAGATTAAGCCTGGACATAATACACATAACAAATACAATTTCATTTAAAATACATGTATACTAATTGACCTTGACCTTGGTCACATGATCTTGAGTCAACGTGATGTGAAACCTTCAGGTCATAAGCAACAACATACTAAAATATAAAGCGATCGTGCAAACAGTTCAAGAGATATAGCCCGAACAGGAATGCATGTACAATTTCATTAAAATTGTACTACATGACCGAGACCTTGGTCACATGACCTTGGGTCAAGATGATGCAAAACCTTCGGGTCATAAGCAACAACATACTAAGATATGAAAGTGATCCGGCAAACGGTTCAAGAGATCTAGCCTGGACATGAATGTATGCATAATTTCATTAAAAATGCACTAAGTGACCTTGACCTTTGTCGCATGACCTTAGGTCAAGGTGATGTGAAACCTTCGGGTCATAAGCAACAACATACTAAAATATGAAAGTGATCCGGCAAACGGTTCAAGAGATATAGCCCGGACAGGAATGTATGCATAATTTCATTAAAAATGCACTAATTGACCTTGACCTTGGTCACATGACCTTGGGTCAAGGTGATGTGAAACCTTCAGGTCATAAGCAACAACATACTAAAATATGAAAGTGATCCGGCAAACGGTTCAAGAGATATAGCCCGGACAGGAATGTATGCATAATTTCGTTAAAAATGCACTTAGTGACCTTGACCTTGGTCACATGACCTTGGGTCAAGGTGATGTGAAACCTTCGGGTCATAAGCAACAACATACTAAAATATGAAAGTGATCGGGCAAACGGTTCAGGAGATATAGCCCGGACACGATGTGTGACAGACAGACAGACAGACAGACAGACAGACGGACAACCAAGGCAAAACCAATATGTCTCCTCCCCGTTGGGGGGGAGACATAATTATACATTACTATAGTAGAAACATTTATCATATAAAACCATTTGCTTTCAAATGATTATTGCATGGTTTGCTATCATATTAAACTTGATGAAGATGAATCTTTTAAAAAACTTTATAATGAACTTCAAATTCGATCATAACTAAGCAAAATCGCATACCATTACAAACAAAAATACAAAAAAAAAAAACCAACATAAAACAAACAAATACTTTTTTGTGTATTGATTAGCATGGCGTTTCTACACAATAGGCTCGCAAAGATACATAGCTAGCTAACTAACTCATTAACAATCTACCCTACAGTATCAATACGAGGACATTCAGAATAGACGATAACAAGACAACGCTCCTGCCTCTTTCCACTTCCTCCTATAAGGTGTGAAAGTGACATTGACCTTCAGCACACCGACAACTTTGAAGTTCTACTACATGTATTAACAGTCTGTAAGGCTATTCAGCCAATATGATCGACCAAAGATACTATAATATAAGTAATTCTATTTAAATAATGACATTTATATACATATCACATAACACCCAACATATTTGATTGCATAACGCTATTTTATCATTTTAAGTCATTACACGTGCTACTAACACTAACATGTAGGAACGTTGAAACTCGACAAAAAGCTCAAGATGACGTGATAATAAAATGACGTTACTTTCACGTTTTGACGTTATTTCTATGTATCAATGTGTTCAAGTTGCATACCCTATATCCTAGTATTTAATTATATGATTTCATTATTTTGGTCTGATAATGTAAAGATCATTTGCCCAAGCTAAATAAACATAACATCTTCTATTCATGAGTTTTAGCATTAATCGAATTTACAATGTTTACAAACTCAATGTTTATAAATAAACTCATGTCGTAAAATTCACTGACAGCTGATTTTCATATTTCTAGTTATCAATCTGGAAAGGTTTGAGTGCTTCTTAACTAACTACAGAATATTCTGTGAAAATCTTCTACCCTATCTACCCTAGATTATGTAGTCGTTATTATTTTAAAATTACAATCATGGTAATGCGCACGCGCAACTTTGTGGTTTTCCATTGTTGTCGAGAATATTGCGACACAGCCAATAAATTGCTCATTCTATTGACTGTGTTATGATTTGATTCCCTAATTTTGGAATAAAAAGACATAAAGGTTGGTGATCAGCTACAAAGAATTTCTCGAAAATTACAAAATCATCTAAAAAATTGTGAGCCAGAATTATATCTATATTTTGATACCTTGGAGGGCTTAGTGCTATAATTTTGTAAATATTTAACGAAAAGTTAATAACTTTGGTAATGCTAGAAAAATGCAGATTGTGTTCTATATGTTTAATTGTAGCTTATTTTAGGCGATTACAGGGAATGCATCTTTAATAAATTGTGTCATGTGATAGAAAGGATCTCAAATGATGTTTATATTTCACATATATTTCTATGTCTAGTTTTAGCTAGGAAATTTGAAAAAGACATGACTCATTTCATGAATATACCGTACGTATGAAATAGAAACATTATTTAGTGGTGATCGTTACATAATAAAAAAAAATCGCAACATGAAGTGAAAATAAAATTAAAACCAATTCGCTATAATAATTTGAATTATGCTACAAAAATACAACAAAATGTCACAATGCAAAAGTGAATGCTTAACATCAATACATTATAAACAATATAATAGATAATGTAATTATCACATATGAAAGCAAAACGGATTTCGCTTAATTCAAATATCAAAAGAACAAATCAATAAATATATATATCAAATATTATATACATGTTTTAGAAATTAAAATTATCCATCAATATTTCTAACATTTCTTTAATTGACCCACATTCCTATTCATAGCTAATTAGTCCCACTCTCTGTCTTCCTTTTGTATGTAACAGAGTACATATGGTACATATATTATCTGATACTTGTTTTTGAAACCTGGTCATGATATTTTCATAAATACTGTTTGTATTCGAAATAATTCAGTGCCAATCCGGAAGTATTCGCGATGTATTGAAAAAATACTAGAACGATCTCGCGAATTCTTACGGAAAATAAGAAATCCCTCAAAAAGAACGGTAATTACACTATCTTCTTGTATTCACAGTCGACAGACCATTAAAGACCATACAAAAAGCATAAAACACAATAAAACACCTGGTCCATACAAAAAGCATATATAGAACAAAACAATATATCATCATAACATTCACTTGTACTGATAATATAAAATAGTATTTTATGTCAACTCTTACATTCAGAAATTGAATAAATAATTTTATCATAAATATATTTTTGATTCACCTAATTTTCGGTCAAGCCCCAAAGTCAATCAAGAATGTAATCATTGTAATTTTGATACATAAAATATAAATGATCTACCTATACATTAAATATATATATAACAATGACTTTTGTCGCATTATGATGCGAAACCCCAGACTGAATTATATATACACATATATCATAAAAAGTAGGCTTCATGTGACTAACATAAATACATTATCTACATTCATCTCGATAAGATAAAAATGTTTTCATTCTGAAAAATTCTAAAGTGAATACGTGTACGGTATCAAGTACATAGTTTTCATATTATCTACACTCATCTCGAGATGATGAAAATTAATATCATTCTCATTGCTCTACGTCCACTAAGTATACAGCTTATCACACACAGCCTGAAAGTATAAGGTTGATAATATTCTAATTTTGGTCTTTATCAGGCTTATGTGGACTCAAAACGTATAATTCTGAACATATTTCTTAATTACCGTTTCAGCTTTTTATTTACTTTGTAAAGATATCTTAATTGTTTGTAATTCTCATGAAATATACTAGTTATGATAAGTTTGAAACTTTCCGAAAATTGTTAAAAGTAGAGCAATTTTAACATTGAAGAGTTGGATAGACTTAAGCTGTAATTCAAAGAGGGAGAAAACTCTGACAACTTTTAAGGAAATATGATAACTGTTATATTGGAACATAGTAGACTGATAAAATGACAAGACTTACCTATAGTTTTGCCAGAACCAATTGTACAATACTGGTGGCTAGATGTACAGCCCTCTCAGCCTGATCCCTCGTGTAGATATCTGATGGAATCCTGCAGCCAGTAATATCTGAGAAACCTCCCACAGTATCCGGGTATCTCATCCGGAAATAAGATCCAGTATTGTCTTCAAGACTTCCTGCCAGTCCGATAAGTTCCGCGTCTTGAGTAGAGCTAGCTAGCTGAGGGAGTCTATGTGATTTAAGGACCATGTCATCGGTACCGACTTTGTACAGCAGAGCCTTTAGAGCTTTCTCAGATGCCTACATTAGTGAATTTTTTTTAAATATATAAACTATTAGAAATAAAGAACAGACATGAATCAGTAGTTGACACTTTACAAACATTATCTATAATTCTTATCATTCTCTCCATTCATAAAACTTATTTTACTAAAGAAATTACTGCTCACAATAAAACAAAATTTACCTGATGGCATTTGTAGCACACCCAGTTTTGTGCCTTGTCGTCATGGCTGTCATTGTTTGCTGCCCTTAGATCAATCTCTGCTTGCCTGATCCATCTCCTAGCTTGTCCCGGTTGTGGACCTACATGTCTAAAGGCATCAAAGAAAGAGGACCCACTACTACTGTTGTCAGATCTTTGTTCCGCGTACCGACGTCCTCGTCTGAACATCCCTTCACAGAAGGTTGAATCATAATTTCTGCTGTTCTCCCTTTGCATCTCCTCCAAATCAACATCATCTAGAGATTCCCCTCTTTCAATCTTTGAGACCAAATACTGTATGAATTGTGTGAGTTCGGTAAAATATTGCTTGTTTTCTGTGTGTTTATCTGGGTGATACTGTAGCAACAAACGTTTAACGATTCTCCTCATTTCACTCTTCGGCTTCTTTGCTGCATCTTTCATAATGGAGAGAATGTACTTCTTCGCTGCGTCCATATTCCAATTCATCACTTTAGCTCCATCAACGTAGTCCAATGCACTATCCCCATCTTTTTCCTTACGGACGAATTTGTAAATTCTCGAAGCTTTAGCTGTCTCAAACGACTCTCCTATATCTAGCTTATACTCAATTTCTGTGACGTCTTTATCTTGAAGGGTAAGACGTTCAATAATCCTGGCAAGAATATACACTGGTGAAAATATGGTTGCTTCTTCATCATCTTCAAGCGAAGCAGCAGTGTTTTCATCGTCAATAAAAGGATCGTATATCTCAAGTGCTATATATTCTCCTTCATCGTAGAATGAAAATGAATTGTTCAGCAAATGATGTAATTTAATAGGTATCGTAGACCCTAGCTTTGGTACAAACTCATTTATACCAAATGATATATCTATGGCAACGATACCATACCTATCTAAAACACCTTCTTGTATTTCGTTCGGGTTATTAATGTATTTAAGCATCTCAGAAAGAAAAAGCACGTTTTCTTCAAGTTTTTGACCTGTGCAGACATTGATATACTGTGACAATTCGATGTTAATAGATTTAATCCATTCTTCAAGATCGTTATCCAAAGGATCTGAAAAGTACAACTCTGCCTTTTCTTTTTCATCTTCAACATCATTTCCTGGAGTAGTCAACTCGAGAAATATTTTCTTTTGTATATTTGTATCTGGCAGCATATGGTCATTCCAATACAAGCAGGTTTCCAAGACTTGTAATTCAATAACGTCTATATGTAAAAGTTTTGACTTGATTTCTTGCTGTTCCTTTTCCGTTAAAATGTCGTCACATTTGTGTCTTTTGTGCATCAGAAGTCGTAGTACGCCGTGTAGAAATTTTGAACTACCGAGGAATTCCCCCAAGTGTTTTGCCTTCGCCGAGTTAACACTATTGTCCTTCATTTTACGAGGAATTAATTCTTTGATTGTTTTTGACAACATGGTCGGTTGTAATTTTTCTGGCAATAATTTGATATATCGGACGGGATCATCTACCTTAAGTTCAAGCGCTGAAAAACCAACAAAATAGTTTAATTCAGCAATATTTTGTTTGATCCTATCCTGAATCATCGTATCGTCAACAAAAATCAGTTCCTTACAAGGTAATAGAATCTTTTCTTTCGAGGGTAAATATAGTTCGTCCACTGTCAAAGCGTCCATATTTGAACTGGCGTTAAGCATTCGGAATAGGTTCTGAACAGCCTTTTTCACTTTCGTAAGCTCTTCTGCATGGAGACACTCATAGCCTTTGGTTTCATTGTAGATGGTCTCTAAGACTTTGGCAAAGTGATTACATGATAAACTTTTACTTGCTCCAAGTTTCTCGAAAAGTTTGAAATGTTTTCCAAAGACTAGAGGTGCTTTCAACAAATATGGAGGTATTTCATCCGATTCATTCATATCCAATACCACATAGGGAGCACATGATAAAATTTGTCTGTCTTTTATGTAGATGATAGGTTCATGTGAGAAACCAGACAAGAAAGATTCACTGAGGAATGTGTATATACTTTGCATGACTTCTGTTAATACCATTTCCGTGTCTATATCTCTCCGAAGCAGTTCTTGGTGCGTCGAGATTCCTTTTAAAATATTTTTGATATGCTGTATAATTGATTCTCTTGGCGGTGGACACTTTATTTGTAATGCTCTTGATACAAAGGATTGTTCGTCGATACTTAGACGTGACCATTGCTTTGGATCTGCATTTCTAGGGATTACAAAATACGATGACCAACATATGTCTTTGAAATCTTGTGTTGTAGATTCTGAAAATGCTACAAGGCGGTGTTCCTCCAATGATGGTAAAAGGCCTTTTCTGATACTGCAGATTTCATACGGAAGAATAATTCGTATCTTAGATAGCTTTTTCAGACAGTGCTCACTAAAACATTCATCTGACTTGTCTTGAAGAGTCTGCAGCAACACCTTTGACTTCATGGCAATTGTCTCAGTAATTTTTCCCGTAGTTTGTTCTTCATTTTCCAGTCGCCTTGCCAGAGAAATTATAACATCTTCGGTTAGTTCATGTTTCATTCCTGCAAACTTCATAAATTCGCGCCAGTCAGGTAAACTGAATGGCGCAGGTGGCAATTCATCAGTTAGGCACATGGTTTTAAACAATTCCACCGACGGGTCGAAGAAAACTTCTGCAGAATATCGCTTATCCGAAATAATGACAAATGCAGCTTCCCTTATCCTGTTTTTTAATTGGCAATCATTGTCATGCGTTTCGTGTTGCGGGTACAAACTTTGTTTAATAAATTGTATGTGATCAATCACCGAATGAACTGGAAAAGCACTAAGTGAAGGTAGTATCCATTTGCAATATAGATTGAGTGGATTCTCCATAACACATCCCACATTCGTATGTACTCTACGAAGATCTTCGTTATCAAAGAGCAGGATTTTACCGACACGATTGATCCAGGTCTCTATTCCAGTTTCAGGTATACTGCTTGGTAACACGATAGCCGATTTGTCCTCGATCGAAGTCGTAGCACCAGACATAGTAACAAAAAGCGGTAACGACCTTATCCTTTGTTTTAAAGATTCATCATTTACACAAGCTTTGCAAATATTATTTCCAAAGTATGCTAAAATCTGGTTACAAACTTCCACGGGTAAGTTTCGAAAAGTATTCCTGTATTCATAAAGGCAGTTCAAAACAGAAACAGGTTCATAAAAATTCGCAACAAAACAGACTCCGATGTTTAAGTATGGTGATTTGTGACCAGGTTCACAATACTCACCAACAGCAGAAGAATCCGGTTTTGGTATCTGTAAATGTGAAAATGCATCAATCAGCTCTTCACTTCCTCCAAGATTTTGATCAAAAACAAGTAGTTTTGATCGATCTAATCGACAGATCATTTCAACATTTCCATTCTTAACTGGAAATAACCTCCATTGTCCAAGTAATGTGGTCACTTTTGCAAGAAACTTTTGTTTGCCTTCACGCAGAAACTCTTCTGATTTCCTGTCGCGTATCTCATTTTTCTGTCGTTCACTATAACTTTTTAAGTTTTTCATCTTTCTATCACAATAACTTGTTTGATACTTTTCAAGTTCTTTAGCAATGAACGACCAAAATGTACGCATCCAGTTCTTGTCCATAGGTCGGTTTTCGTTTTGGATCCATAAATTGTTTTCTTCAGGCATATCTGTATTAAAGTTTAGAGGAAATAGGCGGGAAAATTCATCTAAAGTTAAATATTGCACAAGATCCGGATAGATCAGCCTTCCCTGCTCATCTTTCATACGGTTAATAAGTTCTTTATGAACCAAGGTACTTCCCGAAGATGGAAGAATTTTGTTTGGTTTGTCTGCTACGAAAACGACATTTTCTTGTGAAAAAACACGTAGATATTCGTCTGCTGTGACAAGTAGGGGACATCCTTCCAGCTCAGCTCTGGTTCCGTCCAAATCTAAAGCACAGTACCATAAAATCAAGTAAACACTAGTGACTGATCCCAATACTGTATCTTTGATAGGTAGATTAACACCTTCAATTTTGCATTTGCCTTTATCACAGGAACTTTGAAACGTTTTCATGAATTTCAGGACGGCAACTGGCGAAATTTCTGAAATTGATGTCTTTAAATCAACTATACTTTGAAAAATCCATGAGGGTAAATCAAGTAAATTCAAACCAATGTTTTTCAGGATGACACCTAATTGTTCAGCCACTTCTGACGTTTCTTTGTAAATATCCATTAGTGATGTTTTTCTATGTGGATTGTACTTTTCCAATGGGTCGTTTCGAACCTGACGATATAGGTCGTTGTAAAATGCTGGGCAATCGGGCGATCCCACGGCTACCCATTCCATGTGACAACTGTCTTCACCAATATCCCTGTCTATTTTATCCTTCCTACTTTTGATTACCTTCATCGCTCTTGGGACACTTTGCAAGGCATTTCTTTCGAATTGAAAACGTGTGACGGGGAATAAACACATTCTATTCTCAATGACATAATTGTATAGCATAGCAGCTAATGATTTCCAAATATTATCTGCTTGCATTTGTGTACATGGAAAAGCATTGTAATATTGATCTAGTTTTCTCATTGCTTTTGGTATAATGCTTGAAGCAAAGAGATACTGCTTCAACAGTTCTAATCCCGATGCATATGCTGGTACAATTACTTCTTTGATCAGAAATGCGTTCCATTCTTTTTTCAGATCTTCCTTTTTAGGCTCCTCGGGCCACCATACATTTCTTCTAGCCTCATGGTCGAGGGCAAAGTGTCCGTTAATGTGAACTGGTAGACCAGAATGAACTGGCAACGGTAAATAACAGTACACATGCATTTCTTTTACATTATTTAATGATGCTTCCATATCATCCGTTGGCTCTGATATTTCTTCGTGATCTTGTTTCACATAATTCCAATGATCCAATGTTTCAGTGCTATAGAAGTGTCCTTTGTTGCTGAGTGGAATTGCTACTCCACCTGATGGAAGCAACCCGATTTTCTTAGTTATGAATGCATCTTCGATGGATTTTGGCACATTATTCACAAAACCTAGTCTTTGCACAATCAGCAATTCCTCCGAGGTATCGCTATCTCCATTGATTGTTAAAGTAATGATGTATTTCGTTTCCAAGTCGTTGGATATCACTCATGCTAACTTTGTGTTCCTTAAGTTTCATTCTCGTTTCAAGAGTAGTATTATAGATGGCATTGCCAGACTCTCCTGAAATTTTTGAATCAGCAAAATGTTCCTTGTGTAACTCGCCGTCTTTGTCTATAGACGAGATAATTATCCTTCTGACATTATGAAGGAACATCATGGAATGTGCCATTTCGTGTTTGAACTGCTCTATTAGAACATTGAATCGTTCAATGTCAATACTTGGTGATATATCTGAGCATGCTTGCCTCAGGGGAAATCTGAACATTGTCCCACTATTTTCGCACCATACTCCTGAATCTTCAAGATATCCACTGAAGACATCTGGATATTTTTGTTTTGTTTTTGAAGGATCTTTAAATCTTCTCCCAGGCTTCCTTTTTGTTGCACATGGAATGTAGCGACAGTGTGGATCCAAAACACACAGCGTATCTCTTTCTGGGTTTGATTTGTCTTTTGAAAGGAAAGAAGGGACATCGGTCAAATGATAAACAGCATTAAAGCCAACACCGTACTTACCAATCGTCGTTAGGTCTTCCCTATTACTACCAATGCCAAGATTTTGAATTCCCTCAAGATCTCTCTCAGAGAAAACGCTATCATTGTAAACACAGAGAGCGGGACCTTGCAAGTCCTTCCATTCTTCGCTGAACACTGACTCTTTGCCAAGCTCTCGGAAATCTTTGATAAAGTGTAATTCTGTTGCGCCAGCATCGTCGGCATTTTGTAACAATTCTTTCATTATGCATACGTCAGGATATCCATCAAGGATGCGTTTTAAGCGGTTTGTTAGGTTTTCGTGTTGCCCGAAGTCGATACCAAATTCTGAGGTTTCTTCCGTTATATCATGATTTCTTTTTGAACGGATTTTTGTTATTTTGGCAATGTTTGGTGGTATTGTACCATGAAGGAATTTCATCGTATCCGACTGCGGTACCCAAGAACAATCGTCGATGCACAACTCAGTAGTGGGACGAAGAATACCCTCAGAGTCCGGTAGGTATAGGAAATCCAGATCATCTAATTCCACATCTTCTAGAAGTAAAGCTACTCTACACGCTAATCCAATTTCTGATTCATCGAGGGGTTCATCTCGATCTTTGAGTTGCTTTAAAACAAATTTCAGTGTTTGAAAATCAAATTGTTTGCGAACTCCCATTGCCTCCAACGTGTTCTTGTACTGCAAAAATGGGCTGTTATCAAGTCCGTACAGAAACGGCGAACAGTCGTGTTTCAAAGAAAACACAACTGAACATGGGGAAACAAACCTTTTTCCTATCTTTATGACAGGTTTATCTAAAAACTCATTCAAAAACGAAATTGCTTCATCATCATGGCATCGTGATTCAAAGGATTTGAATACAGCCTCCAAAATCCTAAGTTCTAACGATTCTGAAACATTTTCTGAACAAAGATGGCTTTCGGTCACATGAAGTAATTGTTCTCGAAGAGTTTTAATTCCAACCTGTTCTTCTCCTTTAACGCCAAGTTCAAACAGATCCTCCTGGTATTCATGAAAGTATTCTGGTGTCAAAATGTCTGAGCAGCCAACCTGTAGTGCCAAGTTACTTATATACATATTCTTTGGTTTGTTAAGTTTCATTGACTTCCACGAAAGCTCATGAGCGCAGCAAACTTTTGACTCGGTTAGACATTCATCTGCTTTCCATTTCCATTTCCATTCTGCTGATTTTGTCATTGCTGGAATGAATTCGATATCTGATATATCATCGGCAACATCTTTTGGACAGGCTTGATCGCTTCTTCGATTCTCGTGAATGTATTTTAAAATAATCTCTGCTCTTTCCCTTGCACATTCAGTGCATTTTGTGTTAATGTTCTCATTCTTTCTGGCTTGCAATCGAATCAAGTCCCAAGGAATCTCCGATGTCTTCATTCCTAGATTCTGAAGTGCCTTCAAGATATCTTCCCTGCAAAATGCGTCTGAAGGAAATCGTTCATCCTCTGTATCGAAAAGAGATTTCCACGGACTATTAGGAAGTACCATTTCCGATGGTAAATGGAAGTTTCCTTTCGGTTTTGATGTGATACACGCATTTGTCATCAGATGCTGCATGATATTTTTATTTTCCTGTCGAAGAGCATGTATGACAAGTCGTTCTTTGTCATGAAGATCTAATTCTATATTCGCTATGTTTTTCAAGAAAATTTCGTAAAATGCTTCTATAGAAATGGTCTTTCGATTTATGTCGGATGACAAACCTGCTTCTACGAAAGCTTTCCTGATTGTTTGAGGTAGTTCTGTAGGGCAGATATTATGTTCCTTAGATAAACACTTTAATACTGTATAAGCAAGACTGCATATCTTTGAATCATTTGAAAACGACTCATCCAGAAATGTACATTCATCAAATGTTAACCAAACTGACTCTTTGTTTCGAAAACCAAAGAACATTTTCAAGTCTTCTTCCTCTACAACATGTTTATAGAATTCTTTCAGAAGAGGTTTCCAAGTATTTTCAGGTCCACAATCCTTCGGCCACAGGTAATAAAAGCCGCTAACATCATGCAGACAATTATTTCTCACATAGGCAAGGAATTGCAAATAAGAATTTAAAAGCGAATCACTTATGAGCACAGAGTTCCATGTTACTTGCCGAGAATCAGTTTTGTCATCTGAAGTGTATGAAAGCAGGCGTTTTCGGTCAGCCGAGACTGCAAAGCATCCATTAATGTGTACAGAAAAGGGAACCTTGACGGGTATAGGCAAGAATACAAATAAATGCGATTCTCTGTAAAATCCTAGCGATGCGTCATATATGTGCAAGTTTCCTTTTTCGCTAATAGGAAGAGCGACGGCCGTCAAAGGAAGAGCACCATCACTCCCTCCCTCTATGTACATACGAAATGATTTGCCTACTCCCAATGACCAAGAGATCAGCCATTCGCTCTCAAACGTATCACCATCTTTCCCTCCATCAACAACATCTGCCAATCCACAAGAATTAGTAATTCTTATGTTTGTTCTACAGATAAAAGTTTGCTTTGTTTTACTTCTTTCTTCTCTCATAGCCTTTTTACTTGCTTCCGTGAATGTTGTCAGTATGTTTCGTTTGTTCAAACGTGGTATGAACAGCTCTTGCTTATCCACTTTAAAAACGAGGACCATATCATCGTCTGGATGTATACTGTCATTCTGAAGATGATGAAGAGAAATTTCTTGAACATTCTGAGTGAACAACAAAAGGTTTCCGGCTGATTCATAAAACAGTCGAAGTAGCTTTATCATCTCGTTTCTAGAATAGTGTACATGGCAAATTTTACTTTCTTCTGCCTGCCGCTTTGTGCGAAGATGGAAACGAAATAGGGTTCCATTAAAACCAAATTGAGAAGTTTCTTGAAACGGCCGATATCCAAATACGTTGAAGAAGGGATGAAACTGGTTTTGAAAGTCTGTCATCAATTGACTTTGAGACAAATCCAACAAAATACCAGTACTTTTTTCACTCTGAAATGCATCTTTCAGAAACTTTCTATGAGGATCGAAGTAGGCAATGTTATTGCCACTAACGAAGCATGGAACATCTGTTATATTATAGACAGCATTGAATCCGAGACCAAACCGTCCTATTTTTGTTGTATCATCTTTCTTTGTTGTTCCGCCAATCTTCTGAATGTTGTCAAAATCATTTTTACTGAATTCTTTGTCATTGTAGCCCATAGGGCAGGTCCTTGGCATTCTTTCATCTCGTCATCGAGCAGAAATGATCTGTATTCTTTATTTTCCCTTTCATCGTACAAAAATCGAACAACAGTAGCTCCTGCATCATCCGCATTTTGAACGATCTCTTTTGGAACAGAAAATCCATCTGTGTAACCATCTGACAATATATTTCGCAGTCTTGTAGTAAGATCCTCTGATTGACCGAATTCAGCTTGTGGAAGCATGTCCGTAGCATTTGATATTTTCTGTTTCACCGACTTTACGCCGAAATATTCAGCAACTTCCTTAGGTATCTTCTGATGAACGAAGTTCAGGTTCTCTTTACCTCTATATGCTTTACTGAGCCAATCATTTCCGCAGTAACTACAGTCTTTGGCGTTTGCAAAAACGAGGTAACCCTTCTCCGTACTCTGGATAGGTAAGACAATTTCCATGTTATCTACACTGAGTTTTTTCCTCCACAAGTTTGTAAGAATGTCTTTGCATATGTTTATATCACGCTCTACTTCAGAGTCAGGAAGACATCTTTTTGTCCTGTGCTTCAATCGAACTTGTTGAAGAACATTGACTATTGCGTTAAAGCTTTGATATATGAAACAATCATATTCCTTACATCTCGTAAACACTTCTTCGTGACGTTTAAAATCAGCAGGTAAGGCGTTTAAGTAAGGATCAAGTCGCAAATCTTCTTCACGCTTTTTACAATAAACGTTTTGTGGTTCTACGAATTTGTCATCGAGAAGAATATACCTCTTAGGTAGGTTAGCTTCGACAAAACAATCTGATGGAATTTTTTCAGCATTAAGGAACTTGTATATTTTCGACAATACACTTTTATATTCCTCCAGTTCATCCGCTCTATACATCTTGAGTACAAGTTGTAGCTGTTGAATAACATCTTTATAGTTGGGAGCTCTTCCAATGTTTTGCAAATCCTTCGGAATATTCGGTGATATGACAGGAACAACTGAACCGACCAAGTGGGCACTATTTTCGACTGTAACTATTTCTGACGGCGAGAACAACAGCGATGTCGATTGGAACCAAGGGAGGGTTTCTGGGTAAAAGGATGGTGGTTTCTGGCGATTCGGAATAAAACGTAAGTCTTTACACGCTGGCGACGTTAATACGGCTATCAGTTCCGGATCACGTGATGCTATTTCAATGAGTTTAGTTGCCTTCATGATTATCATTTCATTGTCAGTGTTGCTGCTTGAATAATTCTTGTTAAGAAAAAGACAAGTAGAAAGGACGTGATGTGCTTTGACATCATCTCTTGTCAGTAGCATATCGGCCCTCAGGAGTAATGCGACATTACTTGATTCTTCAAAGGGGAACATATCCTCTCCCGCAAACAAAATCTGCAACCCGGTATCATCAGGGCGGAAAAGATTACTGGGCATTTCAAGCTCGCTTTCGTTTTTCTTGACAAATATGATTGAATTAAGTCGATCTAGCAATTTGACTTTGTTGATGAAAGAATCTTTATTTTCTAAGGTGTAAAAGCAAAGTGTCCTGGTGTTATGATACGATGATTGCATCTGGTCCAAACACATCATGATAACATCTTCTGTCATTAAACACACTGCGCCGAGTTTTCTTGCAAGGTCATTAAGAGCCGTATCATTTGAGACAATGTAAGGACTTGGAAATTCCACAGGGAAATCTGAATCTCCAGTATATAGAGGAGCCCCCTCCTGAATGGAGATGTATTCATCAGTGAACATATTGGCAAGAGTCGTCTTTGTCTGAAAAATATTCATGTTCATGATGATTTGTTTTGCAATTGCAGATGTGTCTACCATTTCTTTCATGAAATCAACTATCTGCATCCTGTCGCTATATGTCCATTTCTCGTTTGCAATTCTAATGAAGTCATCTCTCTTTTCATTTTCTGTATGATCAAGCAATGTCTTCACATTGTTTGAAGAAAACGTACGCACGTATCCATTTCCAGGATAGAGGTTCGGATGTAGAGCTTGTGAAAACACTGTCTCTGAGACAGCATAAATGCCAAGAACATATAAGGCCTGCCAAAGCACATCTGATTCATCTTCTGTGTAAGAAATGAGGGAATCAACCATCTTACAAAGCTTAACGCGTCCATCTGCTGATGGTATCAAAGTAGGCACTATGGGCAACTTCTCAAATTCCGTAAGGTCGGAAGGGCATTTCTCCTTAAGATATGACCACAAACTTTGTAACCAATTTTTCCCAAGTTGATGACTCTCAATTGCTATCTGTTCGTGAAGAACTTGTTTGCTTAAAGTCCATCTGAGATGATTTGCAAAGACATCAATATTCATGGCATTTAGCTGATAGGATCCTAAAAATAGACGATATTTGAAATTAGGATCGCATGTTTTTTTAAGAATAAGCCCAATGATAAAGCACTTTATCATTTTTTTTTAGATTATGTCAATGGTCATTGTACAAATAAAGCCTCATTACAGTGAGTCTACATAAGATTTACCAAAGAACTATCTCTCGCGTTTCAAAAGAGAGCTTAACGTTTACGTTTTCAAATAGATGTCTTGATCCATGGTCAAGGCCAAGTGAAATAAAAGGTTTGGTCAGAGAAATATGGAGGTAAAGTATTAAGATTAGATTTCCATAAGAACAGTTGCAAATCCAGGAATAAGCAATATTCGGAAGTGAGACGAGGTGCCCAGGGAGAGCAAGTATCTCTGGCCAGGGAGAGTAAGAGTTAGTGAATAATCAATACCAATTACCCATTGAGTGGTATGTCAAGAAATTACTAACATCGGTCACATTTGTCAATGGAAATACAAGGGCGTAGGAGAAGGGGGCAGCAGGGGCACAAACCCCTATATGTTTGTGCCCCTCCCCCAAATTTTCGATCACAAAAGTTTTTGATGCATTTATTTTAACATTGTTTTACAATTTCTCGGTCAATTTTCAAAATTTTTCTTCGGCTCGGTACCGCTCGCCACTTCTTTATAGACTTTCTGAATTATTTAGCTATTCTGATCCATCTTTTATACATACTTTATCAATGTACATGAAAACATTTAACTTAAACTATATGGAATATCATCACATGTACTTGTTAATGATAGAGGGTATAGAAAGTAGTATCTGATAAGTCAATATTTTGGTTTAAAAAAAAATCCTGGCTCGATACCGCTCGCCAGACATTTCTTCATGTACTTAGAATTTAGAATTGCACCAGAAATGTTGAAATTTGTGCATACAGAACATGAAACCCCCTTTATATTTTTAATCTCTTCCTCTCCCCCCCCCCCCCCCCCCTTTTTTTTTTTTTTTTTTTTTTTTTGTTTGCTTGTTAAAAATTTTGGGATGTTGTGCCCTTCCACTTTTTCAGGCAGAGCTACGCCGTTGAAAGACTAAAATGAAATACAATAAGATTCAATGAAATATATCGAAGAAAAATGTCTTTTCCTTAAATCACATATTCTGGATTTATGGGAACGTACTCTCGCAGGCTTAGATATATAATCGAACATTCACTCCCATTTTTAGTGAACAATTAACAACGCCGTAGTATTAAAATAATCAAAACTAATATTTCAACGTTGTCGGTATACAAAAGGACATTTGTATTTGCAATATTGTAGAAGACATTTTGAACAATTCTCCGAGATAGGTAGATACCATAGTCGTCAAAGCTAATGGTATTTTTAATTGTGAGGGGTTATTGAATTATCAATTACAGAAAGTAAATCTTAAAATCTGTTCTTGTTATTTTCGAATCGTACCCCGACCCGCCAGACACATGATCGAAATTTGTATATTGTTCCTCCACGAAAAACACATTTCCGCTTTAACAGAAAATTATTATCATGGTAATACGTCTAAGGTAGAAGTGATGTTGTGTTACTCAGGGTTGAATAATTTTTTATAAAACCTTTCCGTTCTCCATTGACTTCTATACAAAATGATAACCTCTCTCTATATGAGCTTTTTCATTAAGATTTTCTCCAAATTGTAAAGAGTATAGTTTACTAATTTCAATTTAATTAGAGAATTGAAGTACTTTGATGTATTTCAGAATTTTTGGTCAGATTTAACGCCTGATCGTTACATATCCTTCTATACAGTTTTTCGCACTTATTAACTATCAAGGCTGTTAGGTATTCAGATGAAAATTTCAGGAAAGTGATAGGAGTACAATAATTTAAGCATTTACCTGTTCGCCTTAATTTCTTGAGCGTGTCAGCAACATTCTTTGAGATCTTCGTTTCTACAACTTTAGATGATGGATCGAAGTCTATTAGAATTTTCTCTTCACCTTCCTCACATAAGAAAATCTCAGGACCTTTTCTATTCCTATCTCGGAAACTTTCAAACTTGCTGTGGCCTTCAGAATTACTCAAGGGGATCAATTCCAACCCTTCCAAGTCAGTCATGATTCCATCTGATATTGAAAATGACAGAAACCAACCCTTCTCCTCAACGCTGCATTTTTTGTATTCAGAATATGTTCTTAAAAAATTCCTGAAATCTTGTGGAGATGTTGAACGTACACTTGGATATAATTCCTTCATTTCATGATATACATGCTCATTATCTCCTACGTGTAATGTACATAAATCACTCTTCTCGTATATCATTATTATTGATTTCTTGATGGTCTCATCTATGCAATCTTCGAATTTCGCGAAAACAGCTGTTTTGCAGTCTAACCACATTTCCTGTCGCATACAAGGAAGTCCTGTTGAAAGAACATGCCTTAACACATGATCAATGACATTTATCCAGTTTTCCTTCGTATGACTTCGACTTGGCAAAGATCTGTAAAAGAAATGTAGTAAGTCTTTGTTCCCAACTTGCGCATCTGAAAGCTTCCTTATTTCTTCAAGAAATTTGATGTAGACTTTTGGAAAGATATTTCTGACCATAAGTTCATTCCAGACAATATCGTCGTCCTTGTGACTTTTGGAGCTCTCCTGGTCGAGAGTGGCCCATTTGATGTGATTCCTAGTGTTGTCTAACGCCAAGAACCCATTCACGTGAACTGGAAGTCCAGTCTGGCTTTCTGATTGAGATGGAAGTGGAAGAAGACAGAATATTTCTCCTTTATCCAAAGCAGAGCAAATCGGCGCAGCTATACCCATGTATGGACGGTATTTTGATTTTGCGTCCCTTATAAGTTTTTTCATCCGTCTATCCATATTTCCCTGGTGAAAGCAGTGAACAACCAACCATCGGTTAAGCTCTATCACTCCTGTGTCTGTTTTTGAGGTGATAGGTAGAACGTAGGACATTTCAATTGGCACTCCGTTTACCAAGGAGTCAACAGAATCTGCAAGCTTTTCTTCTAATATCTCCAATTTCATCCTAAATTCTTCACGCTTAGACCTCACAGCGCATAAAGTATCGCATCCCTCCACTACATCATCAATTCCGATAGAAAATTCCATATTCAGCATTTCTTCACCTAATGTTTGTCCATCATTGTATAATTCCACTCTCTCCAAACTTTTACAAAAAAGCAATTCTATGGGAGCCTCGTTTCTAAATGAACGAAACAATCCTTTACACTTTTCTAATGGGTACACGTTCTGGCTCAGATCTGACGCTAAACTGCGCAAGGGAAACCAAAACATGGTTCCTTGAAATTCTTGGCTACTTTGACCATCCATACCAAATAATTTGTACAATGGAAACATACTGTTTTGTACCTCCATGACGTCATCAACATCTTTCAGATCTAGAAACCCACAAACCTCTCTTGGATTTGAGCTTTCTTTGAGTGGATTTATAAATAGCAGTTTCCTCCCACTGATCACAGTGACGTAGTCTGAAAAGATAAATAATCAAGATGAAATTCCATTTTTGAATGAGCCTCTAGGTCTACACAACATTGGCAACAAATTGTACTCTGTTCCTTTACGGAAATTACACGACATCTACGAATATACTAAGGACCTCACAATTACCGATAAAAATTCCCCAGAATACAGACTACAAGGTGTTATGTTGGACATTTCTACTTTTCGTTTATTTCAAGCAGTAACACCGTGGGGTATCATGTGATACACAAATGATATGTTCAACGAGAATCCCCTTTGATTGAACCAAGTAAATACTGTCTAAATCTACTTTATTTGAATTTATTTTAGGCCTATCATATTGTCATTATTATAAATTATATGATGGTAATTTATTCTGGTCAAGAATAGACGTATATTTGGAGAACACTTAAACAGAAAATTTTGTATCTGTCCGTGCACCATATCATGACAAATATGGATAATGACCATATCCCTGTATACAGCACAAAATCGATAATTCAAAAATCAGAAACCGAAGGCATACAAAATCAGGACAAAACAGGAACCAAAGCAAACAAACAAAAACCTCCACCATATGAAAAGAAGCGAACTCCCGATATGGGAGTGAGACCAGGTGCCCAGGAAGAGTAAGCATCTCCTGCTTGCATGCAACACCCGTCGCTTCAATTCGGTAGAACTGTCACATCCGGTTACTTCCATTTTGGAAGATATAGAGTACAATCTTTGGTTGGATGGTTCAAATGGTCTATGACAGAATATCATCCACCATTCTTAAGAGTGGAACATCATATTGTATGACGAGTTCCCCATATCGACCGTAGAACTTCCTCAGTGACGATGTTAGTCGGTCACAAACATATCCCTGACTGAGAAGCTAGTCTGAAAGACGCCTAGCTCTCAGAACAAAATCCGTATATTTGGTACTTGCTCTGGCATAGCGTATCAACTGAGATATGAACACGCCATAAGCAGGCGATGAAGGGATGTTGCTACTCAGAAAAGGAAAGTTTGTGATGCTGAAATTGAAGTCGTCACGTTTGTCATAGAGTGAGGTGTTCATGTGACCAACATGTGGCGAGCATTGAAAACTTTCTGTTTAAGTGTTCTCCGAATACACGTCTAATCTTGACCAGAATAAATTACCATCATATAATTGATGATAATGACCATATGATAGGCCTTAAATAAATTTTAAAAAAGTAGATTTAGACAGTATTAACTTAGTTCAATCAAAGGGGATTCCCGTGGAACATATCATTTGTGTATCACGTGATACCCCACGGTGAGTAAGATCAGATACATCAGAAGAGAAAACAAACCTCCCTTTCATTAAAGTAAGGTTTGCAAACAAATGAATTGATAAATTAAATCTTGGCCAAATTATGAATCACAAATCTGTCACAGAAATGATCCCATCGTATCTCAAAAGAAAAGAAACTCCTTGTCCTTATTTCCTACAGCTACACAACAACAGTTGCATCTGAAATTTACAATTACAAACGATTCCTGTAGTGTATTGATTTAAGCAATCCCTAAATACATCCATTACCTTGCGAATGTTTTTATCGGACTTCAACTACTCTCCTTGCGGACACGTTGTTACTAGTGACCTTAGTATAGTCAAGAACGAAAAGTTGAGAGAATTGTTAAAAAAGGGTCCCAAATACAGAGAAAGTAAATTCTTTACATGGAACGAAAACTTCAAAATCATCATGGACTCTTGTGAAGAATATGCAAGACGTTAGGCAAAAAAAGAGAATGTACAATTCGACACCCTTTCCGAATGGATAAAATGCACAAGAGGGTTTTTTTATCTAGAATTTACAACTTACAAGCAACTGTGAACATTCGAGTCTATCTTTAACGACTATGATGTTATCACAGAGCTGACCTACCTCCAAGAGCATTACGTCACCACACCAGCAGACAAAGCCTCAAATAACAGTAACTACACATTTACATGCAAAAAGTACTATTTTGACAGCCTTGTTAAAGAGTTGGGTTTAAATTCGACACCTGGAAATCCTACTTACACTCCAATAAACCTTTCTACGTCGGAAATAATAGATAACCACAAATCAGCTCTCACTTCCTTTGGCTTTGGTTTTGACACAAACAATTTTATTTTAGATTTACCATAATTATACTGCATACCTAAAATGCATAAAAATCCGAACAAACAACGTTTCATCGCTGGTTCCTCAAAATGTTTTAACTAAAATAAAATCTGGACTTCAAAAATATTGTTCGATAGTATATTCTCGAAGCTGTATAAACCAGATGTAGATTTTAAAAAATTCAAAGGAATTTTTAGAACATCTGAAACCCACTCATTTTAATAGAGTCCATTCGATCAAAGCCTTTGATTTTTCGACACTTTACACAACAATCCTACATTCTAAATTGAAAGAAAGACTCGCAAAAATTATAAATAATGCATTTACAAGCAAGAACGGCAATCGCAAATATAAGTTCATTGATGTTAATTATGACAAAACCTACTTTGTTAAAGAAAAATAAGTACACTAAAGCAGACATTATTCAGATGTCAAACTTCCTGATCGACAACATTTTTGTGGTGATTGGAGGAAAGGTCTTCCAGCAAATTGTCGGAATTCCAATGGGAACCAATTGTGCCCCACTCCCTGCGACATTTTTCTTTACTCGTACGAAGCTGAATTCGTTCAATTGTTGGTCTCTGAAGGAAGCAGATACGTAGCTTCTAACTTTAACTTCACTTACAGATACAAAGACGATGTGCTGTCCATCAATAATCCGAAATTCGCGGATTACCTCAGCAGAATCTATCATTCGGAGCTTGAAGTCAAAGAAACTACAGAGACAAATAATTCAGCATCCTATCTGGACATAATGTTGTCCTACGACACTGATGGTCACATGAACACCCCACTCTATGACAAACGTGACTACTTTAATTTCTACATTACAAACTTTCCTTTTCTGAGTAGGAACATCCCTTCATTGCCAGCTTATAGCGTATTCATATCTCAGTTGATACGCTATGCCAGCGCAAGTACCAAATATACAGATTTTGTTCTGAGAGCTAGACGTCTTTCAGATAAGCTTCTCAGTCAGGGATATGTTTGTGACCGACTAACCTCGTCACTGAGGAAGTTCTACGGTCGATATGGGGAACTCGTCATACATAATGATGTCCAACTCTCCAGATTGGTGGATGATAATCTGTCTTAGACCATTTGAACCTTCCAACCACGGAATATACTTGTATCTTCCGTATTGGAAATATCCAGATGTGACGATTCTACCGAATTGAGTGACGGGTGTTGCATGCAAGAAGGGAGGAGATCTCCAACAAGACCCCGTTGCAACATCAACGGCAAGACACCAAAACATCCTATGCAAAATCACAAAACAGGAGTACAGCACGAGACGGAAAAGAGACACACGACATGTAAACATCAAACACAAAAGACACATAAACCGACGAGACCAATGGGCAACCGGTGCCGACTTTGGACGGCCATTTGTCACGCAAGTAGCAAATGGATTACGTGCGCACAACCCTCTCACTTCTCCAATTACCCAGAGGTCTCGAAGAACGTACAATTGTAGTGTAAAACAACCTCCTCACTGTAAGATGACCTCACACAAACAACACCGCGAAACGTAGAGGCCCCAGAAACACAGATGAATATGTAAATAGATATAAAAAGAGGGCATGCGTAATGCAGTCCATGCTCTGCCAGCTGTAGCGAGCTCATGTATGCAATCATCCGAGGAGTCCGACAGACATTCAGAGAGGACAGGTGGTCGGGGCCCTGTCTTCTCTAAAGAGGTTTGGACAGGGCCCGTCATGGAGTCCCGTCGTCACAGTCAGTCAGAGTGCAAGTCTCAAGGATGCGCTTGTACAAGACTAGATTGGTCAAGTACCCAGCCTAGTGTCCGTCTGGTGACATTAGGATCATATCCACGGTATAAAAGGCGTTTGATGATTCTGACGCATTTTCGATGGTTATGCTGCCTACCTTTGATCCTTCTAATTTTGTTTATGATATCACCATAAAAGACAGGTTGTGGAAAGCCCAAAGTAATGTACTCTGTTGCGTGTATAGATCCGAATTTTAAAAGAAGCACGAGATGCTTACTCTTCCTTGGCACCTGGTCTCACTCCCATTTTGGGAATTCGCTTCATATGGTGGAGGTTTTTCTTTGTTTGCTTTGTTTCTTATTTTATCCTGATCCTGTATGCTTTCTGTTTATGATTTTCTGAATTATCGATTTTGTACTGTGTATTGGGATATGGTCATTATCCATATTTGTCATACATAAACACGTGCTGATAATAATAATTTGTTGTGACATTTCTAATCTAGGTCTCGGATTTTCTCATTCATTTTTCTAAACCTCATAAAGTGTTTATACTTTTAAAAACAACTACTAGCCGTACGTCTAAGAAGACCTCTGTATCCCCGAGTAAAAGGATGGTTGCTTGCACGTAATCCGGATTACCACAACATTCACTATTATAAACAATAGACTGTTCAATGTTGACGCCGGGTGTATATGGTCTTTCTTTTGATTTATGTATTGTCATTCATATTTCATCCATTGGTATGTCTGTTTTGATAGTTTCTTGGGCCACTCTATGTGGGTGTCTCGTTGTCTCCTGTTGTTTGTTCAAGTTGTTTTGGCTGCAGTTTTTTTGGACGATGTGTACACCACCTGTCCTCTCTGAAAGTCAGTGGGACTCCTCGGGTGAAAACATATATGAGCTCCGATACAGCCGGCAGTGCATGGACTGAATTACGCACGTCCTCTTTTTATATCCATTTATATTCATCCATTCATCTGTGTTGCTTGGACCCCTGCGTTTTACGGTCTTGTTTGTGTTTGGTCATCTAACAGTGAGGAGGTTGTTTTACACCATAATTGTGCGTTCTTCGAGACCTCTGGGGAATCGGAATAGTGGGAGGGTTGTGCGCACGTAATCCAGGATAACCACACCGTCTGCTACTTACGTGGCAGATTGCCGTCCTAAATCGGCACCGGTTGCCCATTGGTCTCGTTGGTTTATGTGTGGTCTTTTATGTTTCATTTTCTATGGTGTGAGTTGGTGTTCCTTGTCCCTTTTGTGTCTCTTTCTGGAGGTGTCTGTTCTGCGTTTTTGCTGTGGGTGTTTTGGGGTTTTGCTATGGGTGCTGCAACCTAGTGTTGTTGGAGATCCTCTCCTTCCTTCTACATTAAAATATGAAACATTATAGCATCTCGTTGTACTCCATGTTGGATGGATGCTCCCAAAATGCAATAATTTTGGTACCATAGTTTGAATTTCTGAGTCTCTTTGACCTTTCAGAGATGCTCTTGAATGACCTTGACATTTGACTTTAACATGACCTTGATGACTTTCGTCTGAAAGCCCACATCATGAAAAACAGTTTGTTAAGTTTCAACAAATTATCCCATAGAAGTAAATTGCAATACACCCACCCCCTTTGGAACACAATTTGCAATGTCTTTCGGTATATTTAGGACATAATTTTCACAGATTTTGGTCATATTACATTGTTTAGATTGAGGATCATTGACGAGGGTTTATTACCCTAAACGTGCATGTCTGGTTCATGCTGTAAATTTATTTGCTCTCATTGTAGATATCCGAATTCTCAATTTTCAAAAAAAAAAATCCTCATCTTCATTCGGAAGCACCCTAAATAAAGACTAAATTTTATAAATCTAAACTTCAGGATTTGCACAGTAAGAATGTCTTTACTCCTGCAGACAAGGCAGCAAACAACACTATAATCATTTGAAAGCGCTATTGCATATCAGTTTTATTTTCGGAACTTTTTACAGTTAACACTTACATAAGAAGCGACGAAACTATCCCTTCCATTTTACAAAAGCATCTGGATGAAATTTCTTTATTTCAACTGTCTGTTTCGAAATCAGACGTACCAACTATTTAATGTCTGCCCAAACTTTACAAGTCTCCTTACAAATTTCGATTTATTGCTAACTCGAGTAATTGTACTGCTACTGTTTCATCCAGGAATTTGACATCGGTGTTAACAGCAATAAAAGATCATGTCTCAAAATATTGTGAGACTGCATCTAATAATAGAGACATCAATTATTTTTGGTCAATAAAGAATTCTGGTGATGTGATCGACAAATTCAAATCATTTAATTTTAAAGCCGAATCTATCTCATCCTACGACTTTTCTAACATGTACACAACGCTCCCTCATGAAAAGATAAAAGATCGCTTATCAAAACTTATTAAATGGTGTTTTGATCGAGAGGGTAAAATATGTATATGTACTTCTGACAAAAAAAGGATTCTTTTCCTCTGTAGAATACAAATGGTACAAATCATGGACTCGATCTGAGTTGTGCAAGGCATTTTCCTTTCTTTTAGACAACATTTTTATAAGATTTGGTGACACTCTATACAGGCAGGTTATTGGAATTCCTATTGGTACTAATTGTGCGCCTTTGGTTGCAGATTTGTTTTTATATACATACGAAAAAGAATT
Source organism: Pinctada imbricata (assembly GCA_033119305.1). Classification (NCBI taxonomy): domain Eukaryota; kingdom Metazoa; phylum Mollusca; class Bivalvia; order Pterioida; family Pteriidae; genus Pinctada; species Pinctada imbricata. The sequence goes on along the minus strand of VSWD01000007.1, from coordinate 89,142,135 downwards.
CATGCAAAATCTGCAAAAACTCAAAAAATGTGACGACTTGAAATGTTTCAACGGCACCTCTAGGTATCTTGATGATATTTTGAATATTGATAACCCACATTTAGACCATTACCAAAACCAAATTCATCCTCAAGAGTTAACATTGAGCAAAGCAAACACAAAGGATATAGCTACACCATGTTTGGATCTTGATATCAAAATAAATAAGGGAGAAATTCAGACAAAGATATACGACAAAAGAGAAGACTTTGGCTTCAACATAGTTAATTTTCCTCGGCTTGATGGCGATGTTCCAAGATTGCCATCGCACGGGATTTACATCTCTCAGCTCATAAGGTACGCTAGTGCTTGCTCCCATGTTTCGAACTTCCATGACAAAAATATACAAATTTCAAAAAAACCTTATCAGTCAAGGATTAAGATATCATGAATTTGTAAAATCTTTTGGGAAATTTTACAAAAACTATTCTGAACTTCTTTCAAAATTTGGGACGACTCCAGCATCAGAGTATGTATCTTTGGGAATTTTATTGCCTTCATTTTACGGTGACTTTATAAACAAAATCAGAAGGATCCAAAGCAGATCAAACTTCAACCATAAATGTAAGAAAATAGGCGGTCGCCTGTTTTACCGAGGATATGATCCTAAAGTCATTACAAAAACACTGGGCATGGTACTAGATCAATCTACAGTTTGTACCAGTGTCTTTCCCAACGTTGCACACTTGTCAACTGTGACGACGGGACTCCATGATGGGCCTAGTTGAAATCTCATTAGAGAAGGCTGGGTCTTGATTCTCTGTCCTATCTGAAAGTTGGTCAGACTACTTGGGTGATTGATATTGAGCTCGCTTCAGCCAGCAGAGCACAGACTGTTCCACGCATGCCATAGATTTTTTTTAGTTTTAAACGTCTTCATCATTTAAGAATAGACAAATTGGCAACATGGATCAGACATGCACGTTTCGGGTACTTAAACCCTCGTCAGTGATCCTCAAATCTAAACAATGTAATTTGCCAAAAAGTATGAAAGTTGCTATGTCGAAAAAGCGTACCGAAAGACGTAGTAGGATATGTGGGATATGATGCTACAGGACCCAGGTTTTAGAAATTCCAAGAAATGTTGATAACATAAATCTAGAATGCGTTGAAGAAACTATCAATCGAAATTGATCGAACTTGGCTACATGTGCCCTCGGGGACTCCTGGTCCACCAGCAGTGACACTCACCAAGTGTAAACGTCTTCAAATTGAATAGCATCATTTAAGAACAGATAAATTGGCAACATGGAACAGACATGCACGTTTCGGGTACTTAATGATAACAAATATATATTTAAGGCAATTTGAACTTACACCAGAGAAGAAGATTAGTACCAATGGTAGTCCAGATGTCAAAGATCCACGGGAATATGACGTATTTTTTAAGGTATTCAATGGGTAATGAGAAGTAATTGGGCCACCCATTTATGGAATCCTGACATCAAAATTCATAGCATAGATATAATGTAAAAATTAATTAAATTTTTTTTGACAAATTAAGATATTAAAAAATATGTTACATAAAGAGTAATGCGCCCTTAGAGTTTACATTGAACTCTATGGAAAAATGTCATTTTTCCTTAAAATTTTCAACAGAATGATGGCGCATCAAATATCGATTGGTAAAAGAATTAAAAAAAATATTATATCATCAAGTTTCGCTGAAAAAATCAAAAGTTCACCAATTATTTTTTCTGCAATTAAGTTTTTGTTGTTGATATTTTCGTCAAGGGAGATACCTTCTGAACATTCAAAATGTATTCTATTCAAATATCTACTTGAATATTATACAAGTTTTTATAATATTATATGACACAGAAAAATATGAAATGATGAATCACTCAATGTCAATGGTTTTCGCATAATTTCTTTCATTACCCATTGAATACCTTAATAATACGAAAGTGTTCCAACTCTATACCTTCATGAAGAAAATTTCAAACCGATTTTTCCTGCACCAGACACGTGTTTAAGTCTACAATAACAAGGCAATCGCGAAACCCCGAATAGATGCAGGAACAGGTGCCTGGGAGGAGTGAGTGTTTAACGTCTCCAAATTCATTAGCATCATTTTAAAGCAGATAAATTTACCAAATGGACCAGAAATGCACGTTTTGGGTATTTTTAACCTCGTCAGTGATCCTCGGTCTAAACAATGTAATATGGCCAAACTCTGTGAAAATTATGTCCTAAATATACCGAAAACTATGTCCTAAATATACCGAAAATTATGTCCTAAATATACCGAAAACTATGTCCTAAATATACCGAAAATTATGTCCTAAATATACCGAAAACTATGTCCTAAATATACCGAAAATTATGTCCTAAATATACCGAAAACTATGTCCTAAATATACGGGAGGAGTGAGTGTTCTTTGACTGCATGAAACGTGTCAAATCCGGTAATGTCCAAAAAGGTGAAAGACGGTCAATTGGAAAGGTTGTACTCAAGAATTGTTCTAATCATCCTTGATAGACCAATGTCAAACTGTGCAATAAGTTCTTTGTAACGACCACTAGTGGCATCCATCCCCCTACATAACCGTGAAGAAGAAACTTACAGGCGAGCCTCTTTGCCCTCAATATGAAATTTGTGTACTTGGAATATACTTTTGCATAGCGTATTAATATGCCAAAGGCAGATGAAAAAGGATTGTTGGTGCACAAGAAGGGGACGTTTGTGGTGGTGAAATTAAATTCGACACGCTTGTTATGAGAAAGAAAGGTCAAATCATGCATAAACATAGCAAGTTACCAACTCAGTTGTACTCATCAAAGTCTATCGATATTTCAAGTTTTTGTTTTAACGCAAAGTTTAAAAACGGATAATACACTTTCAATATCGCCTTAAACATACCTATAGCAATTCAGTTGCACTCATTAATAATAGTAAAAAGCATATCCTACAAAACTGCATTCAAATACACAGGCATAGTAAAAGAAACCACACAGGCACACATGTTTACAAATAATCGGAGAGACTCAAACCAAATTCAGAAACTTGGAGGTTTGGTTCATACGTTGAAGTGTTCCAACACGTTACCCTCTTGAACAACCGATCAAACCAATTTTATTACACCATTCTCGTGTTTCGGTTAGTAAATCCTCATCATTGGTGCACAAAGTCATTATTCCAAAATGAGCCAATAAATTACCTGTTATGTGGAACACAGACTTGAATCCCAGTCCAAACCTGCCCACTTTAAGAGGATTTTCTCTTTTGATACTCTTTCTGACCATGGTGATCCCCTCCCAGTCCTCGTCTGTAAACTCCCCGTCGTTGTAGAAACAGATAGCAGGACTCTAGGTACATAAATAGAAGAATATTATTACCATTACAATGTTTTGTTTTGTGAGAATAAAGACAAGTGAAGTGTATGAAGTTAAATCATACACTATTTATATCGACTTCATTTTCAAAACGTTAGAGAACCGCTGTGATTCCTTACTTAGATTATGTGGTAGTGTGTATTTTTTAATTATTATTTATTTATTTATTTATTTATTTATTTTTTTTTTTTTGCTAACTTTAGTTTCCCTATTTAGAATCTATGTAGATTTTAATTGTAAATTATCTATTTTTTTCATATGGATTTATTGCACCACTCTTCACTGTCATATGACGCAGTTCGGCGCGACTCCCATTAAAATCACCTACTAGCTTTTTTTCCATCAAAGGAGACCGGAATTATGGCGTTTTTTTTCGATTTTTTCCAAAGAAAATGACAATTAACTGATCAAAGTATGATTAAGCGTCTTTTTCTTCACATGTTTAACACTGTATTTTTCCATAATTTTCGAAAAATTTGCAATAAGCGCGAGTGATATGCTCCTAGTGAAATCAAAAGATTTCATTGGACTGATATCTGACGTATATGAATTATTCGATAATTGGTTTTATGAATGAGTTACGTATTAAAATTGTGATTTACTCAAGGTAGACTTGCTTGGCTAAGCGAAATGTGTAGTATACAATTACTCATGCATACAACTGTCATTTTTATATACGAACAGTAAATCGGACATTTTTAGAAAATAACACGCTTTAACCTTCATATTTAGATAATTCTTATATTGCAAATGCAAATCCCTGCTTCATATGTATCGACTTATTTTTTGACTAACAAAAAAGTCTATAAGTAATCTTTAAGGAGTAATTAACCAACTGCATGCTTGTTTGTTTACATTTTTCCTTCGGTTTATATGACGTCGATCACGGATAGTTGCGAAGATCACCGAGGTCGATGTGAAATAACTGAGCCTTTTCCCATCTATTTTACGCTGAATCTGATCGATTTCTTTAAAGAGAAGAATAGTTTTTGATTCAAAATATTGAATGTATTTGAAAAAATGAAAACTGAAAAAGCATATTTCCCTTCCACTTTAAAGCTTTGTTTTAGTTAATTTCTGTTTTCATATTACTTTCAATTTGTTATATAACGATGATTCATAGCCTATTTTTATTAATAATTCCATGCGAAAATATAATGACTTTATACTGCAATATAGAGGAAATTTCGTAGATCAGACGGAATTTTTGAAACACGTGGGAACGCCAAAATCAGTTATTGGAAAAACTGAAGGTGCCTGACATTCAAGTATTTGTTATAAACTTTCAGTTCCGATGTCCGGAACATGAATTATTACACTAGAACCCTTAGAAAACGGACATTGAAGTTGCCAAAACTCGCCAAATCCTGCTGTACTCTTATGAAATAGACCATTTTCGAATTACCGATCACGTTCGGATATTATACTCCGCTTCGACGTTGAATATGGCACATTGCAGCTGTGCCGAAATCCCCGGATGTTCAATGTTACGGAACCTCTCTGCTCCGCTCGTACAATACAAGCATTTGGATTGTGCACAGCTGCAGAATCGTAAGTTCACACAGAAAATAGCTAAAATAAGTAAATTTTAACCTAGAATAAGACGTTTTATGGTTGTAATGTTAAAATCAGGGCAACAATGCAAGTCTCACACAGAAAACTGTGAAATATTGATATGTTTTAGCCGAAAAACGTCGGAATATAAGTCATATGTACATGTACTTCAGTATGGTATAATGATTGTAAACAGAGTACGTAAAAAAACAAGTTATTCTTTCTAGTAGTCACCCACATTATGTTCATACATTATACACCCCAATTTTTACACCCATATCCTTCTCCTTTAAAGCTAAACAGACATTTGAATTAAAAGAGAGGGGGGGGGGGGTTAGAATTAAAAGGGGGGGGGGGGTATTTGGGTGTATCACTGTATATGCAAAGTTCCACATGAAATAAGTGACTGATGAATTATCCAAATAGGTTTTGACTCGTACCCCTGCATCAAAATGATTGAAAAGGTAGGGGGAGGAGGTAATTGTGAGAGTAAAATGTTTATGCTGGTTAAATAAAAGCAGTGAATGAAATGTATTTTTAAAATAATGTAATACAGTTGTACAATGAAATAGTCATTACATTGCCAATGCCACATTTACATGTAAGGGTTGTGGCAGAGGCAGGTGTATCGGCTCGGATAGCTCAGTGGTTAGAGTGCTTACCTGCAGGTATAGAGGTCCCGGGTTCAACCTCTGGTCTGGGCACATCTTTTTTTTAAAAAATCCTACTACAGGGTATTGCCCTAATACATTGTATTCATCACAAAATAGTTATCCTTTATGCTAATGAATTTTCCTCTTTCTTTCAATGCAGACAAGTCACTGAATTCAGGCTAATAGCAGGTATTGATGTTATTAGAAGATTTAGATGGACATGATGGAGAAAAATATCAAAACAAAACTGACAGTGGAAACAACTAACAATACATGTATATCTGTATTTGATTACATGTTAGTGGTGACAGAGAACTTAACTCACTGGAAACCGTAAGCTCACAAAACTCACTAAATGCAATACAAATATACACTTTCCAAACAAAATTAATTTAAATATACCTAGCAAAGTTATCAAACCTGACAGTATTACCATGGAAATGTAAAATTCTGTAAATTAAACAAAAATATATAGTTCATAAAAGATCAAGAAATCATATTTAGATAATTTTGTGTCCTACCAAGAAGCTGAAGTTATTTCTAACCAGTGATGTATGTTTCTTACAGAGAAATTTGAGACTCTTTCATGATGGCCACATCCTAGTTAAAGTAATATATCTACTCAGACAGCTGATTTTAGAAGTAATCGCCAATATGCATGTAAGTACTAACTATATACATTTGTATATCAACATGTATATTATTTATGGGAACCATGGAGTTTCAACACAGTACAAACCAATTCACATAGTCATGATAGTGTCATTTGCTTACATGTACACATCAATACTGACGTTTCCATCCTGTGACATGTAGGTACATACCAGGTTATTACAACATGTATTATCAGACACTAAAAAGTATCTAAAATCCAAAATACTATATACATCCAAAGTACAATCATGATTTAATAATGCCATGCATCTGAAATACATGTATCATGACTAGTCTACACTACTAAACATCCCAGAAGCAATATGTATCATTATACAATACAAAACATCCAAGATACATCATAAATCATGACTATACAGCACCACACATCCCAAATACAACATGAATCTTGACTATACAGAGCAATACATGTATATCCAAGATACATTATATATCATGACTTAACACTACATGTACCATACATCCAAATATATCATGTATCATGACTATGCATAACCATACATCTTAAACACACCATGTATCATGACTAAACAATTATACATCTCAGAGACAATACAACTAATAAGTACCATACATCTAAGATACAAGATGTATTATTATTACAATACTAACCTTCAAAGATGTGATATGTATCATGACCAATTTCTACCATACATCCCAGTCACAACATGTATAATGACTGAACACTACCATACATCCAAAATTCATCATATATAATGACTATTTATTACAATACATCATGTTTAATGACAATTTACAACAAGAACTGCCTTATATCTCAGACAAAACATGTATCATTACTATGTACATGTACTATCATACAACCAAGATACAATATGTAGCATTATACACTACCTCCAAGACTGTATACAGCATGTATCATTGATATACAATACCATACATTCCAGATACATGATATATCAAAATTGAAAACTACAAAACAACTCAAATACTGCATGTATCATGACTACACTACTATACATCCCATATACAACATTTATCATCATGACCGATTACTACCATACATCCAATAGATATCATGTATCATGAATATACAGTACCACACATTCAAGATGCATGAAATCACAACTGCACACTACCATTGATCTCAAATGCAACATGTATCATGACTACACCATATGCATCCCAGATACGACATGTATCACGACCAATAACTACCATACATCCCAGATACAATATGTATCATGGCTACTCACTACCCTACATCCTGGATACATCATGCATACTCATTTTATTCATGTGCATCATAATTCCATCAGGAATGCTTAACAGCTCAAGCATGTTGAGACTGAACACCAAGCAAAGGTCAAGGTCAAAGTAACATGTTTAAGTTCAAACAACCAACTCTATTTGCACATAATACATCTATCAAACATGGAGGCCAACATGGCAAAGTGTGACAAGACTGAACACCAAATGAGGATTATCACTGAAATGGTCAAAATCAAATAATTAGGCTTAAACATGTGAAAGGTGACATGTCTTTTTTTTTAACAGTCTAGCTTTGTGTTTACCCATGTTGTGAGAATACCAAAATAAAATTCACTCAGAGGGGATTGTTTTTAGCTGGTATTTTGTTCTTAATATAGGAAAGTTGGACTATGTTATGATTGCTCAATAAATCACTCGAATGTACATAACATTTTAAGACTTGCCTGTCAGACATCCTATAATGTTCTTCAAGGGTTTTTCTGTGAATTTACAAATCAATAATGCAGTTGTACAATTTCTATAGCCTTTATTGTAAGATGAAACGATAATATACCTTTATATTTGTAAAATATATGAACATGTTAATAATACTTCATTTCATTTATTTGACAGGTAACTGAAATACAACATTGGTGAAAGAAGGATTCAAATCACAAATGACATCAAGAATTACAAACTAAATTGAAATCAAATTATACTTAATGTTCACATTTCAAAGTACACAGAAATCATGGAGACTTGTTGAGATGATATATTCCAAAAAAGCATAATTTTGTCAAGTAATGATAATTTTTGAAATGTCATATACATGTATTGTGTTCTTAGAGATGGTAAATTGATACTTATGGTAATTTGTTACTTGTTCAGATTACACATATCAAAGTTATTTTTATAACAACATCTTCTTGACAACAAGCATTTACTTCATAATGAAATTGTTATGTAATTATAAACATTCATTAATATGTTAATACATATGCTTCACATGATTGTTTCTATAGAGTGCCCTTGCTGACCAAAAAAGAATTAAGTAAAGGCAGCACAAGCATAGCATCCCCTTGCAAGTGCATGTTCTATTTCATCAGCATAATAATTTTGAATCAAGTCCATAGTGACCTTGACCTTTGACCCTTTATCTTGAAAATAAATAGGGTTAATCCTCTTCTGTGGGAGGTTTGGTTATCCTGCAATAATTGTTTGGTCTTCTACTTTGTTACAATGATTTTAAGCCCAAGTCCACTTTGACCTTGAAAATCAACACAGTTCAACCTCTCTCCATGGGGAAAATTTGTGAAAGGTTTAATGTTTCTATGAATAATGATGACTGTTTTGTCTTCTATGCTGTTCACAAGAATGCGGACACACACACACACACTCTCCCTCCCTCACAGACACACAGTAGCGATGCTATAAACTCTCTGCAACAGAGTTGCGAGGGGATAATAAAAGTCAGTTTCATATTTGTGAAAAGACTGCTCAAACAACTGAGCCAATTCATGTTGAAATCATATTTGGAGTAGGTGGAAGTGAAATTTAAGATATCTAGTTTGTTCATACCAATGAATACAGAAAATACTAACATTTACATGAACATGTATTTAGGAGCAAGTCAAAAATTGTCACAGCAAATGAACAATTTTCTAGAGACTTGGTACATGTATTTAGGAGCTTGTCAAAATTGTCACAGGAAATGAAAATCTTCTGAAGAAATCTATTTTCATTGCTGGCTTGGTTGTCCCACATGAAGACATCATTATTCAACTGAAATAGAAATAAGTAATAATAGAACTCATATCTGTACAACTATACTGTTGAAAAAAATGAAGATTTACAAAAATGGTATGAAAATATTTACAATACATTGTACAGCAGGTGATTATGCAAACATTTAGAAGCTGTATCTACAAGTATAGTACAACAAAGTACTTCGACTGAATTTATACAACAGTAAAAAATTAGCAAAAAAAAAAATTAAAGGATCTCCTACCTGTATGGACATCACATACTAAGATATAAGGTATCTCCTACCTGTATGGCCATCACATACTAAGATATAAGGTATCTCCTACCTGTATGGACATCACATACTAAGATATTGTAGATCTCCTACCTGTATGGACATCACACGCTAAGATATTGTAGATCTCCTACCTGTATGGACATCACACACTAAGATATTATAGGTCTCCTACCTGTATGGACATCACACACTAAGATATAAGGTATCTCCTACCTGTATGGACATCACATACTAAGATATAAGGTATCTCCTACCTGTATGGACATCACACACTAAGATATTGTAGATCTCCTACCTGTATGGACATCACATACTAAGATATAAGGTATCTCCTACCTGTATGGACATCACACACTAAGATATAAGGTATCTCTTACCTGTATGGACATCACACACTAAGATATTGTAGATCTCCTACCTGTATGGACATCACATACTAAGATATAAGGTATCTCCTACCTGTATGGACATCACATACTAAGATATTAGGTATCTCTTACCTGTATGGACATCACACACTAAGATATTGTAGATCTCCTACCTGTATGGACATCACACACTAAGATATAAGGTATCTCCTACCTGTATGGACATCACACACTAAGATATAATGTATCTCCTACCTGTATGGCCATCACATACTAAGATATAAGGTATCTCCTACCTGTATGGACATTTCGAGATAAGCGAGTTTGAGATAACGAGTGTCAGCTGTATATGTAGAGTTAGGAGATATTTAATTCATAGGTGCATGATGTCTGTAGAGGGAGTTGATATCTAATTTCTATGTGTATGGTAACTGTTGAGCTAGGAGATATTTAATTTCTAGATGTATGATATCTGTAGAGGTAGGAGATATTTAATTTCAAAGTGTATGATATCTGTAAAGCTAGGAGGTATTTAATTTAAAGGTGTATGATAACTGTAGGGGTAGGGGATATTCAATTTCTAAGTGTATAATATCTGCAGAGCCAGGAGATATTTAATTTCTAGGTGTATGATAACTGTAGAGGTAGGAGATATTTAATTTCAAAGTGTATGATATCTGTAAAGCTAGAAGATATTTAATTTCAAAGTGTATGATAGCTGTAAAGCTAGGAGTTATTTAATTTCTAGTTGTATGATAACTGTGGGGGTAGGGGATATTTAATTTCTAAGTGTATTATATCAGCAGAGCCAGGAGATATTTAATTTCTAGGTGTATGATAACTGTAGGGGTAGGGGATATTCAATTTCTAAGTGTATTATACTGCAGAGCTAGGAGATATTTAATTTCTAGGTGTATGATAATTGTAGGGGTAGGAGATATTTGATATCTAAGTGTATGATATCTGCAGATCTAGAAGATATTTAATTTCTTGGTGTATGATAACTGTAGAGGTAGGAGATATCTAATTTCTAGGTGCAAAATATCTGTAGAGGTAGGAGATATTTCATTTCTAGGTGTATATCTGCAAAGATAGAATATATTTAATTTCTAAGTGTATGAGGTACCAGACATTTAATTCTTAGGTCTATGTTTACTGTGGAGGTAGAAGATATTTGATATCTAGATATATGAGATTTGTAGAGCTAGGGGATATTAAAATTTTAACTGTTGAGCTAGGAGATATTTAAATTCTAGGTGTATGATATCTGTAGAGGTAGAGTATATTTAATTTCTAGGTGTATGGTAATTGTTGAGCTAGGAGATATTTAAATTCTAGGTGTATGATATCTGTAGATGTAGAAAATATTTAATTTCTAGGTGTATGATAACTGTTGAGCTAGGAGATATTTAAATTCTAGGTGTATGATATCTGTAGAGGTAGAATATATTTAATTTCTAAGTATATGATAACTGTAGAGGTAGCAGATATTTAATTTCTATGTGTATGATAATTGTAGAGGTAGCAGATATTTAATTTCTATGGATATGATGTCTAGAGGTAGGAGATATTTAATTTCTAGGTGCATGATAACAGAAGAGGTAGGAGATATTTAATTACTAGGTGTATGTTAACTGTTAAGGTAGGATATACTTAATTTATAGGTGTATAACTGTTGAGCTGGGAGAAATTTAATTTCTAGGTGTATGATAACTGTTGAGCTAGGAGATATTTAGTTTCTAGGTGTATGATATCTGTAGAGGTATGAGATATTAAATCTAAGTCTATGATATCTGCAAATCTAGGGGATATTTAATTTCTTGGTGTATGATAACTGAAGAGGTAGGAGATATCTAATTTCTAGGTGCAAAATATCTGCAGAGCTAGGAGATATTTAATTTCTAGGTGTAAGATAAGTGTAGGGGTAGGAGATATTTAATTTCTAAGTGTATGATATTTGTAGGTAAGAGATAGTTAATTTCTTGGTATATGATAACTGTAGAGGTAGGAGATATCTAATTTCTAGGTGCATGATATCTGTAGAGGGAGTTGATATTTAATTTCTAGGTGTATGATAACTGTTGAGCTAGGAGATATTTAATTTCTAGGTGTATGATATCTGTAAAGCTAGAAGATATTTAATTTCAAAGTGTATGATAGCTGTAAAGCTAGGAGTTATTTAATTTCTAGTTGTATGATAACTGTGGGGGTAGGGGATATTTAATTTCTAAGTGTATTATATCAGCAGAGCTAGGAGATATTTAATTTCTAGGTGTATGGTAACTGTAGGGGTAGGAGATATTTAATTTCTAAGTGTATTATACCTGCAGAGCTAGGAGATATTTAATTTCTAGGTGTATGATTTATCTTTGGGGTAGGAGATATTTAATTTCTAAGTGTCTGATATCTGCAGATCTAGGGGATATCTAATTTCTTAGTGTATGATAACTGTAGAGGTAGGAGATATCTAATTTCTAGGTGCAAAATATCTGTAGAGGTAGGAGATATTTCATTTCTAGGTGTATATCTGCAAAGGTAGAATATATTTAATTTCTAAGTGTATGAGGTACCAGACATTTAATTCTTAGGTCTATGTTTACTGTGGAGGTAGAAGATATTTGATATCTAGATATATGAGATTTGTAGAGCTAGGGGTTATTTAAATTCTAACTGTTGAGCTAGGAGATATTTAAATTCTAGGTGTATGGTATCTGTAGAGGTAGAATATATTTAATTTCTAGGTGTATGATAATTGTTGAGCTAGGAGATATTTAAATTCTAGGTGTATGATATCTGTAGAGGTAGCAGATATTTAATTTCTATGTGTATGATAATTGTAGAGGTAGCAGATATTTAATTTCTAGGGATATGATATCTAGAGGTAGTAGATATTTAACTTCTAGGTGTATGATATCTGTTAAGGTAGAATATATTTAATTTCTAGGTGTATGATAACTGTTGAGCTAGGAGATATTTAAATTCTAGGTGTATGATATCTGTAGAGGTAGAATTATTTAATTTCTAGGTGTATGATAACTGGTGAGCTAGGAGATATTTAAATTCTAGGTGTATGATATCTGTAGAGGTAGAATATATTTATTATATTTAATGTCCAGGTGTATGATAACTGTTGAGCTAGGATATATTTAAATTCTAGGGATATGATATCTAGAGGTAGTAGATATTTAATTTCTAGGTGTATGATAACTGTAGAGGTAGAATATATTTAATTTCTAGGTGTATGATAATTGTTGAGCTAGGAGATATTTAGTTTCTAGGTGTATGATATCTGTAGAGGTAGAATATATTTAATTTCTAGGTGTATGATAACTGGTGAGCTAGGAGATATTTGAATTCTAGGTGTATGATATCTGTTGAGGTAGAATATATTTAATTTCTAGGTGTATGATAACTGTTGAGCTAGGAGATATTTAAATTCTAGGTGTATGATATCTGTAGAGGTAGAATGTATTTAATCTCTAAGTAAATGATAACTGTAGAGGTAGCAGATATTTAATATCTATGTGTATGATAACTTTAGAGGTAGTAGATATTTAATTTCTAGATGTATGATAACTGTAGAGGTAGGAGATATTTAATTCCTAGGTGCATGATAACAGAAGAGGTAGGAGATACTAAATTTCTAGGTGTATGATAACTGTTAAGGTAGGATATACTTAATTTATAGGTGTATAACTGTTGAGCTGGGAGAAATTTAATTTCTAGGTGTATAGTAACTGTTGAGGTAGGAGATATTTACTTTCTAAGTGTATGATATCTGTAAAGCTAGGAGTTATTTAATTTCTAGTTGTATAATAACTGTAGAGGTAGGATATATTTAATTTCTAAGTGTATGATATCTGTTACGAACTATGAAATATTTAATTTCTTAGTGTATGATAATTGTTGAGCTAGCATATATTTAATTTCTAGGTGTATGATATCTGTAGGCAGATATATTTAATGTCTAGGTGTATGATAACTGTATGAGTAGGATATACATTTGTATTTAATTTCTAGGTGTATGATAACTGTTGAGGTAGGATATATTTAATTTCTTAATGTATGATAACTGCAGAACTAGAAGATATTCAATTTCTAGGTGTATGGTAATTGTAGGGGTAGGAGATATTTAATTTCTAGATGTATGATATCTGAAGGTAAGAGATAGTTAATTTCTAGGTGTATGATATCTGTAAAGCTAGGATATATTTAATTTCTAGGTGTATTATAAATGTTGGGGTAGGAGATATCTAATTTCTAGGTGTATGATATCTGCAAAGCTAGGAGATATGATAACTGTAGGGGTAGTAAATATTTAATTTCTAGATGTATGATATCTGTATGTAGGAGATATTTGATTTGATAGGTGTATGGTATCTGTAGAGCTAGGAGATATTATTTTCTAGGTGTATGATAACTGTAGGGATAGGAGATATTTAACTTAAAAGTGTATGATAAAGGAGCTGATAAGATAAGGGCTGTATTTAGCCCTGAATCTCATCAAGTATTCCTTCAACACAATGATCTATACGCAAGAAAAACTTGATAATTATTAAAATGTAATGCATTTGGAGATTTCTCATACAACTTTTATTTTGGTAAGCTTATTTCTAGATACTTATATTACAGTCCAAAGAGTAGGGGGTAGCCATGTTGAAAAGAAGCTAATATCGATCAAAAACGTTGAAAATTTAGAACAATCTTGCTAATATGGATATCCTTAAACTTTAAAACATAGTTATAGTCTAAACAAGATACTAGAAATTAAATTCAAAAGACTGGTCTCAATTTTATCCATTAATTTTAAAATCTTCAATCTGAAATATGGCTGTATTTTGTATTAATTGACTACAAAGTAGGCATTTTACCGCGAAATACACAATATGTAGAAATAAACTGCACACTCCTGTTTAATTCATTCCAAAATCTTGTGCATTTCATTTTAACATGTTTAGAATGAATAAATGAATGACTTTAGAAGGGAAAAAAATTAAATTTTGCTTATATTACGGCCTAAAACACAGATTTGTAAAAAGCCCCCCACCCTCCCTTTTTCAGTTTTTCGTCTCTGGGGTATCGTTCCCCCCTTAGCTACAGAACCCCACTTTGTCAAAAGATGTGCATTGGTGATATACATCTTCTGTAAAAGTGGCGTTCTGTAGCTGAGGGGGGAACAATGTTTTAAAAAACTTTTCCATTTTCCATTGGTTTCCATAGAAAAAAGACATGTTTTGCCCCAAAATTTAGGAAAACTATGCATGATAAATCTTATGGAACTGCTGATTATGATGAAACCAAGAACTGGCATAAGTTTTGTGAAAGAATTGTTTTGAAGTTCCCATTTTGAAAATTCCACTTTTTCAGGGCAGATTTTACGCCTTATCTTATCAGCTCCTTTCATATTTAATTTCTAGGTGTATCATAACAGTAGGTGGGAGATATATAATTTATAGGTGTATGATAACTGTAGAGCTAGGAGAAAATTAATTTCTACATATATTTATAGACTAAGGAAACATCTAATTTTTAAGGTGTGTGATGTCTGTAGTGGTAGGACAATAAGAATTTCTATGTGTATAATATCAATAGTGGCAAGAGAATTATAATTTCTTAGTATATGATGTCTGTGGTGGAAGCATAATAAAAACTTTTTACTGTATGATGTCTGTAGTGGTAGGAGAATTATATTTCCTTGGAGTATGATGTCAGAAGTGGTAAAAGAATAAGACTTTCTTAGTGTATGATGTATGTAGTGGTAGGAGAGTTAGAATTTCTCAGTGTATGGTGTTTGTAGTGGTCGGAGAATTATAATTTCTTAGTGTATGATGTCTGTAGTGGTAGGTAAATTACTATTTTTTATTGCATGATTTATGAAGTGGTTGGATAACTATAAATTCTTAGTGTATAATGTCTGTAGTGATAGATGATTAGAATTTCTTGAGCTATGATGTCTGTAGTGGTAGGAGAATAAGAATGTTTTAGTGTATGATGTCTGTTGTGATAGGAGAATTGGAATTTCTTAGTGTATGGTGTCTGTAAAGGTAGGAGAATTAGAATTTCTAAGTGTATGATGTCTGTAGTGGTAGGAGAATTAGAATTTCTTAGTGTAGGGTGTCTGTAGTGGTAGGAAATTTAGAATTTCTTATTGTATGATGTCTGTAGTGGTAGGAGAATTATAGTTTCTTAGTGTATGATGTCTGTAGTGGTAGGAGAATAATAGTTTCTTAGTGTATGGTGTCTGTAGTGGTAGGAGAATTATAGTTTCTTAGTGTATGGTGGCTGTAGTGGTAGGAGAATCTGAATTTCTTCGTATATAATGTCTGTAGTGGTAAGAGAATCTAAATTTCTTATTGTATAATGTTTGTAGTGGTTTGAGAATTAGAATTTCTTGGTGTATGGTGTCTGTAGTGGTAGCAGAATTAGAATTTCTTATTGTATGATGTCTGTAGTGGTAGGAGAATAATAGCTTTTTAGTGTATGGTGTCTGCAGTGGTAGGAGAATTATAGTTTCTTAGTGTATGGTGTCTGTAGTGGTAGGAGAATCTGAATTTCTTAGTGTATGATGTCTGTAGTGGTAGGAGAATTAGAATTTCTTATTGTATGATGTCTTTAGTGGTAGCAGAATTAGAATTTCTTAGTGTATGGTGTCTGTAGTGGTAGGAGAATTAGAATTTCATAGTGTATGATGTCTGTAGTGGTAGGAGAATTATAGTTTCTTAGTGTATGGTTTCTGCAGTGGTAGGTGAATTAGAATTTCTTATTGTATGATGTCTGTAGTGGTAGGGAGTTAGAATTTCATAGTGTATGATGTCTGTAGTGGTAGGAAAATTACTATTTTTTATTGCCTGATTTATGTAGTGGTTGCATAACTATAAATTCTTAGTGTATAATGTCTGTAGTGATAGATGATTAGAATTTCTTGATCTATGATGTCTGTAGTGGTAGGAGAATTAGAATTTCTTAGTGCATGATGTCTGTAGTGGTAGGAGAATTAGAATTTCGAAGTGAATGGTGTCTGTAGTTGTAGGAGAATTAAAATTTCTTATTGTTTGATGTCTGTAGTGGTAGGAGAATTATAGCTTTTTAGTTCATGGTGAATTTCTTGGTGTATAATGTCTTTAGTGGTAGGAGAATCTAAATTTCTTATTGTATGATGTTTGTAGTGGTAAGAGAATTAGAATTTCTTAGTGTATGGTGTCTGTAGTGGTAGGAGAATTAGTATTTTGTAGTGAATGGTGTCTGTAGTTGTAGGAGAATTAAAATTTCTTATTGTTTGATGTCTGTAGTGGTAGGAGAATTATAGCTTTTTAGTTCATGGTGAATTTCTTGGTGTATAATGTCTGTAGTGGTAGGAGAATTAAAATTTCTTATTGTCTGATGTCTGTTGTGATAGGAGAATTAGAATTTCTTAGTGTATGGTGTCTGCAGTGGAAGGAGAATTATAGTTTCTTATTGTATGGTGTCTGTAGTGGTAGGAGAATTATAGTTTCTTAGTGTATGGTGTCTGTAGTGGTAGGAGAATCTGAATTTCTTGGTGTATAATGTCTGTAGTGGTAGAAGAATCTAAATTTCTTATTGTATGATGTTTGTAGTATTAGGAGAATTAGAATTTCTTAGTGTATGGTGTCTGTAGTGGTAGGAGAATTAGAATTTCATAGTGTATGATGTCTGTAGTGGTAGGAGAATTAGAATTTCTTAGTGTATGGTGTCTGTAGTGGTAGGAGAATTAGAATTTCTTATTGTATGATCTCTGTAGTGGTAGGAGAATTAGAATTTCTTAGTGTATGGTGTCTGTAGTGGTAGGAGAATTAGAATTTCTTATTGTATGATGTCTGTAGTGGTAGGAGAATTATAGTTTCTTAGTGTATGGTGTCTGCAGTGGTAGGAGAATTATAGTTTCTTAGTGTATGGTGTCTGTAGTGGTAGGAGAATTAGAATTTCTTATTGTATGGTGTCTGCAGTGGTAGGAGAATTAGAATTTCTTATTGTATGATGTATGTAGTGGTAGGAGAATTAGAATTTCTTATTGTATGGTGTCTGTAGTGGTAGGAGAATTAGAATTTCTTATTGTATGATGTCTGTAGTGGTAGGAGAATTAGAATTTCTTAGTGTATGGTGTCTGTAAAGGTAGGAGAATTAGAATTTCTTAGTACATGATGTCTGTAGTGGAAGGAGAATTATAGTTTCTTAGTGTATGGTGTCTGTAGTGATAGGAGAATTATAGTTTCTTAGTGTATGGTGTCTGCAGTGGTAGGAGAATTATAGTTTCTTAGTGTATGGTGTCTGTAGTGGTAGGAGAATTATAGTTTCTTAGTGTATGGTGTCTGCAGTGGTAGGAGAATTATAGTTTCTTAGTGTATGGTGTCTGTAGTGGTAGGAGAATTATAATTTCTTAGTACATGATGTCTGAAGTGGTAGGAGAGTTACAGTTTGAATTTTGTGGTGTATGATGTCTGTAGTGGAAGGAGAATTTGAATTTCTTAGTGTATGATGTATTCTAGCCTTACATACAAATTGATTTAGAACAAGTTATCTCCTAATATATGATATCTTTAAATGATACAATTGTCTCCATAAAGCAAAAATATGTGACATTTTGGTGTATCATGACTTTAATGCAGCTGAGAGGTATGTGGTAAATCTTACTGTTATGAGTATACTGTTATGTTATAGCAAATATCTGTCATTGCTACATGTACTTGTCTAATGCCTTTTATGTTATTGAAATAAAATGTTCAAACTTCATGTCCATACAGATAGCAGATGGGTGATTTTAGTGTGTATTTTCTGTAGGTGGGATACATATATACATGGTGTATCTCATATGACTAATATATATATATATATATGTATGTACGTACTGCTGAAATCTCCAAAGCTTCAACTTGATCACTCTCTTCTCCAAAAGTTTTGATTCACACAGCATTTTACATCATTAGCTCTGCAATGGCCTGTGTACTCATTCAATAAGGTCTGCATGTTTTCTAGATAATTCAAAGACAAGAAAGACTAATTAGCATTAATTCATATTAAATAAAATAATGAATATCAATAGAAAAAATTTTGATTTTAGCATTTATGTTACTGATAAAAATTCTTTTTAACATAATAAAACTTTATCATTTGGACTTCCATTGAAATCATGAATTTATTTGAATTATGAAAAATAAGTGTATGGCCTTTAAAAGAGTAAAATTTATAAAATGTATAGGACTGATTATAATAATCATTTCAAAATGTCAATACGATGTACATGTATTAATGTTGTTGAAATTCTTATACTCATTGAAAGATATTCAAGTACTACTGATAATGTCAATCAGGTGAGCTGCCGATGCTACCATTAAAAAATTGCCATGTGTTCATTGCGCCTGATTTATCTCCTGAAATAATGGAAATATTTCACAGATGTAAAAAGATACAAGAATAAAGTTAATGCTATTTATGGAGTGCAGATATCATAAAGAAACTTTTTAAATAATATTTACACCAGTATACAGATAAAAAATATCATTGATGGCAGAGGGTCTCCATCTCATCATTATTTCATCATATTAATATTCAAATTTAAAAGTAGATCAAATAATGTATACATAATGTATAGATACTGTACAGTGTACAGGAGCTCGATGCCAACAACCCATGATGATATCCACTTTAACTTTGAGTTTGACTTGACAAAGACTGGAAGGGTGGATGTCATTCAGGGTTGTTGGCGTCAAGCTCCCATTATACTGTATAATATAGTATGAGGTCAAACAATTCCTTCTCTGTTGCCACCACTTAAGTAAACATGCAAGTAGTTCACAGAGATAGAATTAGCAATCATAGTCTAAATCTGCTCTATAATCCTATCTTAATATTATTACTTGAAAACGTAGCTAGTTCAGCTAGTTAAATGCTGTGCTAAATTATGCTAATATTACTAGTAATCATATTGAAATTCTGTTTGATTGAGAGGTGAACTGCAAATGAGAATATAGATTAGAAATACTTAGTTAGTATTAGTACAAACACTGATCCTCAAAATGATGAATTGATATCCAATTATGCAGACTTGTACATGGATGATGCCATTCATGGACTTGAACCTTGGTAATCATAGGAATCAACCTAAAATGTATAAATACAAGATTTAGATATCACTGCATTCATCATGTTCATGAATATATACATATGTCTGAAATTATCCGCTGAGTAACCCCCTACCTTCTGCCTACATGTAAATTAAAAACTATTCTTAAGAAGAACTTATATTCTCAATTTTATCCTATAAATACATTTGGCTTTAAAGAAACATATATCATGCTTTCATTACATAATGCAGATCTTCAAACTTTGTTCTGGCTCTGAGACTAATTTATTCCATATTAGGAGTTCGATGTCGAGTGAGTAAACACACTGCAGCATCGCAAACACCCCCCTTTACTGTGACATACATTTTTTCTTTCTGCACGCATGTGTGAAGGGGGTGTTTTGAGACGCTGCAGTGCATTTACTCACTCAGTCTTAAACTTCTGTGTATATTTTCATCCATCCCCCCTTCTAACTTTTTTTGCAATATGTATCTCAGCCATTAATCTAAATCATCATTTCTATCATGAAAATTTATCATTCTATTTTGAATACTTGCCGCCTTGTCCACTACTAGTAAAGGATACAGTACAGTATGGCGGCGATGGCAAGCAGAAGTTATGTTGTAAGTTTATGAACATCGATTTCAGCATGATCCAAGTCCTCCATAAAGCAATTCTACTAATGCTCTTTGTAATTATGACACATGTTCATGATCACAACCATAAAACGTCTTATTCTAGGTTAAAATTTACTTATTTTAGCTATTTTCTGTGTGAACTTACGATTCTGCAGCTGTGCACAATCCAAATGCTTGTATTGTACGAGAGGAGCAGAGAGGTTCCGTAACATTGAACATCCGGGGAACTCGGCACAGCTGCAATGTGCCATATTTTTCGACGTTTTGTCAAGATGCCCTACTTCCGGTTTTCATTGGAGTCTAAAAATAACGTGATCACGATTAAGAAACAAACTATTTACGCAACCAAATGGCATTGTAGCGTCATAAATGTGCACCATTTACATGATTTGGGGTTGGAAAAATTCAAGCAAAAGGTATCAGTCAAAGGGGATGTTCTATATAGAAGTTGAAAGGTCAGGAAAGGGGGGGGGGGGTACGAGGCCGCGAGGAGATATAACAAGAGACTCTGGACACGTGTCCAGGTGTATGTGACAGAATTTATTGTTTGTGACAGTTAGATGGGGATAGGCATTTGACATGACAGGTGTTTAAATGTTTGATTTTGACCTGTACATCTACCCAGTATACCCCGGCAACCGGCCAACGACGTGATGCCGGGTAAAACTTATGAAGGTGAAGGGGTGGACAGGGTGAAAGGGAGGGGGAAGGAGGAAAGGGGCGGGAGCGGGAGGTAAGGGAAGGGTGAAAAGGAGGAGAGTTGAGGGGGAGGTAAGGGGGTGGGAGGGGGAGAGAGGTACCCCCTCCCAAGAAGGTGTACCCTGCTGACGATCGAATATCATGATAGTATTGATATACACAGTGACATTGTATCTGTGACTCTGTAATCGGAAAAAGATCATGCAGAATCTAAAAGAATAAAGAATGAAAAAAAAAAATGTCTAAAATAATTATCTTCTCGGACTCAGGACTGAGTTCCTTTCCTGGCTGACCCCCCCCCCCCCCTTTTTCCTTCTATCGGCTTTCCCTTCCTCGTTTTTAAAATATTGATCAGGCCATGGGCGTGACTGGGGTGATCTCCGTCCCCTAGAGATTCACGAAAACAATTTTCATTTTAAAGTTTGCAGGCCAGATGTAAGTTGAAATGTATGTCCAAGGATCATGACTAAATAGATACAAGAAGGTCTATCTGTGAGTACGGCAAATAAAACGTTTACTTGAACTTTGAGTATCATAGGATTTACATTTTATTTTGCGTGAAGTTTACACCTGCGCGGGTGTTGCGGCTCTGAACTCCCCTCCCCCTCAAGATGTCATTATTCTATTTCTACGCTCCCAATTTCTCAACTTCAGAGCCAGGATGAACCCCATCCTTGGAAAAATGTTTTAGATTCACGCATTATTTTTTTTACCTATATACAATTTGTTTTTTCGTTATTCCAAGGTACCGTTTTTCAGATTTTTTTTTCAATTTTGAACATCTTTTTTTTAATGCCTTCGTCAGGTGTACAGGGACATATCTTTCGTATCTTTCTTATTTTCTCAAGTTACCAATAGCACACGCTGCCATTTATCAAAATAGTTTTAACCCCCCCCCCCAAAAAAAAAAACCCTGTTAATACCGATTTTCATACTGAATTGATGCATTCAGAAGAGAAAGCGGCTTATATTACTTCAGAAATACTTCTTGTCATTTAAATTTTAGAACCTTTTATTTACTGACAATTTCTTAGGGATATATTTGCACAAAAAGGCAATGGCATTAAAAAGGGGGGGGGGGGGTATTAAATCACAATTATTGTTATGTTTTAAAAAAGAAATTCAGTTTGGTTACCATTTTCTATTTTTTTTTTTTTATGTAAGACTTTTAAATTTTCCGTTCAAAGAATTTCCTGTTTTTCACTTTTTCAATATTTATTAGATTAATATATATAATATATGATATTACTGAAAAAAAGTAAAATGACAAAAATCCGATGACTTATAATTTACATTGTCATTGATGACGTAAACAAATTAATGGTCAATACAAACAAAAGCAGCGATTATAATAATTTCCATATTCAAAGTAGTTTTTTCAATTTTGAGTAGATTAGATCGATTTTACACCGTTGATGTCACAACATGTGACGTTGCTAAGGTAGACCGGAAGTAACCCTACTTGACGTAACTAAGCAGGTGCGTCATAGTAGTGACTAAACTGAAGGTTTATAACGGTCATTAGTTGTAACTCGAAAATGGTCTATTACAGTATAGCCTATGGGCGGAATCTTACACATTTTCAACTCGTGTGGGAACCGCGAATTTAACACGTAAAATAAAGTTTTTTACATCAACATATTCAGAAAATAATAGAATATCATATCCAATGCCCGGAAGCCGTTAAACAATCTTAGTTACGGTGTCTGCAACGTTTAAATTAATGATGCCTATATACAACAATAGTGATTTCAAATCTGGCTGCGAGCCATGACGCATATTATGACGTCATAGCTCTGATGCTAGAGTGGCATCATTTCTCCATATGTTTTGCGCAACTTAATTTTTTTTCCAATTCATCATTTCCCGCCTTTTTCTTACTTTGAAGTCTCGCTGAACGTTACTGGTCATCTAAATTTCATTGGTCACTTTAATTTAATTACCGATATTTGAACTACACACCATGTATTTTTAAGATCGATCATGTAATTGTAAGTACGTATGATTTATATTTATGAGCATTATATCATACGATGTTTTTGATGTCACAGTATTTTACCTGATTTTATTAATTATTGACTACTTAGCTCGAGTGAGATCGAACCCCAATTCCCCGTTGAGAATAGATTTGTTATGAATTATTTTGAGAAAACATTTCCATAAATTCTTCTATTTACATTTTTATAATTACCATAAACGTAATATGAATTCCCGTTATACGGATCCTGAATTATTCGTATTTTTACCATAAATGAATTCTATAAAATATTAGAATTATAATTCTAATATGTATTATTATTTAGTTAGGTATGATTGTCTGTCCAGAGTCTTCAGTGATATATGTAGTATGTACGTACATCGCTCGTCACGTCCATTTGTCATACACATCAGTGTGTCTGGTCCTTTTGAATTGTATTATTATTTTCTATATCGTATTGATTGTAAAATGTATTATGATTTATATTTCTTGAATAGATTATGAATGTAATTCTATTTTTCCAATTTATATATTTTTTCTATTATGATTCAGATGTAATGTATGGTGGTTGAAATATTTTTGATACTCTTATATTTTTGAAGACTTTGTAAAATCAAATCTAAGTTATATTTTTAAAGTAATGAAATGATTTGAATTAATTTATTTATTGAATTATTTATTGTGAATTGATCCAAAGTATTTATGATTGTTATTGTACTTTGTAGGTCCCCATTCATCATTCACCATTATTCTGAATAAATGACATGTGAAAGCAGATCATCCTATTATATTCATTATCATTGGACCAGGCCAGAAGTCCGAAGAACTTGTCTACCGACTCTCTGCTACAGACACTTTAATCAATAGACGCTGATTCTTCGGAGAAAGGGTTAGAAAATTATGCTCGTATACTATATGACATCAGAACGTGGCACAAAACGTGGGTCCTGTAGCATCATATCCCATCCATTCTGCTACGTCTTTTGGTACATTTTTGGACATAATAATTTTCATACTTTTGGCCGTATTACATTACTTAGACTAAGGATCATTGACGAGGGTTTAGTACCCGAAACGTGCATGTCTGGTCCATGCTGTAAATTTATCAGGTTTTAAATGATGCTATTGAATTTAACGACGTTTAACATCCACAGAAAGAGACGGAAAAGGGACAATGAACACCAACCCACACCATAGAAACATGAAACACAAAAGACCACACATAAACCAACGGGAAACCGTTGCCAAATTGGCTTAGGACGGCCATCTGCCACACATGTAGCAGACAGTGTGGTTATCCTGGATTACGTGCGCATAACCCTCCAATTGTTCCGATTATCCAGAGGTTTCGAAGAACGTACAATTGTGGTGTAAAACGAACCTCCTCACTGTTAGATGACCACACACAAACAAGACCACAAAACGCAGGGGCCGAAGCAACACAGATGAATATGTAAATGGATATAAAAAGAGGGCGTACGTAATACAGTCCGTCCTCTGCTGGCTGTAACGAGCTCATGTATATTATCATTCGAGGAATCCGACTGACATTCAGAGAGGACAGGTGGTCGGGGCCCTGTCTTCTTTTAACAGGTTTTGGACAAAGCCCATCATGGAGTCCCGTCGCCACAGTTAGTCAGAGTGCAAGTCTTCAGAATGCCCTGGTACAAGGCTGTAGATTGGTCAAGTACCAAGCCGTCCGTCGGTGACATTAGGATCATATCCACGGTATAAAAGGCGTTTGATGATTCTGACTCATTTTCGATGGTTATGCTGTCTAACTTTGATCCTCCTTATTTTGTTAATTATGTCACAATAAAATGCAGGTTGTGAAATACCCAAAGTAATATACTCTGTTGCTTGTATGGGTCCGAAGTTCAAAAGAAGTTGACAATGATTTTCTTAAAATTTCCAGAAAGTCTTTACTTGTTTGTAAAATAGCATGTGGTATACGGTCAAATATGTTGTATTCTAAGAATTGATCTTTTTATGTTCCTCCTTCAAGTTTTTTCTATCCTCCCTCCGCTTTCCAAAGCAGTGCTTAAATATACTCACAGCCAGGTATTCCCTGTATGGTTGTGGTAAGTTTGGATCCATCTTACCGCTGCTAATGACTGCCATTTTGACCACGGAAGCCCCTGCATCCTCGGCATTCTGAAGAAGCTCCTAAATAAAGAACGAAAAGAATATATAGTACATATAGTGACACTTCAGGCCCGTGTACTTAACCACAATTCGGAAACGATAATGAAAAATGAAAAATTGAACCGATTTTTCATTTTTTATTTTTTATTTAGTAAATAAAAAATGGTAAATTGGTTCAATTTTCTATTTTTCATTTTAAAATTTCAAATTGAAAAATGAAAATGGAAATTGAACTCAAATACGCTGTATTAAACCACAATTCAATTTTCCTTTGCAAAAGTAAAACAACGAAATTGAAAATTGAAAGCATTTTCACTTTTCAATTTTCATTTTGAAAATGAAAAATGAAAAATTGAATCAATTTTTCATTTTTGCATTTTAAGTTATAAAATAGAAAATGGAAAATGCCTTCAATTTTCAATTTTCCTTTTTAGAATTTTATTTTCCTAATGGAAAATAGAAAATGGACTGTAATAGGCTGTACCAAACCACATTTTAATTTTCCTTTTCAATATCCGTAATGGAAAATGAAAAATTGTGTCAATTTTCCATTTTTACACTCTGCGCGCTAATGCAAAAATGAAAAATTGAATCAATTTTCAATTTTTCATTTTTCATTTTTGTTTTAACGACACACGACCTGCACACCCCTATCTCTATAATGCAGTGGTCCAGCGATTAGCCAATCAGAGAACTCGTCTCGAACGTAAACAAAATTTCTATTGGCAGCTGGTCCTTTCTCTCGCTTCGCAAATAAACAGTCGTAGATGTGGAAATAACATTTTATATGTTTTGTTTTTAAAATAATATTATAAAATATGTTATCTTAGACACATTTTTGCAGCTCTCTTGTACTTTTATAACCTAGCTATGTGACAAGGCAATGCGATAAACATTGTCATGGGGAATATAAAAGATGAATAGAAAAGTATCATGGACTTTTAACAGCAATTCTCTGTAAGAACCAAAGAATTTCAAGACATGTTGGCACGGCATGTCATAGATTTTTGAGATTTTTGGTATGGAAGTTCAATATAAAGCACTAGTATGTAAATCAACCCCAGTTTTTTCAAAAAGGTTGCCGTTACTATGGTAACCGTGTCTGAAGTTTCCAAAATAGGGAAAATCTGTAGGACGAGGCATATTTGTAGGCTTCGTTACCATGGAAACGGGTACTTTTTTTAATCTGAAATTGCTTTGATTATTTTCTTTTAATCCTTATTATTATGCATATTTGTAAAGTTTTTTATATTCATCTCGGATGCCTTTTGTATACAAGATGAAAAATTGGGCCAAAAAGGGTATCAAAGGGCTCTGTTTTGGGCACTTAAAGACCCTTTTTTGCATGTTTTTACTGTTTTACAAGGTTGAAAGTTTCATAAAAGCACCAATTTTTGAAGTCCAAATTCTAAGTATCTAATTAGTATCATCTTTGAACTATACATTAATATGAAAAATTAATTAGGCTAATTTGACTTTTATACGCAAAGCAGCATCAAATTTAGTTGCTATGGCAACAATCGGCTAAAAGGTTTCCATACGATAGATTTAAACACAACCTCTATCAAACTATCTACACATGATATTGGAACAGAAGTTCATGTATGCATCTATCAGAGGGGTTTTAATACAAAAATGACCTTGAAATTATTTCAAGGTCACCCACTGAATTTCCAAGGTCATTAAACTTTAAGTGACCAGATTTGACGAAAAATCCTGATTTTTCATAAAATGAAGGTGCCAATATTTTAGAAACCTTGAAATATTGAACTTAACAGTTATTTGCCATAAAATGATAAACGTATAACTAATTTCTTAGAAATATTAATAACGTTTCTTCACATCTTCCAATATCTAAATTTTTGGTGAGTATTTTGATAAAAAAAGGGACGAAATCTGTATTTTCTTGTTTTTTTGACAAAAAAATATTTTCCCATTAAATTTCTACAGTTCAATAAATTCTAAGATTTTTCTTTCTTATATTCATTTGCTTTCATAAAAAATATGACCTATGAAAATATTTAAATAAAAAACCATTAAAATCGGAAAATAAAAATTTTGAAAATCAATATTTTATGCAAAATTTGAGTCTCAAAGTATAAATGACCTTGAATATCAAGTCAATGACCTTGAACATTTTAATTGTTCTTATGTAAAAGATTTAAGTCATATTTACATGCATACATTTTGACAATCTTATGTAACTCTAAAGAGGAATAAAATCAATTTCAAAGATAATATGAAACAAGCAAAAAGGTCAAATGTTGCCATGGCAACGGTCTTTGGCGACATGATTTAGATAAAACCCTTAAAATACCTACTCCAATTTTTCGTTCATTTTATTTGTCAATAAACATATATTTCCTTTGATGAAAATCATTGGTCTCCTATTGGTGCCTTTTGTGATATTTAAGAAAATGGTCAAAAACACACTAAATTGGCCCTTATTTTTACCTCTATTTTTCGCTTCATTTTGACTTAATACAATAAGCTTCCTGTAATAGATATCACATAACTAAGTGTACTAAGTAAGAATGGAAGTAAGGAAGAATAGATTATATAAAGATGACCAAGCTGTTACAGTGGTATCCATGGCAACGAAGTCTCCGGAGATGACTTATTTCATGGTCCCAACAGTGCTATAAATAGAATGACCTCGTTACCATGGCAACCGGAGGTCACATTGGCCAAAAAGTGTCATTTTCATGGTCAGTACTTAATATATACCCATTATACCGAAAATCATCAAAATCCATGACATGCCGTGCCGATCGATTTTGGTCCTTACAGAGAATTGCTATTAAGTTTCCTTGTGTTATCGCCTATGTTTCGAATGAATCTACTAGAATTATGCTTTTTTGCACTAAAAGAACTATGGACATTCTTTAAAAATTAGTAAGAATCATAAAGAAAATCATTTTTACCAATCCATAACCCGATTGACGTCTGTGTTATCTCGAGGTTATTCTACTGCCACCTATGTATATCCGGTCATCTGCAGACATGCCTGCTTTGGATGGTTGTATTGTTTATTTGTAGTGTTTATTTCTTAAGGTCCTAAATTTTGACCAATCCTCTGCATTGTTCGACTTTTTTGCTTTTTTGTTAATACGTCTGCGTTTCCTTATTAATTTTCTTATTTTCTTATTGAATTGTTTATCCACGGTAAATCATTTTTCCTGATCGTTACCTGTTTGTTAGGAATTGTTTCAGATGCTGTTTTAATGATAGTTTCTGTTGGTAGTGAGGCCGAGTTGTCCATGCTGTCATAAGAGATTATTGGGTCCCAATCAACAGTAGATAATTTACTGCGTTATTCATCAAAATTTGTATTTCTAAATATCCAAATTTTCCTAGAAAAAGTAGTTTTATTTCTTTTTGGTATATTTAACATTGCATATATTGGACAATGATAGCGAATTTCATTTGCCAGAAAAGTATCACTAACACCAGATGCACTGATGATATTAGGATTATTAGTCATTATAAGATCAATGAGAGAATTTGAGTATGTGATCCTAATGTCACCAGACGGGCACTAGGCTTGGTACTGAACCAATCTACAGTCTTGTACAAGCGCATCCTTGAGACTTGCACACTGACTGACTGTGACGACGGGACTCAATGACGGGCCCTGTCCAAACCTCTTTAGAGAAGACAGGGCCCCGACCACCTGTCCTCTCTGAATGTCAGTCGGACTCCTCGGGTGATTACATACATGAGCTCGCTACAGCCGACAGAGCACGGACTGTATTACGCATGCCCTCTTTTTATATCCATTTACATATTCATCTGTGTCTCTGGGGCCTCTGCGTTTCGCGGTCTTGTTTGTGTGATGTCATCTTATAGTGAGGAGGTTGTTTTACACCACAATTGTACGTTCTTCGAGACCTCTGGGTAATTGGAGAACTGAGAGGGTTGTGTGCACGTAATCCAGGATAACCACACCATTTGCTACTTGCGTAACAAATGGCCGTCCAAAGTCGGCACCGGTTGCCCATTGGTCTCGTCGGTTTATGTGTAGTCTTTTGTGTTTGATGTTTACATGTCGTGTGTCTCTTTTCCGTCTCGTGCTGTACTCGTCTTTTGTGTTTTTGCATCGGGGTGTTTTGGTGTTTTGCTGTTGTTGCTGCAACGGGGTCTTGTTGGAGATCTCCTCCCTTCTTTTACAGATACATAGACGATGTGCTGTCCATCAATAATCCGAAATTCGCGGATTACCTCAGCAGAATCTATCGCCCCCCCCCCCCCCCCCAATACCGGAAGTGATTACTGGAATTTAATTAATCATTCTATAAACTTGGCATTAAACATGAAAAATGAAAACGTAGTAATTATTGGTGATTTTAACTGTAATCAACTGAATGATAACCATAACGAAATAAGGAAAATACTTAATACATTTACACTTTATCAAATATTAAATGAACCAACACATTATACAAGAAGGGAGGAGATCTCCAACAAGACCCGGTTGCAGCATCATTTTTCATTATCGTTTCCGAATTGTGGTTAAGTACACGGGCCTGAAGCGTCACTATATGTACTATATATTCTTTTCGTTCTTTATTTAGGCGATAAAATGTGCCAAGTGGTATTTTTTACCGCTTAAGAAAAGTTCTAACCATGTCAAACCAAAGACATTCGACATTTTTAACTTCAAGGTCACACCTTCTTTTGGCTACAATTTTAGGTTTAACATAGACAGATACCCAAACACCTATTATATCTTGTCTAATATAGGAGTAAGGTTGGTTAAAACCAGGAATTTCATATTCTGATGGGGATGTACTGGGCTTTACCCACGTTTCAGTAAAGACTAAGATATCGAAGGAAGACAGCTCAGCAGAAATTAGGTCAATTTTTGGGATTAAACTTTGAACATTGAGATGAATTAATGATAATTAGTTACTCGATATCGATATCATTATATATGCCGTTTGAAATCATGGATACAGATGATGTTTCGGAAACACTTACAGGGCCAGGATTTTTTTTTCTATATCACCGGACTGGTATAAACATAGTAAAATTGCAATTATACAAAAAAGTAATACACGAACAATTGATAAGGGGGATGTAAGCTTTGGTGATAGATGGAATGTAGATTTGTGCGATTTCTTGTTTTCACTGGGATATTTGTTATTGGAATCAAGAAAAAGTAAAAACAGAAGCATAAATGGTACAGCTTTACATTTACATGTATATAAAGCTATCATATTTGCAAAGATAATATCTTTAAGGTTTAGGCGATACTTGGAAATAGGAATATTATAAAAACGGCCTATCCTCGCAGTATATGCTACGTTGTTAATAGTCATGTTACTCCGGGAGGTAACTCGTAAGAAAACTTTATGACGAGGATGGTGACCGTAGCTATGTAACATCTCGGTAGGGATACAAAAATACATAACAAAGCAATGTTTAGATTAATCGAAGATAATGTTAGGAAATGGCAGGAAGAAAGATATGAGGTGCAATGTAAGACGTGTCAGGTGAAACAAGAAGCAAAAAAGAACAAATATGTAACTCGTGATTGAACATATACACGGGCAGGAACACGTTACGTCGCCTTACAGTACCGTTGTCAGAGGTATTTTAAGTTCTGCACTTAAAACCGTCCGTTGACATTATGCCACAGGTGAGGATATGAAGAAAACCATCCGTTGTCGTGACAATGAGCATGTGTGGAAAGTATGATTTTCTAATAAACGTTGAAATTTTAGAGGTAATACACTCGAAAATTCAATGGGGGGGGGGGGGGAAGTAGTCATAACACTAAGCTATTGGTTTATATGCTTTTCTGGTACTGATATACAACCCGTTACATATGTCAAATCAATTTTTAAATCTTATCTAAATATTCTACAAAGAAAGATAACTCTGGAGAATCCCTATATGCAGAAAAACCTGCTTTCATTTGGAATGTCTTATCATCTTCTATGTTTCTCAATTCCCTTAATACAAATGATTCTCAAAAAAAGATTCCAGTCACTTTTAACAGATGGAACATCTAACTATGATAACTTTGCTGAGAATTTAGCAAATATATTGTATGAAGCTGCAAGTAGAGTATTAAAAAAGAAAACAACTAAAATAAATACTACAAAATCAAAACACAAAAAAATTGTTTGATACTGACTTTAGAAAATTAAGAAAACAACTCAAGCAATATGGAAAACATTATAGTAAGAATTTCCGCAACAATTATGTAAAAGACAGATATTATAAAATGCTAAGAGAATATAGTAAAGTAAAACGAAAGAAATGTCGTCAATATAAACATAAGATACTTGATCAAATTAAAGATCTTCATGAAAAAGACCCAAAGGCATATTGGAAGCTGATAAATGATTTAAAAGATGATAACGAACATGATACAGCTAGTAATGTTACAATACTAAGCAATGGGTAATCATATTAAGAAACTGGCCAAACCAGATGATGATTTTATGGAAAGAATCGAAGAAATTAAAACACTTTTAAAAGACTTGGATGAAAATAATATTGAAACTAATCTTAGTAATCCTATAACCAAAAATGAAATACTGAAAGCAATTTCAGAATTAAAAACTAATAAAAGTATAGGTCTTGACAGAATATCAAGTGAAATGATTAAATGTGATCAAATGTTTCTATTACCATATTTAGTCAAAATATCTAATAAATGTTTAACGAGTGGATGTTATCCCAGCATTTGGGCAGAGGCTTCAATATTACGCCTGTCTACAAATCAGGAAATGCTGATGACCCAAATAATTATAGAGGCATCTCAATTAATTGCTCTATTGGTAATGTTTTCAACAGTATAATGAACTCTAGATTACAGAAATTTCTCTTTGACAAATGCACTATATACCAATGTCAAATTGGATTTATAAAAAAAAAGCAAGAACATCTGATCACATGTTTATATTGAAATGTATTCTTGATAAATATTTCTCAAAAAAGAATAAAGTATATGCTTGCTTTGTTGATCTTCGAAAAGCTTTCGATAGTGTTATACATCCTGGACTTTTATATAAACTATTTCAATTAGGTGTTGGAAATTCTTTTTATAACATTATTAAAAGCATGTATAATAAAAGTATTTGTAGAGTGAAATCAAAAGGAATGCTTTCTGAACCATTTAACCTTGAACTTGGAGTAAAACAAGGTGACAGTCTCAGTTCAATGTTTGATTTAGTTTAAACATATTTTATTTCAATAAAACGAAAAGGGATTGGGCAACAAGTTTTACCAACATTATGTAAAGCCCTCTCCCTATACATGATACTTAGAAATAAATAGTCATAAAGATGGCGACAAGTGGTATCTTCACATTTTTTGAAATAACAATGATGATGATGATGATGATGATGATGATGATGATGATATTTGATAACAATATATATATAAATATGAATAAATTATTAAGAAAAAGTGGAAAAGTAAAGAAAGGAAGGAAAATGACCCTCAGTTAAATCTCTTGGTTGCTTTAATGTACTTTTGCACAGATAATAAAATTATTGAATTTGTTTCATCGTCAAAATTAACATCTCCAAATAACAATTGCTCTAGAGTTAGGGGTATATAATTTGAGAGTTCATCAATCAAGGAAGCACGTTGATTTGCATATCTAGGACATTCTAATAAAAAGTGAAACGCATCTTCAAAAGGATTACCACAAGAACATGATGGAGAAGAACTAATGTTAGATTTAAATAAGTCAGAGTTAAGAGAACTACACATATGTCTAATTCTTGACAGTTGGATATTTGTAAATCTATCACCCACGAGAAAATATTTAGGAATCTTGTAAACATCACTTTTAAGAAAACCTTTAAATTGATTATAAGAAGAACAATTTCGAAAATCACTATCCAAATTATTCCAAAGTTTCACAGATGAGGGTATAAACGATCTCAATGTACTTTCCAATCTATAAATAGGTAAAGAATAGTCATATGAATTTCTAAGATTTCTAGAATTTGTTCTTCTCATAGATGTAGTAATGTCAGACAAATATTGAGGAACTAGATTGTTATGAATTTTGAAAAAAAAGGCTGAGTTTACGTCGTTCTCGTCTGTCCTTCAAAGGTTCCCACCCAGTTTCCATGTAAATAGATTCTCTTTTGGCAAAAATTGGTAAACCTGTAATTATTCTACCTGCACTGATTTGAACTTTCTCTAATTTTTCAATATCAAAAACACCCAGCCCATCCCAGACTTCACAAGCATATTTCAAAGATGGTAGAATGAATGTATTATAAATCTTTAAAAGTGTTTCCTTACTAAGAGTATATTTCAATTTACGTAAATAGTTAATTTGTTTACTAGCAGATTTATAAATATTTTCAATGAGTTCAATGCTCTTCAACATATACATAAATGACCTGCCAAAACACCTTGAAACAACAATTGATCCTGTTTTCCTTCTAAAAGAAAGGTTAGATTGTTTAATGTACGCTGATGACCTTGTGCTACTATCATCTACAAGTCAAGGGCTACAACAAAAATTAAATTGTTTATCACAATATTGCAATGAATGGTGCCTAAAAGTCAATCTGAATAAGACTAATATATTAATATTTAATAAAAGTGGAAAGCTTACCAATGAGAAATTTACATATAAAAATGATGTAGTTCAAAATGCCTCACAATATAAGTATCTTGGCCTTAATTTCACACTTTCTGGATCACTGAAATACTCAGAGAATGCATGACCTTGTTAATAAAGCAAGAAAAGCTTACTTTAAACTAAATAAGGACTTTCTTTCCCCTTAACCCTAATATTCCAGTCAGTATCCATGTATTCAATCATACCATCAAACCAATCCTGCTTTATGGTTCGGAAATATGGGGCACATTTCGAACATCATCCTCAAAATTTAGAAATAATGTACTTCCGTTAAGTAAAATATATGCAAACAATTCTTCTGAGAAATTCTATATGAAATATTGCAAAAATCAACTTGGAGTTCATAAAAAGGCCACCAACTTTGGAATACAGTCTGAATTAAGAATCACACCAATTTACTATGACATCGTTCGAAATATTTTAATCTTTTGGAATAGATTGAAAAATATTTCACCTCAAGCTATTGAAAGATGCATACAATCTCTCAAAATTTTACATCAAAATGGAAGTAATTCTTGGTTCAGCAGCTTACAATATCTTAGAAATACACTGAACATCTCAGATAGCAAATCATCTTTCTCAAAGTCTAAATTTAAGCTATTCATTAAGAAGTTTATGAGAACATCAGCATTGGAAGATTGGTCTAAAAGTAGAGAAACCCTAAAGGACGGAAAATTAAGCACATATCTACAATTAAAGAACAACTTTGGATTTGAGCATTATCTTGAAATTATGGATAATATTAATTATAGGAGGGCAATATCACAGCTAAGATTATCATGTCATAAATTAGAAATTGAACATGGTAGATATGGCAATGTACCAAGAGAATTAAGATATTGTAAAAAATGTAAACAAAATCAAATTGAGGATGAATTCCACTTTTTAATTATTGTGATAAACACCTTGATGCAAGGCTTAACCTATTTTCCATTATACAGAAAGAAGTTCCGTTATTCATAAATCTAAATGATAAAGATAAGATGTTATATTTGCTAAATTCTGAATCAAAAAGTATTCTGGATAGTGTTGGAAAATTTGTGTATGATAATATGAAAGTAACTTGAACGTCATTTGTGCATGTACAAATTACAGATTAGTTCTCTATTCTGATCTAGTCATACATAAGACTCATTTTATCCTATGAAATAGTTCTTATTTCAAATGAAAGGAACTGATAAGATAAGGGCCGTTTTTAGCCCTAAATTTCGTAACGTATTTCTTCCACATGACGGTACATATGCAGACAAAAGATAATGATTTTTGAAATAAAATGTATTTGAAGACTTTTTGTATGTTTTACTTTTCGATGAAATACTCATAAGATTCTAAAATGATGGTCCAAAAGGTAGGGGGTACTCGAGTAACAAAACTTATAATATCGACCAAAAACGCAGAAATTTTAGAATATTTTGCCTGAAATGGATAAATATTAACTAAAAGATATCAAATTCATCTACACTGTATATCAGAATTACATTTAGAAAATTCTATTTCCTCTAATCGGTAAATAATGAAATCCGGAACTCAAAATACGGTCTTATTTTGTATGTAATGGCTATAATAGAAGCTTCTAGCGCGAAATACACATTAGCGGAGAAATCCACATCACTCCTGCTTATTTCGTTCCTAATTGTTGTACAATTCATTCGATCGTACTTAGAACACACTGTTGATGGATTAAGGGGAAAAAATAGTCAAATTTTCCGTATTCATCGATCTTAAAGATCGATTCTTTAACAAATGCACCCCCTTCCTTTTTTGGTTTTTCGTCTCTGGGGTAGTGTTCCCCCTGGAGATACAGAACCGCACTTTTCCAGAAAATTTGTATCATGGATATACACCTCCAGTAAAAGTGGCGTTCTGTATCTCCGGGGGGAACAATGTTCATAAAAACTTTTTCGTTTTCTATTGATTTCTATGAGGAAAAGACTAGTTTTGACCCAAAAATTAGCAATATTATGCATAATAGATCTAAAATAACTTCAGAGTTTGATGGGATACTTTATTTGTATTAAATTAACGACAGATTTTTCTTAAAATTTCCATTTTCAAAATTCGACTTTTTAGGGCAGATTTTACGTCTTATCTTATCAGCTCCTTTCATTTTTGGACGCTTTTATACATGTAATGCATGTGTATGCCTTTAACTGGGCCCAAATTGGTAATAAAGTATCTTGTATCTTGTATACAGTTTGAAAAGAGGAGTTCGAATTGGCGTCATTTGATCACCACGTCCTGCACATGTGATATTCTTCCTTTTTCTTGAAATCTTTGAATATTCAGGTTATCTTATTCCAGAAATATACTAATAATAAATATCAAGTCTATATAATGCTTTATAAGTGTATTATAAACCGGTGTAATGCAGTAGTTTTCTCATAGGAAAATTTGCTATATATAAGAGGTTTCTTCCCCTCGGAGATAATCCGTACATGTATTAGACTTTCCTCATATTAGCATGAATTTTCCCCATAGAGAAGAAATGTTATATAACAATTTTCAGAATGACAGAAACAGGGTATACACAGACATACGCAAAAACAAACGTACAGACAGGCATGTATATAGACAGACACACACAAAAGACACAGACATATGCACTCACTCACAGACAGACACACATGCTAACAAACGCGGACAAAAGAATTCACTCGCAGGCAGACGGAAACACCGATATCGACGCTGACATAAAAAAAGACACACGAACTTACATAGACACACGCAAATGTATATAACATATCAACTACAATTTTCACCATCACCTGAGATATACATGTAAGGTCTATATCATACCCCCATCGAAGATCTCTATTGAATGCAATTCAAAGAGAAAATCCAAACCATTAATGGTAGACGTTGGAAATCTGCTTTAGGGGACTTCAAAGACTATAATAAAGTTTTTTTTCGCCGGGGGGGGGGGGGGCATCGTCGGAAACCCACAGCCTCTTGCCCTACTATTACGTATTAGAACGGAGAAGAAGATGCCGAGGGTTTCCGACGATGTCGGGGGGGGGGGGTCTCCAGTAAGTGTATCTATTAGCAGTTGTAGGGAGCTACTATGGGCAAAATTATATGGGCCATTTATTACAAGTATTTTAGTACTTTATACGTTTATATTTATTTTTGTGCATTTGATATTCATTTTGTCCCTTCGATAAAACGGTGCCTAATAACCAATCTGTAGGTAAGAATCCCATTGTTTCTGGAAAAAAAGCCTGCAAAAATTCTAGATCAAAAAGCGATTTCTTGTAAAGAACATTCGGATCAATTACGTGATAAAGGCTAGGCTTTCAAAATGTCTTCAATGACCGATAATTGATGTCTTTGTTTTTAACGCTAAAAATCTTCTTTAACGATTGTTGTTTAATTGATCAATGTATAAATTCGTGAATTCATTCTACACCTCTTCAAATTCATGAATCATGTTTTCAGTTTTAAATCTATTCTATTCATTCTATGTTCACGTAATCTGAAAATTATATGATGTCCTGCTTTACAGCTTTACAAAAAAAGAGAGCTGAATACTTTATTAACTAAGCTAATTAAATTACTCTGCCTTAGATTCGAAAGAAAGATTCAATTCCCGATTAAGAGTCATGACAATGGACCATATCTTCTTGTCTTGTCATAACAACGGACATTCTTTATCAAATAATCAAAGTATTCAAAAATGCAATGATCGCTGAGAGACAAAAGTCCCCTACCGGCGGCGTAAATTTATGTCCTAAATCTCTTTTCACGAGTTTTTTATCTGCAACAGCCAAGAGAAGTCCGGAAAACTGAATATTTCATTAAATTTGCTAAGTCCAAGGGCCATAATTCTTGTAAAAATAGGTCAATGGAGACCAAACTCAAACTTGGTCTGAATCACACTAAGATGTATTCATATACCAAACATCAATTAATTATCTGCAACAGAACCGAAGAAAACTCCGGAAAACTGAAATTTCATAAAATTTGCTAAGTCCAAGGGCCATAACTCTTGTAAATATAGGTCAATGGAGACCAAACTCAAACTTGGTCTGTATCACACTAAGATGTTTTCATATACCAAACATCAATTCATTATCTGCAACAGAACTGAAGAAAAGTCCGGAAAACTGAAATTTTCATAAAATTTCCGAAGTCCAAGGGCCATAACTCTTGTAAAAATAGGTCCATGGAGACCAAACTCAAACTTGGTCTGTATCACACTAAGATGTATCCATATACAAAAGATCAATCCATTATCTGCAACAGAACCGAAGAAAAGTCCGGAAAACTGAAATTTTCATAAAATTTGCTAAGTCCAAGGGCCATAACTCTTGTAAAAATAGGTCAATCAAAACCAAACTTGATCTGTATCACACTGAGATATATCCACATACCAAAAATGGGTTCAATATATGCAACAACAGCGAAAAAAAGTCCGGAAAACTGAAAGTGTGACAGACGGACTGACAGACGGACAGACTGACAGACGGACAGACCGAGAGGAAACTAAGAGTCCCCTTCGGCGTTGCCGGTAAGGGGACTAATAAATAAACAATGTGAAAGACGGTAAAATTGGTATATAAAATCAAATAATTAAGAGACAGGATAGTTTCCTGTTCAAATTTCCGTTTTCGTTGCTGACAGTAGGTCATCGCCAATTAGATCTCCTCATAACATAAAAGGATTTTTATTCATTTCATGGTAATAATTAATGTATTACTGAAGCGTGTGGCTACCCCCGTTGGCCTTTAAAAAGAAATAACCGGTTACCTAATGATTTATATGAGATTTTACTGAAATTTGTCGATAGTTTTCATGACAACTGATGGTTTCCAACATATCCTCACCTGTTGCATAATGTCAACGGACGGTTTTAAGTGCAGAACTTTAAATGCTTCTGACAACGATGCTGTAAGGCGACGTAACGTGTTCCTGCCCGTGATATATACATAAAGGTGTATGAACAAAAAGACGAATAGCATTTTGTACAATATTGGCGAGATTGAATGATACCTAAATCATAAGTCATTATAAGAATTCATTATGAGTTATTTACGGCACTAGACGTGTCACATTAGCGTAGTATTTACACAGAAGCCTGTGTGGTTACACTTCCTGTAGTTACTGAGGTAGCGACGGCTACTACTAGGGACGGTATCTGGACGGACGTTTTTCGCTTACAATACCGGCGTAAGATTTACCGGGAGACTGTGGTACGTGTACAGGAGTCGGAGTGTTCTTCGTGATATAGCTTGGTGAAGCGAGTAGTTCGAGGTTTGCATGTGTATCTATGGCATGTTTCCTATTTGGGCGATCGATGACCATAATTTTGCCGTTAGAAATCCAAGTTTTATTGAGAAGATAGGGAGAAAAAAATATGATTCAGATTGCACTATTTCATTCTTTTTTTTTCAAAAAATACCCGACGGAGTCCCCCCCCCCCCCCTCTTCGGACATCTACCTCCCGTTCTCTCCCCCATTCGACATTTCGTGTCTCGGATCGACCCTTTGGGCCGATGCAACACCACCCTCCCGCTTCCCACTCTAGAATCGCCCTTGATAGTATACAAGCATCCAAAGCAGGCATGTCTGCAGATGACCGGATATACAGAGGTGGCAGTAGAATAACCTCTAGACAACACAGACGTCAACCAGTAGGAGTCGATTCTCTATCAGCTGATCGAGCAACCCTTCCTGTCAAAACGGCACGCTTTCAAAGCGGAGTAACTCGTGTATCCGACACACGATGTCGGACATTATTTATATTATTTATATGCGCAGGTCGGCAACCCCCTCTCCCCCCCCC
Source organism: Pinctada imbricata (assembly GCA_033119305.1). Classification (NCBI taxonomy): domain Eukaryota; kingdom Metazoa; phylum Mollusca; class Bivalvia; order Pterioida; family Pteriidae; genus Pinctada; species Pinctada imbricata. The sequence goes on along the minus strand of VSWD01000007.1, from coordinate 89,102,316 downwards.
CCGAAATGTGCTTGTTTTAATAAGAAAATGTATTTTAAAACATACCCCACCCCCCTAAAAATGTACTCGCTTTCTACGCTAGCCAATAAAAAGTTTAATTCATTTATTTTTTCAAAATACAAATTACAATATCGCAACGTAAAACAATATTTTTTTCTTCATTTTTGTGCAAAATAGATCATTTATAACAAAGAAGGGAATCTGATGCAGTGTAAGAATATCTTAGCAATGCGTTTTAACTAAAATAAGGGGAACATTGCTTTTTATAACGCACAAACACGATCGGCGTTCTACTTTCAGAATCACGCCGATCGTTTTTCTCCTATTTTGGATAAAACTCGTAGCTAAGGCATCCTTACACTGCATCACATTCCCCTTTTTGTGATACCTTATATTACACGAAATTATAGAAAATCCTAATGTTCTGCTTTGCTATCCACCGTGATAATCAGATCCTTCAGCACTTAATTTTAATGCAAAAATAGTATTAAAAGTTTTTTCTAATGTAGCAGTAAGTATACTACATACATATTTGTTATGATCTCAGTGGCAGAATACAACATAATATTCGGCTCCTCTCGACCAATTACATTGCAAGAAATTTGCCAGAAGTGGGATTTTCTATATTAGTAAAAATGTCTGACGGTCAATGTTATGTATCTGGAATTTTGAGTTTTGATGGAGATAGTCTGCTTATAAAAGTATCTTGTTGTTCAGTCCTAACTGTTTAAACTAAATGTAGCAAATCAATCAATTATTATCAGAAAGCGAATGAAAAATCCATTTAAAATTCATCTCTAACAAATTGAAAAAAAAAGTTTTATCAAAACTTTCAAAACGCAGAATGTTTTGATAATAAAAGAAATGAGTTTATCCAAAAAAATTGTAAACTATTATTATAATTACATGTATATAGATTCTAAACGCATCGTAAATTCGTTTTCATTCGCTGAACTGGGCAATCACCGGATCCTATCCTTATACATATGCGGATCTGAGGGGGTTGCAATGAGACATCCCCTCTAGGGACAGAAAGTTGTACCTCAAAAGATGTCATTTTCGGCTTCTTTTTAGGGCTGCACATTCTCTCTGGACATACATGTACTACATTGTATGTTTGAGTTGCTCATTTACTACAAATTGCCTATTGAATATCTGATAAAATGAAATGATTACAAATAATTCGACATTGTTGAAATCAATTATTCGAATTATAGATCTATATCAATAAATAAGCAATTCATAGTAAAACCAGTGGCGGATCTATAATTTCATAAAGAGGGAGGGTAGAATCCGGCTTTAAGGAAAATTGTTCACAGAAAAACTGACAAGCAAAATAATAACTCTGCACAAAATTGAGGGATATGACCCAAATCCGAGCTTGACTTGTAATGTGAAAGCTATAGATTAGAGGAAACAAGTTCATTCTCTGCGACGGTTTTTCTTTAAATATCCGGAAACTGCAAAATATCGAATTTTTCCAACTGTCGACAAGTGACCCATATATAAACTTGACATGCCTATTTCATGGTGTAAAAGCTTTTTCGAAGAAGTGATTTGATTCTCTTTAATAGTTTTCCTTTAAATGTCTCGGGGAAACCAAAAAAAAAAAAAAAAAAAAAAAAAAAAAAATCATCTTTTATAGAGCTCTCTAAACGTAAATGAGCGGCATGACCCATAATCGAACTTGATCTGCACACTATCTATGAAATTATAACTGATAATGATACCTGTAACGGTTTCCCTTTAAATATCCGGAAAATTCAGGTGGGCCGGACAGAGACAGATGGACATGTACATCGCTATATACTATTACATGTACGTACCCCCGCCATCTTTGACGGGGGAGGGGGGCATAGAAAAAGAAAACGAAGGAAAATCTCTAAGTTACACTACTTCCTCCATTCAACAATTAACTCTTTATTTTTGATAAAAGATGACGTAGTTGGAATGAAAATGTCAAGACACCATTACTATCAGGGGCTTTTACCGGATTTGAGTTTAGAGGGGCGTGGAATATATCAATAGGCCTCCATCCAAGAGGGGCACAGGACGAAGTCCTAGTGGGGCCCGGGTTCCTACACCCCCTATGATAAATGACCGTTTTGTTTGATGAAGACAGTTTTGAAATGTAATTTATCCATTCGAAATCTTGAATTGAGAAGAAGCATTTTGTATTGATATGAAATATGACGTATTTGGCGAGCAAAGCGAGGCAGCGAATTTTTTTTTTAAACTTTGGGGGGGGGGGGGGGGGGGGGAGAGTTACACACCAAAGCCAATCCCCTTTGCTTTTAGCTAGGGTACATTGACTTACTTGGTATACTCGTACAAAAATTAAGTTGATGTGTGGAAGGGGATACATTATTTCATCGGCTATTGAGTATGAAATGGATATCATACTTATATAGCCTCGGATTTTTATCGCATAAATGAGACGTAATTTAAATAAAGTCTGATGGCGAAAGGTAGCGAGCCAGCAAAAATTTGCTGAAATTTGACTTCAAAGAACCAGAAATTAAGTCTACACATACTTGTTAGAGCCCCCCAAAAACCTTACTTTGACGATTTTAGGAGGGGGGGGGGGGCGTCCCCCATGCCCTCTCTAACATAATTCGATGCCCATACATAATCAAAAGCAAAATTTGGGAATAGAGGTGCATCTGAAAAACTGTATCATTTGAATTAATAATGTAATGTTGCAACTTGTGAGTGGTAGAGAGCTAGCAAATTTTTTGAATACATCTACAGACCAAATGAAAATTTCAACATATTCTCAAGACAAGTGTAATTTACTCGCCCTTGTGGGATGTAATAAACAAAACTTCCTCTCATTCGAGCTTCGTCTCGAGAAGATGGAATTTCAATTGCAAACTCATAATATTTAAAAATTGTTGATAGCGAAAAGCATGAAAGAAAAGCTGTCGGGATCCACTCGACGACCTCTTGATTCACTTGTGAAAATAAGCATCAAATCAAAATAAAATAATAAAAAAAAAAGCCGAGCGAAGCTTTATGTGTTACCCAGGGGAGATCATAGACTTGCATGTGAAATAATTTTTGTACTTCATCTTTATCCCGCTTCCCTTCACCCCCCCCCCCCCCCTCCTTCCCTTTAACTAACACTTAATTGGTAAAGCAATGAAAAGTGTATCAGGGAAGTAAGGTTTGGAGGGGTATAAGAATGCAGAATCCTAGAGATCCAGGTTATACATGTATGTTCTTAACGAAGCTAAAGTATGTGTCTCTTCTGTCAAAACGGAACCATCTCCTTATGTAACATTACCTGTCCAAATGGAACCATCTCCATATATAACATTACCTGTCAAAATGGAACCATCTCCATATATAACATTACCTGTCAAAATGGAACCATCTCCTCATATAACATTACCTCTCAAAATGGAACCATATCCCCATGTATAACATTAACTGTCAAAATGGAACCATCTCCATATATAATATTACCTGTCAAAATGGAACCGTCTCCATATATAACATTACCTGTCAAAATGGAACCATCCCCATATATACTTTTAGCATTACCTGTCAAAATGGAACCATTTCCATATATAATATTACCTGTCAAAATGGAACCATCTCCATATATTCTTTTAGCATTACCTGTCAAAATGGAACCATCTCCTTATATAACATTACCTGTCAAAATGGAACCATCTCCATATATAACATTACCTGTCAAAATGGAACCATCTCCATATATAACATTACCTGTCAAATGGAACCATTTCCATATATCACATTACCTGTCAAAACGGAACCATCTCCTTATATAACATTACCTGTCAAAATGGAACCATCTCCTCATATAACATTACCTCTCAAAATGGAACCATATCCCCATGTATAACATTAACTGTCAAAATGGAACCATCTCCATATATAAATTTACCTGTCAAAATGGAACCATCTCCATATATAACATTACCTGTCAAAATGGAACCATCCCCATATATACTTTTAGCACTACCTGTCAAAATGGAACCATTTCCATATATAACATTACCTGTCAAAATGGAACCATCTCCATATATACTTTTAGCATTACCTGTCAAAATGGAACCATCTCCATATATAACATTACCTGTCAAAATGGAACCCTCCCCATATATAACATTACCTGTCAAAATGGAACCATCCCCATATATAACATTACCTGTCAAAATGGAACCATCTCCATATATTCTTTTAGCATTACCTGTCAAAATGGAACCATCCCCATATATAACATTACCTGTCAAAATGGAACCATCTCCATACATAACATTACCTGTCAAAATGGAACCATCCCCATATATAACATTACCTGTCAAAATGGAACCATCCCCATATATAACATTACCTGTCAAAATGGAACCATCTCCATATACACTTTCAGCATTACCTGTCAAAATGGAACCATCTCCATATATAACATTACCTGTCAAAATGGAACCATCTCCATATATACTTTTAGCATTACCTGTCAAAATGGAACCATCTCCATATATAACATTACCTGTCAAAATGGAACCCTCCCCATATATAACATTACCTGTCAAAATGGAACCATCTCCATATATAACATTACCTGTCAAAATGGAACCAACTCCATATATGCTTTTAGCATTACCTGTCAAAATGGAATCATCTCCATATATAACATTACCTGTTAAAATGGAACCATATCCCCAAATATAACATTAACTGTCAAAATGGAACAATCTCCATATATAACATTACCTGTCAAAATGGAACCATCTCCATATATACTTTTAGTATTACCTGTCAAAATGGAACCATCTCCATATATAACATAACCTGTCAAAATGGAACCATCTCCATATATACTTTTAGCATTACCTGTCAAAATTGAACCATCTCCATATATAACATTACCTATCAAAATGGAACCATCTCCATATATAACATTACCTGTCAAAATGGAACCATCCCCATATATAACATAACCTGTCAAAATGGAATCATATCCATATATAACATAGCCTGTCAAAATGTAACCATCCCCATATATAACATTACCTGTCAAAAGGAACCATATCCCGATATATAATATTACCTGTCAAAATGGAACCATCCCCATATATAATATTACCTGTCGAAACGTGCATGTCTGTAGTCCGGAAAATCAGGACTCTTAACATATGAATATGTAGAGTCCTGACCGGGTCCCTTGTCTCAAAGTGCAGTCCAAGTCGTGTCAAATTTGCGAAGTAAATAAAAATACTTCAAGCACTATCATGGACAATTCTTTGGTACATATCTATTCTAGAGGCTCTCGGCTCTTACTTTGCATGGATAATTTATTCCAAATAAGTCCACATACTTTTATAAACACTTTTCTCACTGGCCTCTCCTCTTTTGTGTCAAATTTTCCACCATTTTTTATGTTGAGACAACTTGACCAAATGTCTAAGTCACTCCATCCTTGTTTCCGGTGGAAAGTCAGTAACCGTTTGTCAGATTTTCTTTGTGCAATCTGTGTGATACTGGCCAATTTTCAATCCATCCTTTGGATAAAATGGTATATATTCCTCCAGACATCGCCATCTATTCGTTTGGAACATTATTCGACATTTTATAGCCATATCGTAAGGCTTTGTCGGACTATAGTACCTGGTCAGAGGAAATCGGGAACCAGTGTACCATATGTGTTGCATCGGCTGACATTCGGTCAGGTGACAGTGCAACTGTGTGGTCCAAACGGACTGCCCAGGTGTTTTTGGTCATTCCCCTAGGATCAGTGGTTGTTTTACTCTGTGTACTTCGGTTTCTTCAACCAAAACAGCAGGGTTACTGACTTTCCACCGGAAACAAGGATGGAGTGACTTAGACATTTGGTCAAGTTGTCTCAACATAAAAAATGGTGGAAAATTTGACACAAAAGAGGAGAGGCCAGTGAGAAAAGTGTTTATAAAAGTATGTGGACTTATTTGGAATAAATTATCCATGCAAAGTAAGAGCCGAGAGCCTCTAGAATAGATATGTACCAAAGAATTGTCCATGATAGTGCTTGAAGTATTTTTATTTACTTCGCAAATTTGACACGACTTGGACTGCACTTTGAGACAAGGGACCCGGTCAGGACTCTACATATTCATATGTTAAGAGTCCTGATAATCCGGACTAGCATGTCTGGTCCATGCTGTAAATTTATCAGGTTTTAAATGATGCTATTGAATTTAAAGACGTTTAACATTTGAACTACTTGGTGAGTGTCACTGCTGGTGGACCAAGAGTCCCCGAGGGCACATGTAGCCAAGTTCGATCAACTTCGGTTGATCGTCTGTCTCTTTCACGCATTTGAAATTTTCTGTTACAAAATTTCTTGAAATTTCTAAAACGTGGGTCCTGTAGCATCATATCCCACCCATTCTGCTACATCTTTTGGTACATTTTCGGACAATCATAATAATGTTCATACTTTTTGGTCAAATTACAATTTTTAGACTGAGGATCACTGACGAGGGTTTAGTACCCGAAACGTGCATGTCTGGTCCATGCTGTAAATTTATCAGGTTTTAAATGATGCTATTGAATTTAAAGACGTTTAACATATTACCCGTCAAAATGGAACCATCCCCATATATAATATGACCTGTCATATTACCCGTCAAAATGGAACTATCCCCATATATAACATTACCTGTCAAAATGGAACCATCTCCATATATAACATTACCCGTCAAAATGGAACCATATCCCCATGTATAACATTAACTGTCAAAATGGAACCATATCCCCATGTATAACATTACCTGTCAAAATGGAACCGTCTCCATATATAACATTACCTGTCAAAATGGAACCATCTCCATATATAACATAACCTGTCAAAATATAACCATCCCCATATATAACATTACCTGTCAAAATGGAACCATCTCCATATATAACATTACCTGTGAAAATGGAACCATCTCCATCTTTAACATTACCTGTCAAAATGGAACCATCTCCATATATAACATTACCTGTCAAAATGGAACCATCTCCATATATAACATTACCTGTCAAAATGGAACCATCTCCATATATGACATTACCTGTCAAAATGGAACCATCTCCATATATAACATAACCTGTCAAAACGGAACCATTTCATATATAACATTACCTGTCAAAATGGAATCATCTCCATATATAACATTACCTGTTAAAATGGAACCATATCCCCAAATATAACATTAACTGTCAAAATGGAACCATCTCCATATATAACATTACCTGTCAAAATGGAACCATCCCCATATATAACATTACCTGTCAAAATGGAACCATCTACATATATAACATTACCTGTCAAAATGGAACCATCTCCTCATATAACATTACCTGTCAAAATGGAACTGTCTCCATATATGACATTACCTGTCAAAATGGAACCATCTCCATATATAATATCACCTGTCAAAATGGAACTATCTCCATATATAATATCGCTGTCAAAATGGAACCATCTCCATATATAATGTCACCTGTCAAAATGGAACCATCTCCATATATAACATTACCTGTCAAAACGGAACCATTTCATATATAACATAACCTGTCAAAATGGAACCATCTCCATATATAACATTACCTGTCAAAATGGAACCATCTCCATATATAACATTACCTGTCAAAATGGAACCATCTCCAAATATAACATTACCTGTCAAAATGGAACCATCCCCATATATAACATTACCTGTCAATTTGTTGACCAATCGACAAGAAAAACACAAACTTGGCAGAGGACCTTGAGTACTTGCTTTGCTGCAAGGTTTCGTGAAATTCTGTGCAATAGTTGCAGAGGAGATTTCGAAAATGTGTCAGCCAATCAGAGTTTTCGGCGGCCATATTTGTTGACCGATAAGCACAAAATACACAATCTTAGTAGAGGACCTTGAGTACTTTCTTCCTGTAAAGTTTCGTGAAATTCTGTGCAGCGTTTTTTTTTTTTTTTTATTGCAGAGAAGATGTTGAAAATGTGTAAGCCAATCAGAGCCCTCGGCGGCCACATTTGTTGACCAATCAGCACAAAAAACATAAATTTGTTTGAGGACCTTGAATACTTCCTTCCTGTAAAGTTTCATAAAATTCTGTGCAGCAGTAGCAGAGGAGATGTCGAAAATGTGTCAGCCAATCAGAGCCCTCGACAGCCATATTTGTTGAACAATCGGCACAAAAAACACACACTTGGTAGAAGACCTTGAGTACTTCCTTCCTGTAAAGTTTCATGAAATTCTGTGCAGTGGTTGCAGAGGAGATGTCGAAAATGTGTCGGAAATTCAGAGCCCTTGGCGGCCATATTTGTTGAACGAACGGCACCAAATACACACACTTGGTAGAGGACCTTGAGTACTTCCTTCCTGTAAAGTTTCATGAAATTCTGTGCAGCGGTTGCAGAGGAGATGTCGAAAATGTATCAGTCAATCAGAGCCCTTGGCAGCCATATTTGTTGACCGATCGTCACGAAAAACACAAATTTGGTAGAGGACCTTGAGTACTTCCTTCCTGTAAAGTTTCATGAAATTCTGTGCAGCGGTAGCAGAGGAGGTGTCGAAAATGTGTCAGCCAATCAGAAACCTTGGCGGCCATATTTGTTGACCAATCAGCACGAAAAACACAAACTAAGTAGAGGACCTTGAGTACTTCCTTCCTGTAAAGTTTCATAACATTCTGTGCAGGGGTTGCAGAGGAGATGTCCAAAATGTGTCAGCCAATCAGAGCCCTCGGCGGCCATATTTGTTGACCGATCGGCACAAAAAACACAAACTTGGTAGAGGACCATAAGTACTTCCTTCCTGTAAAGTTTCATGAAATTCTGTGCAGCGGTTGCAGAGGAGATGTCGAAAATGTGTAGTCAATCAGAGCCCTCGGCGGCCATATTTGTTGACCGATCGGCACAAAAAACACAAACTTGGTGGAGGACCTTGCGTACTTCCTTCCTGTAAAGTTTCATGAAATTCTGTGCAGCGGTTGCAGAGGAGATGTCGAAAATGTGTCAGCCAATCAGAGCCCTCGGCGGCCATATTTGTTGACCGAACGGCACAAAAAACACAAACTTGGTAGAGGACCATAAGTACTTCCTTCCTGTAAAGTTTCATGAAATTCTGTGCAGCGGTTGCAGAGGAGATGTCGAAAATGTGTCAGCCAATCAGAGCCCTCGGCGGCCATATTTGATGACCGATCGGCACAAAAAACACAAACTAAGTAGAGGACCTTGAGTACTTCCTTCCTGTGAAGTTTCATGAAATTCTGTGAAGTGGTTGCAGAGGAGATGTCGAAAACGTGCCAGCCAATCAGAGCCCTTGGCGGCCATATTTGTTGACCGATCGGCACAAAAAACACAAACTTTATAGAGGACGTTGAGTTCTTGCTTTCTGTCAAGTTTCGTCAGAATCTGTTCAGTGGTTTCGGAGGAGAAGTCAAAAATGTGAAAGTTTACGCCGGACGGACGCCGGACGACGGACGGACGGACGGACGACGGACGACGCGCTATGACAATAGCTCACTTGAGCCTTCGGCTCAGGTGAGCTAAAAACCTCACAGAGAATAAATTGATTTCTGAAAATTAGATTTTATACTCAGAAATTAAGGTCAAGAACCTATATAGGCTATGTTGCTCTATTTTGTGAGGTGTTATGTCCCTCGAATCAATGTTTTGTGGTTTCCTGACATTTAAACAATCAATCCATTGTTATAGATTTTACACCATGTGAAGCAGGACAATTTGAAAAATTGGTGATGTTGCTCAATTATGTGTAGACTTATGCCCTTTACCCCTGTGTTTTATGGTATTGTTTGTGTGTGGTCATCTAACAGTGAGGAGGTTGTTTTACACCATAATTGTTCGTTCTTCGAGACCTCTGGGAAATCGGAATAGTGGGAGGGTTGTGCGCACGTAATCCAGGATAACCACACCGTCTGCTATTTACGTGGCAGATGGCCGTCCTAAGTCGGCACCGGTTGCCCATTGGTCTCGTTGGTTTATGTGTAGTCTTTTATGTTTCATGTTTCTATGTTGTGGGTTGGTGTTCATTGTCCCTTTTACGTCTCTTTCTGTGGGTTCTGTGTTTTTTGTATTGGGTGTTTTGGGATTTTGCTGTGGGTACTGCAACCTAGTGTTGTTGGAGATCCCCTCCTTTCTTTTACAACTACCATATGTAAAGTCATGGTTTCAATAATATGTAACATACGCCCCCCGGCGGGGGTTTCATTGATCATTAGATCAACAATAAATTTCATTTTTATTTGTTTTTTTTTTTCTTTTTGTTTTTTTTTAATTGTTATATATTATTTTCCGGGCCCATCTGAATGGATGGACGATATGGAAAGGGGAAAGTGAGTGAGTGATCCACCCTTTCCATCGTCTGTAACAGAAAGACTGAATCTCTAAAACAATACTAAAATGTCGGTGCTACGCTTGAAAAAAAAATCATTTTGGTCTTACATAAATGATTTTAAAAAAAAAAATCATGAAAAAGCAATGATAAAAAAAAATTGAGGCGCCCCCATCGTTGCGCCAGATTGACCATAATTTTAATACATACATACATACTTGTACATGTATATATGTTTTAAACAAAATTTGAAGATTTAAAAAAAATCCTTCTATAAGCATAAAAGCGTGAAGGTTCCTATCCCCGTGTTTTGACATGTTAATTTCCGATAAAATTCAGAAATTGAGATAAAGATATGAAAAGGAGCAATTTTCGGGCATAAAATGAACAGAAAACCCCCTGCACGATGTACATTATAGAACTAAGCAATATTGTTTGTACGAACAAATCTAGAACCTAAAAAATTGGATTCACAACCTCAATAAATTCTTTAACACGGTATCGATGTATGATTGAATATATATAAAGAAAATTCTGTAATTTATTTTTCTAAATGGTGAATTCTACTGAACATTTAGCAATTTCTACTGATACGTTTACAGGTTTCTTTCTGTTTTTTTCTTTTTTTCGATTGCTGATGTTACCAAAATAAAAAAAATCTTTGGGGGGAGGGGGGGGGGTTCCCGAGGCTCCCCCTTCATCCGCCCTTGTACTATTGGATAGATTTTGATTTCTAGTACCTAGATAGTAGATATGTAAATTTTATTCCGATTTTTGATCACTTCATGGGAAAATGAATGATAAAGTTCTCTATCTTCTTACGCCTGCTAAACAGCGCATGCCTCCATATGACACATGTATTTCGAACATTAATTGTTTTCATAGTACAAATTATAAAAATATAATGATTACCTCTACATGGTATCCACATGATAGATTTACTCTAGTAGTGAAATTGTATATTTCTTGAATGATATTTAGTTTCTTAACAAGTACTATCAGAGACGTATATATTCGTTCCTTGAACTATATTGTATTTGGTTTTTATAAATCTATTCTTTATTACCTAATATATACATGTATTTTAATCAATAATTAAGTTTTCTTGCACATAATGCATATCAAAATATATTCTAAATAAAGGGGGGGGGGGGGGTTGAGCACTTTGCCGGATCTTCACTAAAATATTAGTTTGCCGTCTATTATATTGGTTGACCAGTGTCAGCAGCGTAGCTATGGTGCTTGTGGACGATTAGAAGGGGCCGGCTGACCTAGAACTTCAAAGGGGGTTGGCATAATCATACACTTTTTGTTGAATGACTCACAAGGCCTGAGGGTCTATGTGAGGAGAGTACAATGGAAGATGATTCCCCTCCCATCGGAAAGAGGTAAAGGGGCCTCCCCGAGAAGATTTTGAAAAAAAGTAAAGCAAATGTGTACTCTCTGTCTCATGAATCACTTCGCGTCATGGTTTGGCAATCCTACAAACGGATAACTGACGCAAAAAATGCAAGTAACATTCTTCAGGGGAAAAAATTTATACCACAGACCCTTTGCGCTTCTATACCTATGAAATATCTGTGAAGTCCGATTAAATTTTAAAATCAAAATATGGGGAATGAAAAAAGATTTTTTTAAAAATACCTTGGATTACACTATTTTGTCATTAAAAAATCCGAAAATTTCGCGCACGATTTAAGATTTTTTTTTTTTTGGTCTATTTGCTTATTTTTTTCCCAAGATATACAAGGATTATTGAATCGATTGATTTATTTTGATTTTGACCATGCATAGCACCATTACCTTTAAAATCGATCATGCTCGCTTGATGTGGTTCTAGTGTGGTGCGTCTATGTTCCGGATTTCAGCGACCGTTTATATTCGGATGTTACTTGTTAGTTCGTCATTCCGTGAATAAAGCTTGTAAAGTTAGCACTTCGTCTCGTGTTGATTTGTGCAGTTTGCAGCCTGCATAGTGCATGCTGCAGTCATTCTTGTGGTGCATCAAAGCTACAGCACTACAATTGGTGTCAGAAGTGCACGATTCTGATAATCTGACGCGAACTCACGGAAGAATTCCACTTTGTCGTTTTTAGCGCCTCGCTCGTCCTGTCTTCTGCTGGGATTTATGGCGGCGGAAAATTTCTACGAGGTACAAGTTTGACAGTAAAGTGGAGAAAAATTTTACAAAATCTTGTTTTATTTCACTTGTTTTATTCATTTATCATAATCTAAACCAGCCGAGCTCGATTTTGTGTTGGATTCAGTTAATTTTCTCGTTCAGTCAACGTGCTGAAATTCAGGCGGTGACTAAAATTAGTAAGCGGACTCGGAATCGGGTTCAATTTTTTTTTCATTTTGTAAGTTGTTCGTTTAAAATTTAGTAATTAGTACTGTTAATTAATAATTTTTTCAACATTTCCATTGAGTATTAGATTATATTAATATCCTAATTGTATTCACATGATTTGGAGTTGTACACTGCGTACAATTCTCTTGTATATTCCAAGTGTTCACTGCGAACACAAATTAATACATGTTTTATTTTAGCGTTCCGAGAAAGATCTCCTGCGATACTTGGACAAAAACCCTCTGGTCATCCCAGATTGCCAAAGTTCTGCAGTTGGACTACTTGTATCGGACAGTAAGGGTAATCGCCTTCGAACAGTGCATACAGAAACAAACGTTCCACTGAAATTCCTGTGTGTAAGTGGCGGAAACACAGAGAGGCTTCTCAAGGAGTTAAAGCATCATTTACCAAAGTTTATCAAAGATATTGGTAAACCATTTGTTGTGTATTGGTGGACAGGTACATGTGATTTAACTGTCAAGCAAGGCAGATTTATCGATTGTAATCTTAGTAGATCTGTAATTACTGACACTGTTAAACTTTATATTGAAGCATCAGCATTTGTTCAACAATTTCAAGGGTGCAAAATAAAATTTATTGGACAACCTATTTACTTGATATCACTGTATAATGACATTTGTGGTCACATGTTACCAACAGATTTCTTAGATTCAGATAGAATTCTTGAGCAGCAAGTTGACAAGTTAAATCGAGAGATAGAACATTGGAATGGTAATTTGGGAGTAACTACTCTCAAGTTTAATGCAGATTTAAGAGATTGTCGACACAAAGGAAAGAATTATTTCTTTGAACTTTTATACGACGGTCTCCATCCAGACAAATTGTTGTCGCAAAGTGGTTGAGAAGGATACAGCTCGATATCATAAAGGAGTGTTATCAACTCAAGTTGGACGACATTTTGGACATTCAAGTGGATCTCATGGAATTGTCAGAATTCGAACAGAGGTAAGATGACTTCGCAAGGCGATAAAGACGTAACGCTACAGGGAAATGTACAGACTGATGACACTGCGTCACAGTCTGTTACATCAGGATTTATGGATGTCCCGGACACTTTGTTCCAAACTGCGAAATCCAAAAATGACAACCAGTTTGATAATTGGATAAAAAACAAGGAGGAAATCGTTAAAGAACATCTCAAAGGGGCAGAAGAATTGAAGAAAAACCAAATGGATTATTTCAAAGATATGGTCAAAGGCATGCAGGAACAATTCACAAATTTTCTTGAGGCGTCGGAGAGTAAAATGACGTCATTTTTCTCTGCACCCCCTGCTCATTCAACGCCAATTGCAAGTAATTTTGACCCATTTAGATTGCCTCCACCATTACAAAGTAAAGATAATAAAAAGGGATCACAGCAGGAAAATGAAACACCGCAAAGGCCTGACGCAAAACAAAAATCAAGACCGACTAATAATGAAACAGCTAGCCCTGCAGGATTTCGTCCTTTCGATGCTGAATTGAGGGTCATCGAACAAAGGGAGTCGAGTCGACAACTGCCATTTGGGAGTGAAGACGGGCCAAGACAGGGCAGTACAACCAATGTCACGAGGAACAGAAGCGACAATCTGTCGGTGAACAGTGTAAGCCGAAGCTCTGGGGCGGATAGCAGTTCCATGCACCCAAGAGCTAAACTTCCAACTTACGATGGCAAGGAAGAATTTGATGTGTTTATTGTACCATTTGAAAGAATGGCAGAACGATACAATTGGTCTGAACAGGAGAAAATTGACAAAGTATACGAATGTTTGAAGGGAAAAGCAATGTGGTACATGTGCTCCTTACCCAAAGAAATGCTCCGAAATTTTGACACGATAAAGGATGGCTTAATGAAAAGATTTGGAAGGAAAGACCCACCCACAACCGTGAGGCGGAAGTTGAGTGAAATACGCCAACGACAGGAATCTAATGAAGAATTTGGCGAAGAAATAAGGAGATTGGTAACTAGAGCTTACCCAGGTGTGGACCTTTTACTGCAGGACCAACTAGCTGCCGAAGCTTTCCTTAAAGGCTACAAAAACAGCAAAATAGCTTATGATGTCCTGAATAAAAAACCAACAACACTGAACGAAGCGATAGAATTGGTTACCTTCCAGGAGCATAATTTCAAAGCAACTGTTGGCCGAGACCAAGAAATGCAAAGACGAGATAAAACTAGACGAGTAAGTTGGTTCGACGAGGAGGATTCTGATTCGGAACTAAAGACACAGAGAGTAAAAGCGCCAACTTATGTTTCACTGGACAGCTTAGACGAGAGATTAAAGAATATCGAATTGATGTTTCTAAAGGACCAGGAGAAAAGATTGGCCAAGATTGAACAGTTGGGCATTTCTACAGCTAAGACAAAGGGAAACTGTTTCAATTGTAACAGTTCCGGACACTTCGCGAAAGAGTGTCCAAGCCGAAGCAGATCTCCCAGCCCTAAGCCAACTTCAAGGAGTACCACTCCCCCTGGAAAAAATATCAACTGTACCAGGATACCAAATCAAGGAAGGGCGCTCCGAGTACCTGTGAAAATCAATGATGTCGAAGCCCTTGCAGTAATTGACACCGGAGCGGATGCCACTGTGGTCTCAGAGGAGGTTGCAAACAGAGCAGGAATAATCCCTGATGCATCTAAACAGGTTCGACTCCTTAACGCCACCAACAATTCGGAGATGTCTGCATTTGGAGGTGTCACTGCGACCATCCAAATGGGAGACAAATCGTACAACTGGAAGATTTTCATTGCGCCAATCAGAGACCCCATACTCCTAGGAATTGACTTTATGAAGAAAATTGATGCGACAATTCACACGGGACAGGGCAATATCGAAGTAGATGGCCAGATGGTGATTGGTACCGTAACCAGTGATAACGAGGAACCGTATGCCTGTAGTATCGTTAAGGCAGCGAGTGATATTATTATACCAGCAGCTAGCGAGCGAATAGTTATCGGACGGGTTGTAGATCCAGCACCAGATAAGCAAGCTGTTCTAGAAGTCAACACCTTGCCCGGCGGTATTCAAGTTGGTTCCTGTTTGGTCAATATGAATAGTAAAGTGCCTGTAAGACTGCTGAATCTTAGAGATCACGATGTCACAATCAAAAGAGACTTTGTCTTAGGAAAGCTCACCGAAGCAGAGGATCAACTTCCAGAACCCAGCACTACGGAAACAGATAATGAGGAGTCCGAAAGTCAAATACTGGTAGATAGCTGTCAGAAAATCGTGCCAGAGCACTTAAAAGAATTGTTCAAGGAGTCTGTTGTGAAGTTGAGTGGAACTCAAAAGCAGTCAGTCGCGGACCTTCTGAGTGAATATGCGGACATATTCGCAAAGTCCGATTTCGACTTGGGGAAGTTCACTGCAGTTCAGCACCAGATAGACACATCAGATGCTAAACCAGTTCGACAGCCTGCTCGACGAACACCTTTAGGATTTATGAAGGAGGAAGAGGAACATCTGAAGAAATTGCTGGATAAAGGCATAGTCGTGCCCTCAAAATCAAATTGGGCATCACCAGTTGTGCTAGTCCGTAAAAAAGACGGATCAGTTAGATGGTGTGTGGATTATAGGCGTTTAAATCAGCTCTCGACAAAAGATGCTTACCCTATACCCAAAATTGATGAGTGCCTTGATACGTTGAGTGGAGCAACACTGTTCTCTACCTTGGACCTAATGTGGGGGTACCATCAGATCGAAGTTGCACCGGATGCCCGCCCGAAAACAGCTTTCATCACGAAGTATGGGCTCTTTGAGTTCACACGCATGCCATTCGGGTTAAGTGGAGCACCTTCTACTTTTCAGCGGGTCATGGAACTTGTCTTGCAAGGGTTGCAATGGACCTCCCTCCTAATCTATTTGGATGATGTAATCGTCACAGGGAAGGACTTTAACGAGCATCTTGATAGACTCCGTGAAGTATTTGAAAGATTTCGTCTGCATGGACTGAAACTGAAAGCAAAAAAGTGCCAGCTGTTCCAGACACAAGTCCTGTTCCTCGGCCACATCGTTAGTTGTGAGGGTGTGTCCACAAATCCCGAGGTTGTGATGGATGTAGTTAATTGGCCAACACCGAGATCGGTTAAGGAGCTGCAGGCATTCCTAGGGCTATCTAACTACTACCGACGGTTTATCAATGGATATGCTCAAATCGCAGCCTAACTAAAAAAGGAATGAAATTTGTGTGGTGTCAAGAACAAGAAATGGCTATGAATAAGCTAAAGCAAGCATTAACAAGTGCTCCAGTGTTGGCTTATCCATTGGTTGAGGGAACATTCATTTTGGATACAGATGCCTCCAATTTCAGCATCGGAGCAGTCTTGTCACAAGAAGTATCTGGAATGGAGAGAGTCGTGGCTTACGCAAGTAGGAGGTTTGGATGCAGTCAACAACGGTATTGTGTAACTCGTCGAGAACTCCTCGCAGTGGTCGCTTTCTGCCACCATTTCAAACACTACCTCCTAGGCAGGAGATTCATACTGCGTACTGATCACAGCAGCTTGGCATGGTTGTTTAGATTCAAGTCACCCCAAGGACAACTTGCAAGGTGGCTGGAGGAGTTGTGCCAATATTCCTTTACAATTCAGCACCGTGCGGGCAAATCACATAATAACGCGGACGCCCTTTCGAGAATTCAAGAGAACACTTGTGACTGCTACCATGCTGGGTCCTCTGTTTCCTCTCTGCCTTGCAAGGGATGCAAGCATTGTGCAAAAGTACACCAGCAATGGGCGAGATTTGAAGATGATGTGGATGACGTAGTTCCGTTAGCTACGAGGCGACTCCGACAGGAGGAAACAGAAGAAGACTCAGATTCAACTGTCTGTAATTGGTTAGAAGGAATCAATCCAGAGGACATGAAGGAAGCACAAAAGGCAGACAAGGATATATCTGTTGTGTACCGCTGGGTAGAGGATGCAGCAAAACCTGACCAAACTGAAGTCAGAAATCAGAGTGCAGCAGTGAGAAGCTACTATCTGACCTTAGGCCAGTTCAGGATCCTAAAGGGAGTTCTGCATTATAGTTGGATAGGAGACGACAATGACCGGTCACTGCGACTGGTTGTTCCCAAATCAATGCGTAAAGAGGTGATCAAGGTCTGTCATGAGCCGGCATACTCTGCACACCAGGGCGAAAAGAAAACCTTAGATCGCGTGAAGAATGGTTTTCATTGGTATGGTCTCTCTGCGGATGTGACTCACTTTGTCGCAACTTGTCATATATGTGGATCCGAGAAGAAAAACAATGTCAGATTAAGGGCACCATTGCAAAGCTACATCTCGGGGATGCCACTCGACAGACTGCACATAGATGCCTTGGGACCATTCCCCGAAAGCGCCAGCGGAAATCGCTACATCCTAGTCATAGTTGACCAGTTTACCAAGTGGACCGAGGCATATGCAGTGCCAAATATTAGCAGCTATGTTACCGCCAAGTGCCTTGTAGAAGAGTTTATAGCCCGTTTTGGTGCGCCATTAGAAATCCACACGGATCAGGGAAGTAATTTTCAAAGCGGTCTTTTTAAGGAAATATGTAGTCTTTTGGAGGTCACTCAGACAAGAACTACACCGTACCACCCAGCTTCAAATGGGCAGGTGGAGCGGTTTAACCGCACATTGCTCCAGATGATTCGTTGCTATGTCGACAGTGGCCAGAAGCATTGGGACGAAAAGTTGCCGTTACTCCTTGCAGCATACAGGAGCACTCCTCATTCAATCACAGGTTATACACCCAACAAACTAATGTTGGGACGAGAAGTGCATCTCCCGCAAGATTTATTATTTAGAGATCAGTCATTAAGAAAGGATCCCATCGAGCCGTCAACCTACGTGGAGAGACTTCAAGAAGGATTGCAGGAGGCTCACAGGGATGCACGCCAGTTTTTACACGCTTCCCAGAGAAGACAGAAAAAGCTGTATGATCTTAGATCGGCAGAGCGAAAGTTTTCACCTGGGGATCTCGTATATGTATCCAAACTTAGCAGATCAAAGGGAAAGTCCCCCAAATTGCAAAATGTTTGGGATGGACCATTCCTTGTCACCAAACAACATGGGCCAGTTCTGTACGAGATCAGGAATCAAACAAAACAGATGGTGTTGCATTACGACCGGCTGAAGTCTTACCGCTCTGAGGACTTCCCTGGATGGGTAAATCGTATGCGGAAGGAGATTACTAGTGACGTGGCCGAATTGCAACCAATGGAGGAAGAACCAAATTATGCGGATGAGCATGGATCGACGGATGTCGAGGAGGATCCACCACTTTCGCCAGTGAATGTTGGAAACTCAGGTCCACTGCGGACTAGGTCCCACATTCTTAAGGTTAAGGAACCGATACAGAGTAACACGCCACCTGTACAGACAAGAAGTGGGCGTACAGTGAAGCCTCCCAAAAAATTGGACATGTAACTTTCTTGTTAAAAAGGGGAGTAGTGTGGTGCGTCTATGTTCCGGATTTCAGCGACCGTTTATATTCGGATGTTACTTGTTAGTTCGTCATTCCGTGAATAAAGCTTGTAAAGTTAGCACTTCGTCTCGTGTTGATTTGTGCAGTTTGTAGCCTGCAAAGTGCATGCTGCAGTCATTCTTGTGGTGCATCAAGGCTACAGCACTACACTATTACATACAGTAATGCTGCGCGTGCAAACGACGTCTACCCCTGTGAGAGTCTGAAACATGGACTAGTTTTATGTTATTCTCAAGTTATAAATATACGAGAGAGCTGCAAAAAGTGTCTTAAGTAAAATATTTTATAATTTTTATTTTAAAAACAAAACGTATAATGTGTTATTGGTCGATATCAAGGTATCGACCATACTAGATTTGTATAGGCTGTCAACTTTCGAATTGATTCCTTTGCACCAGACAACTCAAGTCACAGTCATTCATAAATTGCTTGAACTGTGCGGTAGGAAAATTCCATTATATAACGCAAATTAACTTGACCAATCAAAAGCCTTTCAGTATATATTCACGGGAAAGCGGAGAGTTCCTATAAAAGATTTTGGGGGATCCATGGATCCAGAAATGTCATTTGGGATTTTGAAGGCATAGAGTTTACTGTATCCCACACTAATTGGTCTAAAAGTAAAAATTGTTCAAGAAAAAAACCATTGTAGATATAACGTTAATGTGCAATATTTAAATTAAGAATTGCGATACCAAAGCGTTGTCATGACGACATGTCCTACTTTTGTGAAGTGGATAGCTTTGTTTCTCACCAGACACAAGAATGTTTCTTTCTATCGGACGATTGCCCCTATTGAAATGTTGAATCTGATGAATAAAATCGAAAGTTGACAACCTATACAAATCTAGTAGGGTCGATATCTTGATATCGACCAAAAATGAAATTTTCCTTCGGCTCAAGCAATTTATGAATGACAGTGATTTGAGTTGTCTAGTGCAAATGTACCTATTTTCTAACTTTTCAGAATCATCTACACATTTCTATTGTGTAACCAGTTCTTTTTTTGTGAATTTCCTGTATAGCTTTATACTAATACTACATTTACTCTTTATTCTAAGAGTCAAAATTTTTAATCTATTTCAACGAAAAAAAAATATTGCGTGATTAAATAAATGTCGATATCGACCAAGCTTTTTTGGAAACCTAATACTTGCTTCCACAACTACAACTGTTTATATGCGAAGCGAGAGAAAGGGTGAGCTGTCGATAGAAACTTCTGCAGTGTGGAGCAATTAAAAATCGTTCCCCGTGACCTGATGTTTGTCAAGTGTATTAATTACTTCTTTCCAGCTCTGTCACCTGAAAGAAACTTTGTTTTGGTCTTTTATCAATGTGACATCATACATATTTCTTTCTGCTATTTCGGAAACTAGCCATTTTACCGATAAATATCGAAATTAAAGGAGTGTAACATCTTAGCACCATCCCTCTAATGCTATTTTGAACATAGATTTTATTTGGATATGTTACTGAATCGACCCTACAGGAAATTTGGAGCCGCGCACCCTCTGTAATGTAAATGTACAAATCTTAACTTCAAATAATTAAAGAGGGCGCTACTGAAAATATTTTTGGTGGCTCCGCTGGAGGCATCACTGATGAGAATTTAATATTCGAAACATGTGACTGGTGCATGGAAATTGGTTTGGAATTTTCTTCAAGAAGGTATTCTCAGTACATGCTCTAGCGTACCGGATGAGCTGTGATATGTAAATGCTGTATGACGGTAATCTTGGAACATCACCGTCAAGCCAGGGGAAATTTACTATGTTGAATCCAAAATCATCCCTTTTTTCATATTCACTTGTATGAATCTTTCCGTTTACAATTTTGATATTTAGGTCCAAAAATGGTGTTTCTGTATTTGTAACGTTTGCCTTGTTAAGTGTGAATTCTTGTGGAAAAATTTTATTCTTTTATAATTCAAAAACAGGATTGTCAATAGTTAAATATAATCTAGATACCTAGAAGTATTATTGAAACATTTCAGATCATCAACTTTTCTTTGCTTTTGAAGATTTTGGATAAATTCTTTTTCATAAGTTTACAGAAAAAGATCTGCAACAAGAGGCGCACAGTTGGTACCCAAAGGAATTCCTACAACCTGCTTGTACAGATCCTCACCAAATCTAACATAAATATTATCCAAGAGGAAGGACAAGGCATTACACAGGTCAATACATGTCCATGATTTGTATGATTTGTAGTCTGTCGAGGAAAAGAAACCCTTCGATTCAGATGTACAAATGTAAGTTTTTCGCTCTCGATCAAAACACCATTTAATGAGATTAGATAATCGATCATTAATTTTGTCATAAGGAAGTGTGGTGTACATATTAGAGAAGTTGTATGAAGAAATCGTATTGGCTTGGAAATTTCCAGATTTCATTTTGTCAATCACATCCCCTGAATTCTTAATAGACCAAAACAAATTTACAACGTTCCTGTTTAGAACCGTTTCACAATATTTAGTTACGTGTTCTTTAATAGCAGTAAGTGCTGACGTCAGATTTCTGGACAAAATTGTAGTGGAGCAGTTACTAGAATTACCAATAAATCGAAATTTGTAAGGATACTTGTGCAGTTTCGGTATGCAATATAGTGTTGGGAGATATTGAATGAAGACAGTTCATTGTTATGCTTGCTTAAAATGTTAGATGCACTTTCATTGCTTTTGATATATATGTTACAGGGAATAAGTGTAATCAGGGATTTCATGTAATTCCTGAAAGGTTCAGTGATTACGTGTAATCCCTGGTAATTTCAGTGATTTCATGAAATCCCCAAAATTTTAGGGATTACATGTAATTCCTAAAATATTTTAGCATTTTTACACTTATTTCCTGACGGCCAAAAATCATATAAAATGATGAAATTGCGATATGATAGACATTTAACATGTCCATAATATAAAATCCTATTACTGAAAGAGACAAAATGGTTACGTATATAATCAAATATGCTTTTAAGGCTGATTATGTTAATTCAAGATTGATAGGAAAACGATATGTTAGAAAAACTCTTGAGCGGGCAATTCGGTTGCACAGATAGATTATGGCCCACTGATCAATATGACTGTAATGCATGTACTAGGTAAAATTGTATGCATGGAATCTTGAATGGACTATGTAACTCAACACACCATTGTACCAAAGTGCCATGGTGATCGCTTCATCCCAAAATCTTTTCTTTGTATCTATTCTATTTCAATGAAACTTGTTGCAATCAAAATATCTTTGTATTTAGGTGTACACAAAGGAAGGGGATATCCAATTTTTTTTTACCGGGAAATAGGAATAATTCACATAGATTTGCTTTATGGACCTTCATACTTAGTCTGGTCTCCTATGCTATTTTTAACATATATTTTATTTGGATATGCTACTGAATCGACCTTGCAGCAAATTTGGAGCCGCACACTCTCTGTAATGTAAATGTACAAATCTAAATTCAAAGCATTAAAGAGGGCGCTATTGAAATAAATTTTGGTGGCTCCGCTGGAAGCATCACCGAGGAGAATTTAATATTCGAAACACGTGGCTGGTGCAGGAAAATTTGGTTTGGAATTTTCTTCATGTAGGTATAGAGTTTGAACACTTCCGTATTATTATGCATTGCTGTCGGAAAGGGACATCCGTTGCCTCGCTAAAAAAGTAATTTTGAATATATCTTAAACTTATTTAGACATCACATAATAAATAGTTGAAAATTAGACCATTTTTATCATTTCTTTTTGTTTTGGCCCATTATCAAGATACGTTAATGAGGGTTAAATACTAATTTTTCCGATTGAAACTTTTGATATATGTTTTAGAGAACTTTGACCATCAATTTTGTTCGATAAATTTTTTTTCATTGCGCTCATTGGCATAACTAGTTCTTCGTATTTGACAGAGAGGATATTCAGCATCAACTGAGCCAAAAATAATAGACTTTAAAACTGAAAATAAGGAGAAATTAAGGTTAGGAAATAAGTGTAAAAATGCATGAAAAATTCAGGAATTACATGAAATACCTGACCAATTTCAGGGATTACATGTAATAACTAATCGAAACAGGGATTACACGAAATCCCTAAATTTCAGGAATTACATGAAATCCCTGATTACACTTATTCCCTGTAACATATATATTAGTAGACGAAAGTCCCGAAACCAAAGTTGATATGTAGTAACGTTTTCAAATGATAATGGTGTTGTTGGCTGCTTTATCAGCTGGTGCAAAGACATATTTTTCATGAAAGTAACTAATAGTTTGGATTTCAAATATCTTTCTGAATTGGAACCTGGATTTTGAAAAAGATGAGGGTTTTTATGGAAGTTATCTATTCGAATATCCGTTATATCTAAAATGAGGTTTTTCCAGTCATTCAGGGCATGCGATTCGACTCCTTCTGATTTACACCATCTTTTCGTGTAAGTATCTAAGGCTTCCGTAAGCACCTCACGGCATTTGACAAAATCTATTTTGGATGGGATTCTATACTTAGGTCCTTTTTTAAGAAGACCACAGAGCTGTCTGTCTTGGATAACTGAAAAGTCAGCTGTAACAATATGGCCAGCTGGTTTGTAGAGATATTTAGAAGTTGCACATTCTCAAGAAGCAGGACACGATTCAAGTATGTCAGGATCCGATGTAACTTTATTATAGTTGAAAACAAAGTTTCGAATAGGTTTCTTGTACTTATAACAAATAAGAGGTGGTTACAAATTTTCAAAATATTGAGGAATGGTACTTTGTACGCGATGATCCCGAAAAATGTAAGAGATGTTTAGAAGATCAAAATCTTTGTTAATAAACGGGATTTTTATTAATCGTCTTTTAGGTTAGGTGTTTTTCACAATAGGATACAGTTTATGCTGTGCGAATGAGACAATGAAATTAAGTCTGAATCAGTCAGTCTTTCTTAAGAATGCAACCTCTGCTTCATCCAAGATAGATTTCAAGTGTATAACTGGTATTGACGACAGAGCATGTAACAGCTCATGTCTGCCGCCATTGCGTGCTATAGAAAGTAAATCGTTGAGAGAGCGGTAGACTCTGGATCGTTTTCTTTGCTGTCTGTTTCGTCTTTTCCCGTGGGACCTGTATTTGCTTTTACTGTTCGGGCGAATTGAAAATATCTTAATATTGGTAGAAGCTGAAATTTAAATCAAGAGGGTACATAGTCTGAAGTTTGGTGATCCAGGTAAGTTCAGCTTGTAGTCGACGTTTTTTTTAAATTTCGGTCTTACTTTCATTTTTACTTGTTGGAAAAGTCTGAACTGGGGTAATAGTGATATCCGAAACAGAATGATTATATTTAACAAAGTGATTATAAAGAAAGTTTCTTTGTTTTTGTTGACGTGAGGATCTGATCTTATAAGAATGGTTCCTTAAACGAGATTTTAAAGGTTCGCCTGTCTCACCTACATATTGTGCGCCACATTCCCTGGCATTTCAAGTCAAAACGTAAATAAGATCTTGAAACGATCAATTGATGTCTTAGTCTACCTCGATGTTGAATTTCTGCCCATTAATACTAGAGGTTATTGTAGAGTCGCATTTGATGAGGCGACACATAGCTCATCTTCTACTAATGCAATTTGAAATAATTGAGAACAATCTGTGTCTGTTGTTGAATGTAGGGCCTGCGGATGGAGTAGTGCGTAAAATACGACTATGGGGTCTAAATTTGAGAGGTGATAAGAGTACTCTTGGTGAGGAAATTTTTTTTTTACTGTTGAATGTCGATGATTGTTAAAGTGACTGTAGTGACAGAGGGTAATCTCATTTTTCAATTTGTAATTTTAGATTTTGAGATTTTCATTTTTCAATTTGAAATTTGAATTTTGAAATTTCAATTGAGTTCATTTTCCATTTTCATTTTTCAATTTGAAACTTTAAAATGAAAAATGGAAAATTGAACTAATTTTCCATTTTTCATTTACTAAATTGAATTGGTTCACTAAATTGGTGAACTAAAATGAATTGGTTCAATTTTTCATTTTTCATTATCGTTTCCGAAATGGAAAATTGAATTGTGGTTTTTTACACGGAACATGAAAGATCTCAATCTCGATCTCGATCTCTCTGGCTCTTTCTTTGGTCTATCTTTTTTAATAATATGAATTTGGGCGGCCTATGTAAAACACTTTGGCTGGAAGAGAATATGATGAGATGATGAGAATTAAAAATTCGAAACACGTGTCTGGTACGTGAAAATTGGTTTTAAATTTTCTTCAGAAGGTATAGAGTTGGAACACTTAGATTTTATTTGGATATGCTACTGAATCGACAATACAGGTAATTTGGAGCCGTGCACTCTCTATAAAGTAAATGTACAAATTCAAATTGTAAAAATAAAACCAGAGGGAGCTAGTGAAATGAATTTTGGCGGCTTGTGAAAAGAACTTTGGCTTGAAGCATCCCTGATGAGAATTTAATATTCAATATCTCACTCCTATATCGGGAGTTCACTTCCTTTCATGTGGTGGAGGTTTTTGTTTGTTTGCTTTAGTTTCTGTTTTATCCTGATTTTGTATGCCTTGGGTTTCTGATTTTATGAATTATCAATTTTGTGCTGCATACAGGGATAATGTCATTATCCATATTTGTCATTCAAAACACGTGTCTGGTGCATGAAAATTGGTTTGAAACTTTCTTCAAGAAGGTATAGAGTTGGAACACGTCCGTATTATTCATAACATCCGCTTCATGATATCTCCATTTCTTGAATGTTTTAAAAGAGTATGTATATTTAATTTCTTAAGGTCATATGTTTTCCACATTTTGTCCCAATTCAGCATATGACTACCATTTTCATTATCATTGTAAATATAATGTAATAAATGACAATAAACACACAACATCCACAAATAATAGGCCACTTGGCCTTTATCAAGTGGAAAGGCATTGGTTCGTATTAAGCTGGGCTTTGTTTACCAGCAGTTATGAATATTATGTAGAATTCTTTTATATTCGTGCTTTTCCACTTGATCAAGGCCAATATTGAGTATTTATTGTCATCAGGTCTTCCGACTTCCGTCGGAAGACCTATTGTTTTCGTAACCGTGGAAAATTGGATCAGCGATTTCTCAAGAACCCTGTAAGCTAGGACAATGAAAGTTCTCCAACGTTACGTTTGGAATAAAAGCTAGATTGGTCTTTTTTATTTTTGGTCTCTGTTATTTTTTTTATTATGTTTTTTAGTAGATTCAAATATTTGACGGGAGCGTCGAATTACTCAAAAGGACCGAAAATTTCGTGTTTTGCTATTTGTAAGCTTAAATATATCTCGTATTTTGCTATCTACAATTTCCATTCTTTTTGAAAGTCGACAGCCATGCAAGATATGAAATGCTAGATGCACACTGTAACGATTTATTACGATGACGTCCTTCATCGTCCTTCATATTTCCAAATTCAGAAGTTCATAGGAGGAAGACACTTTTTTGCTTATAATAGTAAACAAAAATTAAGCTTATGAAGTTTCCTAAAAATTTCAATATTATTATTTTTTATCCATATATCTGTCTTATTTAGTCTTTCTGATTTTTCCTATCTCTTACTGTTGAAAAGATATGAGCATCGAAATTTTGAGTTGGGTATTTCGATACACCTTCACGCCAACAGATCGGGCGCACACTAAAATTGGTAGTCCGAGTCCGACTCGAGAAAAGCAGTGTTGAGATTTTCAAATTCCGATTTCACGGCAATGATGAATATGCATTTCATAAATACATCTCGATATACACAATTTGATTTTAAAACAGTTGATTAATTTAGAAGAGATCAGCTACAAACAAGAATTTACACACAAAAAGTGGTAGTTTGATTCCGATTTCTAACCTATAAACCTGTTTCTAAACTTCAATAACTATATTTTGAACATCAAGTTTAATTTCTAATTCTAGCAAACGTTCGAACATAATTTTCGGTTGGTTTATTTACAAATTGATGAACAATTTCTCCAACATTCTTCCCTCTCCTCGTTTTTCGAAAACAGTTCTGTTTATATTGAACGATGTCGCCATGATGGAAATTCAAAATAAACTTTGAAAAAAGGGAAGGGGGGGGGGTCCAAATTTGAACCTGCACAGCGAGAACCTCATGGTATTTATATATATATATTGAACGTAACTTGTTATTACCATTTCTCTTCTCAAGAAAATTGGTCCTACAGCTACGAGCTCGCCTTTTTTATGGGGGAAGGGGGCAGGAAGAATTTGCAAAAAAAAAATCCCGGCTCTGAAAAATGCTGAAAAAAATATTCCGGCCCAAAGGGCCGGCAATTTTTTTTCCCGGACCATGCAAAAGTAAGGATACATCGCATGATATGGAAATTTTTGCTGGCCCTTTGTGCCAGACAATTTAAAGTCAAAAAATTAATTAATATAAATACAAACTGTTCACATAGCTGTATCTACCAGAGACCTAATACGCATAGGCACAAAAATCTAGAAAAGGTTCTATTTAAACATCATACAATCTGTCTGAAATTCGCTAATTGCAAAGAGACATCTGAAGGAACGGTTATTAACTCATACTCTGTAACAGCGGGGAGTTTAACTTACACAGACATTCACAACATTTGACAATTTGTTTAAATCCGGCCCGAAGAACCGGCGAAAATTTTTCTCCGACTCTGGTAATGGCTAAAAAAAATGGCCTGCTCAGAAAATTGCTGAAAAAAATTTACCGGCTGGCAATAGAATTCCTACCCCCCCCCCCCCCCCCAAATCAAATGGTTGCTCACCAACAATTATCGGTTTGAAAATTTAATGTTACTGCTATTTGAAAACTTAAATATATAATATAAATACATGTAATGTGACGTCCTTCATATTTCCAAACCAAAAATTGTATAGGAGGAAGACACTCTTGTTGCAACCGCAACAAGAAACCTTTCTAGTTTATTATATTATTTAAACTTCCCTACGGAGGACTTTACTTCATTCATTGTGCATATAAACTCTATACCTAAATTGCGATATTGTAAAATTCAAAATTTGTGATTCACCTTAATAATCTGTTCATTATCCGGGTATTCCTGAAGGATACACTGTAACTCCTCTAACAACGTGTTCCTTCTAAACTCCCTGTATCTCACTTTATCTGCCATTAAAACTTCTATCAACCGTGATCATCTACGAATACTGTAGTCATGACTTTTCCTGTAATGAAAGGACAAATATTCTCACCCTGGTAAATGTCACCAAGTGTACTTGTATTAATCGTGATATAGTTAATGTTGTTAGAACAATGAAATGCTTTCATTTATCAAAGGTTGAAAGAATGAAGTCAAAATGAAAAGAAAAATAAATATAATACACTGCAGCGACACAAAAATATATTCATTAAGTAAGTATTTCAGATACCTTACTCGCATCCTGAATTCTCTTATACCTCTGCCTTGCAACATTCGCACGGAAAACAATGTCTGGACATTGTCCTAGCCTGCAAGCTCTACGAACTCTTTAAAATTTTGTGTGTCGGTCTGTCTCGCAACAGCCATGTGGTAGGCTTACGACGTCCAAGTATTGAAAAGAGATCGCAAAAGATATGTGCATATCCATGTTGTGTCTGCGACGAGCTTGCGAACTTACAAAAATCGTACGATGACAGTAAGTCTGTCGTACAGTTAAGATTTTTGTATGGTTGCCGCAAAGTTATGTGAAAGTGCCTTAAAATAACTTTCACATCAGACGTACGACACCTGTATAACCTCTGCGGTCATGTATTTTACAAAATTCGAAAAAAAAGACCGGCTTGCGTAAGAGTTGGCAAGACAACCGCACGGGCATCTTACGGCTGAAGTCTGCGACTTTTCGGGACTGATGCCTTTTATTTTATCCTTCGATTCTTCCTGTTGCCATTCGAAAGCTTACGAGTTTGTTGGGATATCAGTTAAAGAAAGCCATATGGCTGCTGAGTGAAAGTTGAATGAAATACCTTCCTGAACATAAGGCATGCTTTCGGGCTGTTTGCATCCTCGTTGTTCTATAGATCTTGCAAGAAAAATGTGCGGCTGAGTATAACCATGAGAGATCACTTCATATTTATATGACGCCGATTGATCGAATGTGAGCCAATGCATCGAAAGCCCTTGTAAACATTTTACCAAGATCTTATTTGAAACAAATTATTTACGCGTCTAATTTTTTGACAAAAAGCTTGATTTGTTTAAATCAGACAAATCCTAGCAACCGATAGACCATTTTCCGATCTTGTTTGAAAGCACAAAATGTCCGAGTCAACATCTTTTGGCGTTGATTTTCATTATGACGTCACTGTTAAAAGACGCAATTCCATAGTGACGTAACAATGAAAACGTGCGCTTTAATTGCCTACCTCGGACATTTTTCGTCATTTTGTCAGCCATTATGAATTTCGGCAAGTTGCCTATTACGCGAAGGTTTTTGCTTTGTTTGTTCTGCAAAGTTCATAAAACATATCAAAGATTGAGAATTAATTTAACAAGAAACTGCTGGATAAGTATTTTTAGATTACAGAATATCATGGTCTTAGAATAAAAAAATGGAAAAGAACTCAATTGTAGAGTTTGTGTGACATTTGTCTCTTATTTCAGTAATACTTAGTGTAATGCTAGGGTCACATATTTACGGATGACGGTCCCAGATGCAATACAGACGACAAAAATGCAACGGATGGCGTCCAATTTTCTGCCATCCGGACGTCACTACGGTATTGGTACAGTCAAAAAAGGTTAATTAAGGTTCCTTTATGCTAGGTTCCATCTTTGACTTTAGGCATCAAAGTAAATGCGGCGTGCCGTCGTGACACAATATGAAGGAACTTCCGGTCTAAGTTCAATTTTCACATGCTCACCTTTCATCATAGCACAGCGTTCAACTATCGTGTCACCTTTTGTAGTCAAGCCCATGGTTGAATCTACTGAGCATGAAAGTAAATTGTTCTGCGCATGAGAACTCGGTATCACCGCGACAGGAAATAAATACGCTTTTCCCCGGAAATGTGTCGTGATCTTTAACTTTCCCAAACATTCAAGAATTCCGCTCGGTGTTTCTAACTTTAGAGTAACAACACTCAATATTTTCTGAAATGATAGCGACTTGTAGGTTATCTCGGATATAATCCAAATATCGGCACCTGTATCAATCTTAAGGGAATAATACGACCACATATGCGCAACTTAGTGTGACAAATATGGAAAATGACCGTATCCCTGTATACAGCACAAAATGAATAATTCAGAAAATCAGAAACCGAAAGCATAAAAAACAAGGATAAAACAGGAACTAAAGCAAACAAACAAAAACCTCCATCATATGAAAAAAAGCGAACTCCCGAGATGGGAGTGGGACCAGGTGCCCAGGAAGAGTAAGCATCTCCTGCCTGCATGCAACACCCACCGCTTCAATTCGGTAGAACTGTCACATCCGGTAATTTCCATTTCGGAGGATATAGGGTACAATCTTTGGTTGGATGGTTCAAATGGTCTATGACAGAATATAATCCAACCTTTTGGAGAGTGGGACATCATAGTGTATGATGAGCTCCCCATATCGACCGTAGAACTTCCTCAGTGACGATGTTACTTGGTCACAAACATATCCCTGACTGAGAAGCGTATCTGAAAGACGCCTAGCTCTCAGAACAAAATCCATATATTTGGTACTTCCTCTGGCATAGCGTATCAACTGAGATATGAACACGCCATAAGCAGGCGATGAAGGGATGTTGCTACTCAGAAAAGGAAAGTTTGTAATTCGTCACGTTTGTCATAGAGTGAGGTGTTCATGTGACAATCAGTGTCGTAGGACAACATTATGTCCAAATTAGATGCTGAATTATTTGTCTCTGATACTGCTGAGGTAATCCGCGAATTTAGGATTATTGATGGACAACACATCGTCTATGTATCTGTAAGTGAAGTTGAAGTCAGAAGCTTAGTATCTTTTCCCTTCAAAGACCAAAGATTGAATGTACAATGTACCCTGCCTCACTATCGTGGCAATCGGTTACTTAACCTAGAAAGTAAGTTTCATCAGCATCGCGGACCTCACTAACTCCAAGATCATCGCGACTTCTGCAACAAACCTTGAAATGATTCAATCCTCTACACTTCCTACATTCGCGACCAAACGCTGGACATTGTTGCGGCGGGTGTTTACGATTGTAAACTGTACATGGTTTAGACTGTCGCGGATAATGCGGTTGTCGCTGACCAAGTCTGTGACCTTGTCCTCTCTGAATGTCAGTCGGTCTCCTCGGGTGATAACATATATGAGCTCACTACAGCCGATAGAGCACGGACTGTATTACGCACGTCCTCTTTATATCCATTTGCATATTCATCTGTGTTGCTTGGACCCCTGCGTTTTACGGTCCTGTTTGTGTGTGGTCATCTAACAGTAAGGAGGTTGTTTTACACCATAATTGAGCGTTCTTCGAGACCTCTTGGAAATCGGAATAGTAGGAGGGTTGTGCGCACGTAATCCAGGATAACCACACCGTCTGCTATTTACATGGCAGATGGCCGTCCTAAGTCGGCACCGGTTGCCCATTGGTCTCGTTGATTCATGTGTTGTCTTTTATGTTTAATGTTTCTATAGTGGGAGTTGGTGTTCCTTGACCCTTTTCCGTCTCTTTGGGTGTCTTTCTATGTTTTTTGCATTGGGTGTTTTGGTATTTTGCTGTGGGTGGTGCAACCTAGTGTTGTTGGAGATCCCCTCCTTTCCTTGACCTCGTGTGTAACCTCTTGCTCCTGAACCTGATGCAGCTTGAGATCTACCAGTATTTTGTTTCGGATGCGATATGACACCAAGGTTATTCGACTACAGGTCCTTGATCTGCGATTTTACTAGTTCTGAGTTGCGAGTCATTTCACACGCTATTTCGAGAGTTAGATCTGCACGAACTGCATTTTCTCCGAGAGCTCCTTATCTCTGATACCGTTTACTGATCTGTCTCTTATCTGTTCTGATATGTCATTAAAATTGCAGTGTAAAGTACGAAGAATGTTAAACGTCTTTAAATTCAATAGCATCATTTAAAACCTGATAAATTAACAGCATGGACCAGACATGCACGTTTCGGGTACTAAACCCTCGTCAGTGATCCTTAATCTAAATAATGCAATATGGCCAAAAAGTATGAAAATGATTATGTCCAAAAATGTACCAAAAGATGTAGCAATATGGGTGGGATATGATGCCACAGGACCCACACTTAGAAAATTTCAAGAAATTTGTAACAGAAAATTTCAAATGCGTTGAAGAGACAGACGATCAACCGAAGTTGATCGAACTTGGCTACATGTGCCCTCGGGGACTCTTGGTCCACCAGCAGTGACACTCACCAAGTAGTTCAAATGTTAAACGTCTTTAAATTCAATAGCATCATTTAAAACCTGATAAATTAACAGCATGGACCAGACATGCACGTTTCGGGTACTAAACCCTCGTCAGTGATCCTTAATCTAAATAATGCAATATGGCCAAAAAGTATGAAAATGATTATGTCCAAAAATGTACCAAAAGATGTAGCAATATGGGTGGGATATGATGCCACAGGACCCACACTTAGAAAATTTCAAGAAATTTGTAACAGAAAATTTCAAATGCGTTGAAGAGACAGACGATCAACCGAAGTTGATCGAACTTGGCTACATGTGCCCTCGGGGACTCTTGGTCCACCAGCAGTGACACTCACCAAGTAGTTCAAATGTTAAACGTCTTTAAATTCAATAGCATCATTTAAAACCTGATAAATTAACAGCATGGACCAGACATGCACGTTTCGGGTACTAAACCCTCGTCAGTGATCCTTAATCTAAATAATGCAATATGGCCAAAAAGTATGAAAATGATTATGTCCAAAAATGTACCAAAAGATGTAGCAATATGGGTGGGATATGATGCCACAGGACCCACACTTAGAAAATTTCAAGAAATTTGTAACAGAAAATTTCAAATGCGTTGAAGAGACAGACGATCAACCGAAGTTGATCGAACTTGGCTACATGTGCCCTCGGGGACTCTTGGTCCACCAGCAGTGACACTCACCAAGTAGTTCAAATGTTAAACGTCTTTAAATTCAATAGCATCATTTAAAACCTGATAAATTAACAGCATGGACCAGACATGCACGTTTCGGGTACTAAACCCTCGTCAGTGATCCTTAATCTAAATAATGCAATATGGCCAAAAAGTATGAAAATGATTATGTCCAAAAATGTACCAAAAGATGTAGCAATATGGGTGGGATATGATGCCACAGGACCCACACTTAGAAAATTTCAAGAAATTTGTAACAGAAAATTTCAAATGCGTTGAAGAGACAGACGATCAACCGAAGTTGATCGAACTTGGCTACATGTGCCCTCGGGGACTCTTGGTCCACCAGCAGTGACACTCACCAAGTAGTTCAAATGTTAAACGTCTTTAAATTCAATAGCATCATTTAAAACCTGATAAATTAACAGCATGGACCAGACATGCACGTTTCGGGTACTAAACCCTCGTCAGTGATCCTTAATCTAAATAATGCAATATGGCCAAAAAGTATGAAAATGATTATGTCCAAAAATGTACCAAAAGATGTAGCAATATGGGTGGGATATGATGCCACAGGACCCACACTTAGAAAATTTCAAGAAATTTGTAACAGAAAATTTCAAATGCGTTGAAGAGACAGACGATCAACCGAAGTTGATCGAACTTGGCTACATGTGCCCTCGGGGACTCTTGGTCCACCAGCAGTGACACTCACCAAGTAGTTCAAATGTTAAACGTCTTTAAATTCAATAGCATCATTTAAAACCTGATAAATTAACAGCATGGACCAGACATGCACGTTTCGGGTACTAAACCCTCGTCAGTGATCCTTAATCTAAATAATGCAATATGGCCAAAAAGTATGAAAATGATTATGTCCAAAAATGTACCAAAAGATGTAGCAATATGGCATTCTACCGACTCTCCAGGATTTTGTACACGCAGGTGAAATCTTGCTCTTTCATGTCTTGTCTTTCATTTAGCCACGAAATACTCGTCGAATTTCTCTAGAATTCGGTCGTACCTTTTTGTCGTCGCCGTCGGTAGCAAAAGTAAATGACTTAAAGATATGTTCCGCCTGTCTCCCCATAGGATAAATCAGGGCTAATAGTGATAATTATGTCCAAATATACCGAAAGACGTAGCACGATGGCTGGGATATGATGCTACAGGACACAGGTTTCAGAATTTTGTGAAGATTTTGTAAACAGAAATTTTAGAATGCGTCTGAAGAAACGACCAATCGAACTTGGCAATATGTGCCCTTGGGGACCCCCGAGTCCACCAAGTGTTGCAAATGTTCAACGTCTCCAAATTCATTAGATAAGATAATATAAAGAAATACATATACATATATTAATACATATATTGCTTATTATCACCTTTATGATTCTGTGTATGTACATATGAGATGGGGAACAATTTACAGGACAATGTAATTTATGAACAACCCAAAACTACATAAATCTTTTTGGTTTTTTTTTTTCTAAATTAAGCGATATATTTTCTGTGTGCCCACTCAACAGTCAGTGATAACTGTATCGCTATACTGTAGGCGAGTGTGTAAATACGGAAACATATCCCCAATATATGAAATGCTTATTAATTGAAAAGTACATATGAAAATCTTTTTTGAGAAGATTAAGTGATATCTTTACTGTGTGCCCACTCAACAGTCAGTGATAAGTGTATCGCTATACTGTAGGAGAGTGGGTGCACAGGGAAACAAAAATGCTTAATTTAATTTAACAGTATTTATGAAAAATGTGTCCCCATCTCAGATGCCCTTAACTTCACCCCATATATTTGTAAGTGCTGAACCGAAACCCAAAGGAAACACCACTTTAGTTTTGTTCTTTTTTATAGTCTAGATTTGATAATATGATGGAGGAATGAAATTAAGAGTTGAGTAACATTACAATCAACATGTTTAAATTATGTTTCCATTGATAAATTAATATTCCACCGACTGTCATATTACTGTGATCCTCATACTGTCATAAATACTCATACATGTATAACCTTTTTAATTTACCTGTAATAAATTGTTTCATTGGCTTGCGGTTCAGCACAGATAAGTACCTTAATGTAAATAAATGGTGGAGTTGGATGGCTGAAGGGGTGGAAGGAGGCCATTAAAAAAAAGATAATATAAAGAAATGATATGTTATCTTATGTAGCCAAATTTGATCAATTTCGGTTGATCGTTTCTTCAAACGCATTTGGAAATTTCTGTTTACATAATTTCTCAAATTTCTAAAACCTGGGTCCTAAAGCATTACATCCCGGCCATCTTGATACGTCTTTTGGCATATTTAGGACATAATTTTCACAGAGTTTGGCCATATTACATTGTTTAGATTGAGGATCACTGACGAGGGTTAAATACCCCAAACGTGCATGTCTGGTCCATGTTGTAAATTTATCCGCTCTAAAATTATGACGTTTAACATTCTTTCAACGGACAATTTAGTGAAAATTAGAAATATAGTTAAATACGAAATCACAGGTAACATCGTAATGATTCTTTTTTTTCTGAACAACGCAGTGATGGAACTTGATATTAAAGTTTCCATAAAACGATCGATTGACTGGCAAGAAATACCTGACCATCATTCCTTGATTTAGGCACGGTCGATATTTCGGGGTAGGGGGGGTTGCTTTGGTTTTTTGTCCGAGCAGGATTATTTTTTCGCCCCAGACCGTTGCAAAATTATTTTTTTCAATCAGAGTTGGAGCAAGGAAATGTTTTTTTAACAAGTGATGTTCAAATGGTCTATGACAGAATATTATCCACCATTCTGGAGAGTGGGACATCATAGTGTATGACGAGTTCCCCATATCGACCCTAACCCTACCCAACATGTTAGAGGGTCTGAGGAGAGGGTCTTCTTAACAAATTTTTAATTAAAGTTAGACTTGTGAATTGTTGAAAAACTAAACTGTTCTACTTCAAAGCTTGTATATAAGATTATGGTGATCAACATACATACTTTTGATATTTTCAACTATGAACTTTGTCATTGAGGCTGTAAATCCATAAGTGCATACTTCCACTCAAAATTACGCTGTTTGC
Source organism: Pinctada imbricata (assembly GCA_033119305.1). Lineage (NCBI taxonomy): Eukaryota > Metazoa > Mollusca > Bivalvia > Pterioida > Pteriidae > Pinctada > Pinctada imbricata. Next base: position 89,066,044 of record VSWD01000007.1, on the reverse strand, counting down.
CGACGAATAATGATATGCTTATGGTATACTGACATTTGCCAACGATCGGTAAACCTTTTATGTACAGACAAACCCAGCTTTAAATACAAATAGTTTGTTTCAACATTTTTTTTTTGTATTTTCTTTACATTTTCATCTGTAGTACAGCATTTTAATCTATTTGATACCAAACACGGCTACAATACTCCTATTAAATGCTTAGAATTAAATTAACACATAATTATTTTTTGTCATTAGAGTTGTTTTTGCTAATAACTTCTTTGTTTTATGTCCGATTTTATTGAAATGAATTTCAAAATGACCGCTTCGAAAAGACCTTTTCAAAAATATATACATCAAAGAGGTTTTCTCGAACAATCAAATTCATAAAATTTCGATGTCAATTTTTTGGGAATCCCCTAATCGCACTGTCGTCAATTTTTGTTACATCGATGTCAACTTTTGCTACATCAATGTAACAAAATTGTAAGAAACTGTATTGTGATTGATAAGGTACTTGCACACTATTCATTCTTTAGTTATGGATCGACTTTCTTAAAGAAATTATGTTTTGATAGAGAACTTATGAATGCGAGCAAAGTGAGCTGAAAATTTTGATAAAAATTGAAGATTGCAAAATTTTGAGGAATTTTAAGCGAAATTTTATGATAATTTTTTAAATTCAGGTTACTCGTAAGAGCAAGATTATTTTTTTCATGACAATCTATAGCAAAATAATTTTTTTTCGAAAAAATACCCCCCCCCCCGAATATCAAATGGACCGTGCCTTCCCTGTGACTATTCATTATAAAAACAAAAGATGCCATGTTTAAGTTGATGAAAAGCCTCAAACTATTCGTTAAGTCAGAGAAAGAACTGATCTCGGCTGTGTGTCAGAACTTTCTCTGACATAATGAATATTTTTCGCTTTCTCCCTTACGCAAATCTGTTAATCATCTCGTGAATAAATGTACTTACGATTGATCATCCGATATGAATAATTCTTGGTATGAATACAAACGAATATATATGATACGTTATCGCACATGATAACACTTATCAAATCACGAGGTTCATTATTTTTAGAAAGGAAAAGGGGATTTTTCATTTTCTAATGTGAAACCAATCCGAAAGTAAAAATTCAAATTGGAGTTGAAAAAATAAATGGATAAAAGGAGTTAAAATATAATTTACCAATAAAAAAGTAACTTGCATATTTTATAACAAATATACTTATTTTCTATAATGATATCGACTTCATGTTCATTTGTTTTAGAATGCCATTATTTTGAATTATAGTGTACAATTTTATTTTATTTATTCAGGGTGCCGCTTCTTATAATCATTTTTGTTAATTGTCTTGTTCTAGGTCCTCATACTACCGCCAATTAGCGTTTTCAAGAATGTGTTAGCCTTTTGATAGTGATTTTTGGAATCTAATTTCGCGTTTTACGTTTGACTGTCACTCGCTGAACGACTCCATGTGGGTTTGAATGCCTAGATATGACAGAAGAAGGCTATCTTTGTATGGTACAATTTTTCTAGTACGGAAGGACAATAGTGGATAAACATTCATGAAGGATACGTTCATTGTGAACTATCCCAACTCTTGCTATTCGTGGATACTATCTTACTGTATTTTTTTTTTCATTCTAGGGTAACGTAACGTTGTTTTGTAACCGGTTGACATCCCTAAGGTCAATAATGGCGGATCTGAGCTTCACTTCAGTCAAGTTTAAAGCTTCTATGGCATCGCTAAAGCATACTTGAGAATGTGACCCTAAAGGCATCAAAATAAAATTGGACATAATACTGGATCAATCTACTGTTTTGTACCAGTATCTTTTCCCACGTTTCACCCTCACCAACCTTGACAACGGGACTCCATGACGAGTCCTGTCAAAATTTCATCAGAGTAGACTGGGTCGTGATCCTCTGTCATATCTGAAAGTTGATCAAACTTCTCGAGTGATTGATCTTGCGCTCGCTTCAGCAAGCAGAGCACAGAATTTTATGTACGTCTGTTTCAACTGTTTTTTGTCTGTTTTGTAAGATGTTATAGTGCATATTGTTGTGTACTGTGGCAGGTTGTAATTTTGTCTGATGCCATTTCATTGTCGCTTTCTTGTGTGTCTCTCTCTCTCTCTCTCTCTCTCTCTCTCTCTCTCTCTCTCTCTCTCTCTCTCGATTACATATATTGTTTTTATGTCATTACCACGCATGAATTTTGTATTATTGTATCTTGAAATTTGTATTTTTTCGCTATGCCATTGCAAGAAGGTTATGACAATAAATTGATTGATTGATTGATTGATTGATTGATTGATTGATTGATTGATTGATTGATTGATTGATTGATTGATTGATTGATTGATAAGTCTGATAAGCTAGGAGGGGTACCCGGTTACCATGGAAACCGCCATCAATTCCGGCTTAAAACTTTTTGCCTCTGGTTACATATATTGGAATATGTAGAACAAAGTGTAACCTTACTTATGATAGCACGCAATGGCGGCAGACATGAGCTGTTATATGCGCTGTCTTCAATGCCAGTAGTTCAACTGAAATCTATCTTAGATGATGTACGGGTTGCATTCTTTTAAAGAAGCACTGACTGATTCAGAATAAATATCATTGTCTCATTGGCACAGTACAAACTTTATCCTGTTATAAAAGAAACACCTCCCCGAAAAGACAATTTATCAAAAAATTCATTTATTAACAAAGATTTTGATCTTCTGAACATCTCTAATATTTTTCGGGATCATCGCTTACCAACTACTTTTCTTCAGTATTTCGAAAATTTAGAACTACCCCTTATTTGTTACAAGAAACCTATTCGAAACTATGTTTTAACTACAATAAAGTTACAACGGATCCTGACATACTTGAATCACGCCCTGCTTCTTGAGAATGTGCAACTTCTTAATATCTTTACAAACCAGCTGGTCATATTATTATAGGTGACTATTCAATTATCCAAGACAGGCAACTCCGTGGTCTTCTTGAAAAAGGACCCATGCATTAGATTTTATTAAATGCCTCTAATTGCTAAAGGAAGCCTTAGATAACTATACCAAAAGAAAATCACAATGAGTTGAAATGCATGCCACGAATGGAAAAACCTCAATTTAGATAATAGATAACGTCTCAGTGAAGGTCCAAAGTACAGGGAACCCCGTTCCTTCACATGGCGGGAAAACTTTGAAATAATTATGGATGCATGTGAGGAGTACACCAGACGGTGGGCAGAAAGGAGGACGTAGAACTAGACACACTCTCCGAATGGATGAAATCCATCGGAGAACTACTTAAAAGAAGAATAGGGCGTCTTCGGCATTCAGTTAACAACAGACACGAGTCAATTTTTCATGACCCTGTTGTTGTCAAAGAACTGTCTGACCTCCATGAAAAATATATCATTGTTCCCGCTGACAAAGCGGCAAATAATTTTACTTTCATTTGCAAGGCGTACTATTTCAAATGCCTGAGAGAGGAACATGGGTTAAATCTAGCACCTTGAAATCCCGCATGCACACTTACAAATGTATCTGTATCTGTAAAACTTGACAATCACAAATCTGTTCTTGAGTCCTTCGATATTCACACCGATGACTCTGATCTTGAACTACCTTATATCTACTGGACCCAAAATGCACAAAAATCCTTACAAGCACCGCTTCATCGCCGATTCGTCCAGGTGCTCCACAAAGCCTCTTTCCACTCGCATCAAGCAAGGTCTTCAAAGATACTGCGAGACAACTTATTCCAGAAATGGAATCAATCATATGTGGATCCTAAACAATTCTAAGGAACTTTGGGAAAATCATATAACCAGCATAAAGTCTTTCGACTTCGCCAAGCTCTACACTACCATCCGACATCAGAAACTCAAAAACAGACTTGCAGATATCATTCGTAACTCCTTTCTTTCCAAAAAATGGTAATAGGAGATACAAATACCTCGTCATAGGGCCGGGAGGATACTTATTTCGTGAAGGAGCACTCTGATTCAAACAAAAAGTATACCGAAGACGATATTATCCGGATGCTTGAGTTTCTGATTGACAACATTTTTGTGGTGTTTTTATGAATCGTATTCCAGCATATAGTCGAAATCCCCATGGGTACCAATTGCGCCCCGCTGCTTGCGGACTTATTTTTATATTCATACGAAGCTAACTTCATCCAGACCTTACTCTCGACTGGGCGAAAGCACCTCGCATTTCAGTTCAATTTTACCTTCAGATACATAGATGACGTGTTGTCCATCAATAATCCGAAATTTAAGGACCATCTACATGAATGTTAAACGTCTTTAAATTCAATAGCATCATTTAAAACCTGATAAATTTACAGCATGGACCAGACATGCACGTTTCGGGTACTAAACACTCGTCAGTGATCCTCAGTCTTAACAATGTAATACGGCCAAAAAGTATGAAAATTATTATGTCCAAAAATGTACCAAAAGACGTAGCAGAATGGGTGGGATATGATGCTACAGGACCCACGTTTTAGAAATTTCAAGAAATTTGGTAACATAAAATTTCAAATGCGTTAAAGAGAAATCTATCCTTATGAACTAGAGATCAAGAAAACAACAGAGAGCGACAGATCCGCTTCGTGCTTTGATATACTTCTATCTTTCAATTCACTAAATTTGTCAGCTATTGAAATGTGATTCCACTATTACATCTAGCGTTAATGGGCAGACTTACAACATTGAGGTTTTAAAGCGACATTGACTTATCTAAACAGGATCTCATTTACGTAATAACCTGAAACGCCAGGGGATGTGGTGCATAATACGTTGGCGAAACGAGTGAGCCCTTAAAATCTCGTTTTCGGAACCATTCGTATAGAATTAAAACAACAATTCACGTCATGAAAAGCACAGAAATTTTCTCTATAATCACTTCGTTCAATATAATGCAGTTTCGGATATTTCCATCATCCCGGTTCAGTCATTTCCAAAAGTAAAAAATGAAAGTAAAACAGAAATAAAAAAAAAGCGCCGACTACGAGATGAACTTGCCTGGATAACTGAACTCCAGACTCCGTATCCCCTTCGTCTTTATGATCATATCTATGGACAAGGAAATACTTCTTCCGCCTCCAACAACATCAACGTATTTTCAATCCGCCCTAACGCTAAACGCAAACGCAGGTCGCACGGGAAAAGACGAAATAGAAAACTCAGAAAAATATCTAGAATAAATCGCACCCCCGACGATCTTCTTATAATAGGACGCATTGGCGACAGACACGAACTATTACATGCTCTGTTGACCATTCCAGTGCTTCAACTAAAATCTATCTTGGATGAAGCAGACTGATTTAAACTTAATATTATTGCATCATTCGCACAAAATAAAATTTATCCCGTTGTAAAAAAACGCCTCTCCTAAAAGAGGATTCATCAAAATTCCGTTCATTAACAAAGGTTTTGATCTTCTAAACATCTCTAATATTTTCAGGGATCACCGCGTGCAAAGTAAAATTCCTCAATATTTTGAGAATCTGGAATCTCCTCTTATTTGCTATAAGTATAAAAAAAACCTGTTCGTAATTTCGTTTTTAACTACATCGGATCATAAAGTACTCGAATCATGTCCTGCTTCCTGAGAATGTTCTGATTATATATAAACCAGCTGGTCATATTGTTACAGATAACATTTCAATTATCAAAGACAGACAGCTCCGTGGTCCTAAAAAAGACCTAAGTATAGAATCCCATTCAAGATAGATTTCATTAAATTCCGCGAAGTGTTGAATGAAGCTTTAGATAACTATACCAAAAGATGGTGTAAATCGGAAGGAGTCGAATCGCATGCTCTGAATGACTGGAAAAAACTCATTTTAGATATAACAGATATTCGTATAGATAACTTTCTTAAAAATCCTCATCTGTTTCAAAATTTACGATCCAAATCTGAAAGATACTTCAAATCGAAGTTAAGTAAATTACACGAAAATAATGAAAACGTTACTACATATCAATTTCAGTTTCGGAACTTTCGTCTACAAATACTTATATCAAAAGCAATGAAAGTTTGTCAAATATTTTGCACAAGCATAACAGTGAACTTTCTCCATCCAACATATCTATTTCTAAGTTGGGTCTTCCGACTATGTATCCTAAACTGCACAAGTCTCCTTACAAATTTCGATTCATTGCCAGCAAATATTCCACTACAGTTTTGTATAGTAATCTTATATCAGCACTTGCGGCGATAAGGGAACATGTAACAAAATATAGTGAAACTGTTCTTAACAGGAACAATATTAATTTCTTTTGGTCTATTAAAAATTCAAAAAAATGAAAACTAAAAATTTCCAAGCCAAAACCATTTCTTCATACGACTTCTCAAATATGTACACCATGCTTCCTCACGACACAATTAATTATCGGTTGTCAGAACTAATTAAATGGTGTTTTGATCGAGAGGGGAAACCTTACATTTGTGTCTGAATTAAAGGGTTTCATTTAAATCATGGACATGTAGCGACCTGTGTTATGCTTTGTCCTTCATCTTGGACAATATTTATGTTAGATTTGGTGAGGATCTTTACAAACAGGTTGTAGTGATCCCTATTGGTAGCAACTGTTGCAGATTTAATTTTATACACTTATGAAAAGGAATTTATCCAAAATCTTCAAAAGAACAGAAAATTTGATGATTCGAAATGCTTTACTTATACGTCTAGGTACCTGGATGATATTCTCGCTATTGACAATCCTGTTTTTGAAACATATGAGAATGAAATTTATCCACAGGAGTTGACACTCAACAAGTCAAACGTTTTAAAAAATACAGAAACACCATTTTCGGACCTAACTATCAAAATTACAAACGAAGAAATTCATACTAGTATTTATGACAAAAGAGATGATTTTGGATTCAACATAGTAAATTTCCCTTGGCTTGACAGTGACGTTCCCAGACTACCGTCATACGGCATTTACATGTCACAGCTCATCCGGTACGCTAGGGCGTGCACTAATGTTTTGGATTTTCATAGTAGAAATGTACATATAACCAAGAAAATTTTAGGTCAAGGTTTCCGCTTTCATAAACTAGTAAAGACTTTTTGGAAATTTTACAAAAATTACAGTCAGCTTCTTTTAAAGTTCGGACCTATACAAGCAACAGAGTATATTACTTTGGGTATTTCACAGCCTGCATCCTATGGTGACAAAATAAACAAAATTACCGGGATCATAGGCAGGCAGCATAGCCATCGAAAATGCGTCAGAATCATCAAACGCCTTTTATACCGTGGATATGATCCTAATGTCACTAGACTGACACTCGGCACGGTATTGGACAAATCTATAGTCTTGTACCAGCGCATCCTTAAGAGAAAGAAGGGGATCTCCAACAACACTAGGTTGCAGCATCCACAGCAAACCCCCAAAACACCCAATGCAAAAACACAGAACACACACCCACAGAAAGAAACGCAAAAGGAACAAGGAAAACCAATGAGTTAAAGAAGATCCTGATGATAATCTCAACAGCACTCACAACAGAGCACAACATTATGCATCGACGGACCCCTAGCAAGCTAGAGGTGGGACCAGGTGCCCGGGAGGAGTAAGCATCCCCTGTTGGCTAGCCGTACCCACCGTCGATGTCTAAGCACGAAAATGAAAACAATATATAAAATTCATGCACTGTCTGACGTTATGTCTATATCGAAAGTGCTATGGCGACCATGTCAGGGAAATATATTCAAAACACTTACTGTCAAACCCCTCGCGGGGAACTTTTTTACGAGCTCCACACGACAAAGGGCATACGTGTGACACAAATGAGTTAAAGAAGATCCTGATGATAATCTCAACAGCACTCACAATAGAGCACAAAATTATGCATCGACGGACCCCTAGCAAGCTAGAGGTGGGACCAGGTGCCCGGGAGGAGTAAGCATCCCCTGTTGGCTAGCCGTACCCACCGTCGATGTCTAAGCACGAAAATGAAAACAATATATAAAATTCTGACGTTATGTCTATATCGAAAGTGCTATGGCGACCATGTAAGGGAAATATATTCAAAACACTTACTGTCAAACCCCTCGCGGGGAACTTTTTTACGAGCTCCACACGACAAAGGGCATACGTGTGACACAAATGAGTTAAAGAAGATCCTGATGATAATCTCAACAGCACTCACAATAAGCACAAAATTATGCATCGACGGACCCCTAGCAAGCTAGAGGTGGGACCAGGTGCCCGGGAGGAGTAAGCATCCCCTGTTGGCTTGCCGCACCCGCCGTCGATGTCTAAGCACGAAAATGAAAACAATATATAAAACTCATGCACTGTCTGACGTTATGTCTATATCGAAAGTGCTATGGCAACTCACACCATAGAAACATTGAACATAAAGGACCACACATTATCAACGAGACCAATGGGCAACCGGTGCCGACTTCGGAGGGCCATCTGCCATGCAAATAGCAGACTTTGTGGTTATCCTGCATTACGTGCGCACAACCCTCCCACTTTTCCGATTTTCCAGAGGTCTCGAAGAACGCACAATTATGGTGTAAAACAACATCTTCACTGTTAGATGACCACACAAAAACAGGACCGTGAAACACAGGGGTCCAAGCAACACAGGAGAATATGTAAATGGATATAAAAAGAGGACGTGCGTAATACAGTCCGTGCTCTGCCGGCTGTAGCGAGCTCATATATGTTATCACCCGAGGAGTCCGACTCACATTCAGAGAGGACAGGTGGTCGGGGCCCTGTCTTCTCTAAAGATGTTTGGACAGGGCCCGTCATGGAGTACTCCCGTCGTCACAGTCAGTCAGAGTGCAAGTCTTAAGAATGCGCTCGTACATGACTGTAGATTGGTCAAGTACCAAGCTTAGTGTCCGTCTGGTGACATTAGGATCATATCCGCGGTATAAAAGGCGTTTGATGACTCTGACGCATTTTCGATAATCATGCTGTCTACCTTTGATTCTTCTTATTTTGTTAATTATGTCACCATAAAATACAGGTTGTGAAATACCTAATGTAGTATACTCTGTTGCTTGTATGGGTCCGAATTTCAGAAGAAGGTGATTATAATTTTTGTAAGACTTGCACTCTGACCGACTGTGACGACGGAACTCCATGACGGGCCCTGTCCAAACCTCTCTAGAGAAGACAGGGACCCACTCCTCGGGTGATAAGATGCTTGAGCTTGCAAGAGCCGGCAGAGCACGGACTGCATTTTTTACGCCCCTACCCTGTTTTTATATATATTTACACATTCACTTGTGTTCCTTGGGCCCCTGCGTTGTGCTGTCTTGTTTGTATGGTCATCTTAAAGTGAGGAGATTCGAGACCTTTGGGTAACCTGAAAGGTTGGAGGGTTGTGCGCACGTAATCCAGGATAACCACACCATCCGAAATTTTTATAAAAACAAAAAAAAATTTTTTGGCATGATTTCATAGAAGTAGTGGTGACGAAACATTTCCTGAAAATGAAATCACAATTTTTGGCCGTTTGTGTGTAAAGAGGATACATATCAACAAAAACGGCGAAACATGATCACCCCCGAAAACATGGAAACGAATTATTTTGACGTTTTATAAGGAAACAATGCGCTGCGTAAAATGAATTCTGTTTGTAGTTTCTCAATCGAGATTAAATAAATTCTAACAAAAGTTATTACTGAATTGGCCTCCAAGTTTCGAGATTTTCAAAGAAATGTACGAAAAATACGGCGAAATATGGTCACTTGCTCTATGTGTCTATTTCATTTTTGTTTTGTTGATGTGTAAATGTCCTTATAAAATTATCTCGCTTTTTCTAAAATATCACTAGATTCATGTTGTTTATTGCCATTTTTGTCTTCTATAAAAGTTATTTATTTACGCGTTTGTCTCATTTTCTCAAGCCCTAAAAAGAACTTTGTATTTTCCCCTTTTCTACCCATTTGCTTCTAGAGCGTATTTGTGCTCCTTTAGCTTTTGATATGTAAAAGTTCTCTAGTTTATTTTCAATTTTATTTTCAATGAATTGTTTATTAGGTTGACTTGTTTTGATACTTGCATGGTAAGCACAAAATTTTGATTCCAAATCTGTTATTTGATTTTTTGACTTTTTTTATTTTTCTTTACAGAGCTGTATAGTAATTTCTCTTATGTCAGCTTTGAATTAGTCTCATATCTTACGTATGTTATTTTTTTGTTCATCAATTTTTCCTTTATATTTATTAATAAGATTTTTAACCAATATTTGATATTCACTTTCTTCTAATATGCTATTGTTTAATTTAAAGTAACCGTTCCCTCTGCCTTTTGTTGTATTTACAATTTTTAATGAAATAGCTTGATGATCTGTACTATTGATTAAGGCGGGTCTTATATCGATTTTCACTATTTGTGTTTGTAATTCCTTACTTATTAGAAAATCATCAATTATTATTGTCATCGAATTGTTATAGTTTTTCCTCTTTCATGTATATTGTCTTTTCTGTGAGTTCAATTCTCTCCATATGTCAATAAGGTTCAACACTTTTATCATATTTTTAGATTATACACTGGTTTATGTTTTCTTCTTTGATTTGTACTCTTTGTCAAGCTACCGAGCTGTAAGTTACTTTAAAGGAGACCGGAATTATGGCCTTTTTTCGATGTTTTCCAAAGAAATGAAAATAAACAAATCAAAGTATGATTAAGCGTCTTTTTCTTCACGCGTTTAACACTATATTTTTCCATAATTTTCGAAAAATTTGCGATGAGCGCGAGTGACATGCCCCAAGTGAAATCAAAAGATTTCACGTGTAAGATATTTATATTTATATTTCGATAATTAGATTTATGAACTAGATGGCTACTGTTGCAAGCAACAGACGGATTCCTCCTTTATTAGACCTTCATCGGAACTGAAGTGTTAAAATCCGAATAAAGAAGATGAAAAAAGAATAGATGCTTTAGTACCTTATTCACTTCAGCAAGTGAGTCAAAAGAGCTTATGTCTAATTTGGGACTCTTATCTATTTATCGACAAAAAAAGAAGAAAAAGACGATAAATACCTTTCAAGTTTAGGAAGGCTTTAAACTCCTAGATCTATTCTATCCATTTTGAATCCTTTTAAATTACTATCCCAAAAAGAATTGCACAATGAATTAGCAATGAGAAAATTTCTATAAATAGAGAATGACAACAGCATGAAAGTACAGACAAGTAATGCTACTAAGATAAAAAAAAAGGAAACAGAGAACAAGAATAAAAGAGTTATCTATCTTACTATGTAAAGTTCAAATAAGAAGTACTACTTGTGTGAAGAATAAATATTTAAGAACAAAATCCTATCAATCCTACAAGAGTAAATGTTTGTTATGACCTTGAAAAAGTTTATTTGACCTTGAACCAAGTTTATGGATGAAAGATAAGCATTTAAGTTTATTCTCATCAATATTTCTTTTCATCTATTCAAAGCTCAATATTTTATCAACAAAAGTCTGTTGTGACCTTGAAATCGAATAAATGACCATGGATCAAGGTCAAGGTAAAAGGACTTGATGCAAGGAATATTTGCGTCAAGTTTGAACTCTCAAGGTCAAATGGTCTTTGTTTTATAGGGAAAATTTTGTTGTGACCTTGAGAATGAGAATTTGACCTTGGGTCAAGGTCAAGGTGAAAGGGCTTGGATCAATGATTGTATTTATGAAGTTTGAACTGTCAAGGTCAAATAGTCTTTGTTCTATAGGCAGACAATTGTTGTGACCTTGAGAATCAAAATTTGACCTTGAAAGTAGGTCAACATTAAATGATTACCTATTAGTAACATATCATCCAAGTTTCATCTCAAAATCTCAAAAACTGTAAAAATTGGCACTGTGCCAATTTAAAGTTCCATTTTCAACTCAAAATAGCGCGAAAACCGTAAATATTTTATCGAGCATGTAAGCGTATAAAAGTTTGCAAATTTCCCAAAGAACAATATAAAACAAATTCATTCAAATCGCACCGTTAGTTTAGGAGTTATAAGGTTTTAAAGATTTTACCTATGATGACCTCTAGCGGGGGCATATGTGAACTTTTCGACAAGAAAAAAAATTTAAGTGAAGATCTTTATTTGCTCTTTCACATGATACTTTCCATTTTATCATATGATGCGGTACTTTGTTGTAACGTCTCTGGATTGGCTTGGGGGTAAGAATAATAATAATAATAAGAAGAATAACTAGATGGCTACTGTTGCAAGCAACAGACGGATTCCTCCTGTATTAGACCTTCCTCGGAACTGAAGTGCTAAAATCCGAATAAAGAAGATGGAAAAAAGAATAGTTGCTTTAGTACCATATTAACTTCAGCAAATGAGTCAAAAGAGCTTATGTCTAATTTGGGACTCTTGTTTATTTATCAACAAAATAGAAGAAAAAATGATAAATACCTTTCATGTTTACGAAAGCTTTAAACTCCATGCACAATCAATATCTAATCCTTTACAATGACTTTCTCAAAAAAGAATTGCACAATGAATTTGCAATGAGATAATTTCTATTAATAGAAAATGACAACAACATGAAACTACTGATGTGTAATGCTTCTAAGAATGAAAAAGAAAGAAACAGAAAACAAGAATAAAAGAGTTATCCATCTTACTATGTAAAGTTCAAATAAGAAGTACTAATTGTGTGAAAAATAAATAGTTAAGGACAAAATCCTGTGTATTCTACAAGAGTAAATGTTTGTTATGACCTTGAAAAAGCTAATTTGACCTTTAACAAAGGTCATGGATAAAAGATAAGCATTTGAATTTATTCTCATCAAGAGTCCTCTTAATCTAATCAAAGCTCAATATTTCATCGACAAAAGTATGTTGTGACCTTGAAATCGAACAAATGACCTTGGGTCAAGGTCAAGGTGAAAGGACTTGATGCAAGGAATATCTGTGCCAAGTTTGAACTGTCAAGGACAAATGGTCTTTGTTCTATAAGCAAAAATTTGTTGTGACCTTGAGAATCAAAATTTGACCTTGGGTCAAGGTCAAGGTGAAAGGGCTTGGCTCAATGATTGTATTTATGAAGTTTGAACTGTCAAGGTCAAATAGTCTTTGTTCTATAGGCAAAAGTTTGTTGTGACCTTGAGAATAATAATTTGACCTTGAAACTAGGTCATCATCAATGACTACCTATAAGTAGCCTACCATCCAAATTTCAACTCAAAATCTCGAAAACTGTAGGAATTGGCACTGTGCCAATTTAAAGTTCCATTTTCAACTCAAAATAGCGCGAAAACCGTAAATATTTTATCGAGTATGTAAGTGTATAAAAGTTTGCAAATTTTCCAAAGAATGATATAAAACAAATTTCGTTCAAATCGTGTGATTAATTTAGAAGTTATAAGAGTTTAAAGATTTTACCTTTGATGACATCTAGCGAGGGCATTGGTGAACTTATCGACAAACAAAAAATAGTTTAAGAAGATCTTTGTATGCTCTTTCTAATGGTACCATCCTTTTTGCTCTGTGTTGAAAGACCTTTGAATAAAGTGTCTGGAAATGGAAAGGGGTAAGAATAATAAGAATAATAATAATAAGAATAAAGAAAAGACATTGCAATAACAGAAAGGATTCCGACGGAAAAGTCGGAATCCTTAACTAGATGGCTACTGTTGCAAGCAACAGACGGATTCCTCCTTTATTAGACCTTCTTCGGAACTGAAGTGCTAAAATCCGAATAAAGAAGATGGAAAAAAGAATAGTTGCATTAGTACCATATTAACTTCAGCAAATGAATCAAAAGAGCTTATGTCTAATTTGGGACTCTTATTTATCAACAAAATAGAAGAAAAAAATAATAAATACCTTTCATGTTTACGAAAGCTTTAAACTCCTTAATCAATATCTAATCCTTTACAATGACTTTCTCCAAAAAAGAATTGCACAATAATTTTGCAATGAGATAATTTCTATTAATAAAAAATGACAACAACATGAAACTAATGATATGTAATGCAACTAATAATAAAAAAGAAAGAAACAGAGAACAAGAATAAAAGAGTTATCTATCTTACTATGTAAAGTTCAAATAAGAAGTACTACTTGTGTTAAGAATAAATATTTAAGAACAAAATCATATCACTCCTATAAGAGTAAATGTTTGTTATGACCTTGAAAAAGTTTATTTGACCTTGAGCCAAGGTCATCGAAGAAAAATAAGCATTTTAGTTTATTCTCATCAAGATTACTTTCCATTTATTCAAAGCTCAATATTTTATCAACAAAGTCTGTTGTGACCTTGAAATCGAACAAATGACCTTGGGTCAATGTCAAGGTGAAAGGACTTGATGCAAGGAATATTTGCACCAAGTTTGAACTCTCAAATTCAAATTGTCTTTGTTCTAAAGGCAAAAGTTTGTTGTGACCTTGAGAATGAAAATTTGACCTTGGACCAAGGTCAAAGTGAAAGGGCTTGGATCAATGATTGTATTTATGAAGTTTGAAGTGTCAAGGTCAAATAGTCTTTGTTCTATAGGCAAAAGTTTGTTGTGACCTTGAGAATCATAATTTGACCTTGAGTCGGCGCCGTGGTCTAGCGGATAGGGCGTCGGACTTGTAATCGTAAGATTGCTGGTTCGAGCCTTACTAGGACCACGGGTCGGCCGACATATACTCTTCAATGTTCCGTGTTTATATACAAAAAATGTCCTTGTCTATGTATCGTATACATGTCTGTGGTGTTTTAAAAAAAAATAATAATAATAATTTGACCTTGAAACTAGGTCATCATCAATGACTAAATATAAGTAACCTACCATCCAAGTTTCAACTCAAAATCTCAAAAACTGTAGAAATTGGCACTGTGCCAATTTAAAGTTCCATTTTCAACTCAAAATAGCGCGAAAACCGTAAATATTTTATCGAGCATGTAAGCATACAAAACTTTGCAAATTTCCCAAAGAACAATATAAAACCAATTTCGTTAAAATCGCACGGTTAGTTTAGGAGTTATAAGGTTTTAAAGATTTTACCTTTGATGACCTCTAGCAGGGGCATATGTGAATTTTTCGACAAGAAAAAAATTTTAAATTTAGATCTTCATATGCTCTTTCAAATGGTACTTTCCGTTTTTTCATATGATGCTGTACTTTTTTGTAAAGTGACCGGAACGGTTTGGGGGTAAGAATAATTATAATAATAAGAATAATAAGAATAAAGAAAAGACAATACAATAAAAGAAAGGATTCCGACGGAAGTCGGAATCCTTAATAACTAGATGGCTACTGTTGCAAGCAAAAGCAACAGACGGATTCCTCCTTTATTAGACCCTCCTTGGAACTGAAGTGTTAAAATCCGAATAAAGAAGATGGAAAAATGAATAGTTGCTTTTGTACCTTATTCACTTCAGCAAATGAGTCTTAAGAGCTTTAGTCTAATTTGGGACTCTCATTTATTTATCAACAAAATAGAACAAAAAGATAATAAATACCTTTCATGTTTACGAAAGCTTTATACTCCATGATCTATCAATTCTAGATCCTTTAAAATTACTATCTCAAAACAGAATTGCACAATGATTTTGCAATGAGAGCATTTCTATAAATAGAAAATGACAATAGAATCAAAATACAGCCAAGTAATGCTACTAAGAAAAAAAAACAGAGACAAAGAGTAAAAGAGTTATGTTTCTTATAGTATGTTATTTTCAAATAAGAAAGACTACTTGAGTGAAGAATAAATAGCGTAGAACAAAAACTGCTAATTCTACAAGAGTGAGTTTGTTATGACCCTGAGAATGATCATTTGACCGTGAATAAAGGTCACGGAAAAAAGATAAGTATTTGAGGTAATTCTTTTCAAGATTGATCTTAATCTGATCAAAGCTCAATATTTTATCAACCAAAGTATGTTGTGACCTTGAAATCGAACAAATGACCTTGGGTCAAGGTCAAGGTAAAAGGGCTTGATGCAGTGAATATCTGTATTAAGTTTGAACTCTTAAGGTCAAATAGTCTTCTATAGGCAAAAGTTTGCTGTGACCTTGCGTAACAAAATTTGACCTTGGGTCAAGGTCAAGGTGAAAGAACTTGGCTTAACCAAAGTATGTATGAAGTTTGAATGCTGAAGGTCAAATAGTCTTTGTTCTATACGCAAAAGTATGTTGTGACTTTGAGAATCAAAATTTGACCTTGGGTCAAGGTCAAGGTGAAAGAGCTTGGCTAAACGATAGTATATATGAAGTTTGAACTCTGAAGGTCAAATAGACTTTGTTCTATAGGCAAAAGTTTGTTGTGACCTTGAGAATCAAAATTTGACCTTGGGTCAAGGTCAATGTGAAAGAATCTGGCTTCATGATAATATGTATGAAGTTTAAACTCCGAAGGTCAAATAGTCTTTGTTCTATAGGCAAAAAAATGTTGTGACCTTGAGAATCGACATTTGACCTTGAAAGTAGATCAACATTAAATGACTACCTATTAGTAACCTACCATCCAAGTTTCAACTTAAAATCTCAAAAACTGTAGAAATTGGCACTGTGCCAATTTAAAGTTCCATTTTTAACTTGATATGACGCGAAAAACCGTAAATATTTTATCGAGCATGTAAGCATATAAAACTTTGCAATTTCCCAAAGAACAATATAAACCAATTTCGTTAAAATCGCACGGTTAGTTTAGGAGTTATAAGGGTTTAAAGATTTGAACCTTTGATGACCTCTAGCAGGGCATATGTTGAATTTTTCGACAAGAAAAAAATTTTAAAATTTAGATCTTCATATGCTCTTTCACATGGTACTTTCCGTTTTTTCATATGATGCTGTACTTTTTGTAAAGTGACCGGACGTTTTGGGGGTAAGATAATAATAATAAGAAGAACTAGATGGCTACTGTTGCAAGCAACAGACGGGATTTCATCCCTTATAAGACCTTCCTCGGACTGAAATGTTAAAAATCCGAAAAAAGAAGATGGGAAAAAAAAATAGTTGCTTTAGGTACCTGATTCCTTCAGCAAATGAGTCGAAGAGCTATGTCTAATTTGGGACTCTTATTAGATTTACCAACAAAATAGAAGAAAACAATGATAAATACCTTTTATTTTACGAAAGCTTTAAATTCATTGATCTATTCTATCCATTTGAATCCTTTAAAATTACTATCCCAAAAAGAATTGCACAATGGGTTAGCAATGAGAAATTTCTATAAATAGAAAATGACAACAGCATGAAAGTACAGACAAGTACTGCTACTAAGAAAAAAAAGGAACAGAGAACAAGATAAAAGAGTTATCTATCTTACTATGTAAAGTTCAAATAAGAAGTACTACTAGTATGAAGAATAAAATAGTTCAGGACAAAATCCTTTGAATTCTACAAGAGGAAATGTTTTTATGACCTTGAAAAAGTTATTTGACCTTGAACCCAAGGTCATGGATAAAAGATAAGAATTTGATGTTTATTTTCATCAAGATTCCTCTTCATCTAATCAAAGCTCAATATTTTTCAAAAAAAGTCAGTCTGTTGTGACCTTGAAATCGAAGAAATGACCTTGGGTCAAGGTCAAGTGAAAGAACTTGATGCAAGGAATGTAAACTCTCAATGTCAAATGGTCTTTGTCATAGGCAAAAATTTGTTGTGACCTTGAGTATCAAAATTTGACCTTGGGTCAAGGTCAAGGTGAAAGGGCTTGGCTCAATGATTGTATTTATGAAGTTTGAACTGTCAAGGTCAAATAGTCTTTGTTCTATAGGCAAAAGTTTGTTGAGACCTTGAGAATCAAAATTTGACCTTGAAACTAGGTCATCATCAATGACTACCTATAAGTAACATACCATCCAATTTTCAACTCAAAATCTCAAAAACTGTAGAAATTGGCACTGTGCCAATTTAAAGTTCCATTTTCAACTCAAAATAGCGCAAAAACCGTAAATATTTTATCGAGCATGTAAGTGCATAAAAGTTTGCAAATTTTCCAAAGAATGATATAAAACAAATTTCGTTCAAATCGTGTGATTAATTTAGAAGTTATAAGAGTTTAAAGATTTTACCTTTGATGACATCTAGCGAGGGCATTGGTGAACTTATCGACAAACAAAAAATAGTTTAAGAAGATCTTTGTATGCTCTTTCTAATGGTACCATCCTTTTTGCTCTGTGTTGAAAGACCTTTGAATAAAGTGTCTGGAAATGGAAAGGGGTAAGAATAATAAGAATAATAATAATAAGAATAAAGAAAAGACATTGCAATAACAGAAAGGATTCCGACGGAAAAGTCGGAATCCTTAACTAGATGGCTACTGTTGCAAGCAACAGACGGATTCCTCCTTTATTAGACCTTCTTCGGAACTGAAGTGCTAAAATCCGAATAAAGAAGATGGAAAAAAGAATAGTTGCATTAGTACCATATTAACTTCAGCAAATGAATCAAAAGAGCTTATGTCTAATTTGGGACTCTTATTTATCAACAAAATAGAAGAAAAAAATAATAAATACCTTTCATGTTTACGAAAGCTTTAAACTCCTTACTCAATCAATATCTAATCCTTTACAATGACTTTCTCCAAAAAAGAATTGCACAATAATTTTGCAATGAGATAATTTCTATTAATAAAAAATGACAACAACATGAAACTAATGATATGTAATGCAACTAATAATAAAAAAGAAAGAAACAGAGAACAAGAATAAAAGAGTTATCTATCTTACTATGTAAAGTTCAAATAAGAAGTACTACTTGTGTTAAGAATAAATATTTAAGAACAAAATCATATCACTCCTATAAGAGTAAAAGTTTGTTATGACCTTGAAAAAGTTTATTTGACCTTGAGCCAAGGTCATCGAAGAAAAATAAGCATTTTAGTTTATTCTCATCAAAATTACTTTCCATTTATTCAAAGCTCAATATTTTATCAACAAAGTCTGTTGTGACCTTGAAATCGAACAAATGACCTTGGGTCAATGTCAAGGTGAAAGGACTTGATGCAAGGAATATTTGCACCAAGTTTGAACTCTCAAATTCAAATTGTCTTTGTTCTAAAGGCAAAAGTTTGTTGTGACCTTGAGAATGAAAATTTGACCTTGGACCAAGGTCAAAGTGAAAGGGCTTGGATCAATGATTGTATTTATGAAGTTTGAAGTGTCAAGGTCAAATAGTCTTTGTTCTATAGGCAAAAGTTTGTTGTGACCTTGAGAATCATAATTTGACCTTGAGTCGGCGCCGTGGTCTAGCGGATAGGGCGTCGGACTTGTAATCGTAAGATTGCTGGTTCGAGCCTTACTAGGACCACGGGTCGGCCGACATATACTCTTCAATGTTCCGTGTTTATATACAAAAAATGTCCTTGTCTATGTATCGTATACATGTCTGTGGTGTTTTTTAAAAAAAAAATAATAATACTAATTTGACCTTGAAACTAGGTCATCATCAATGACTAAATATAAGTAACCTACCATCCAAGTTTCAACTCAAAATCTCAAAAACTGTAGAAATTGGCACTGTGCCAATTTAAAGTTCCATTTTCAACTCAAAATAGCGCGAAAACCGTAAATATTTTATCGAGCATGTAAGCATATAAAACTTTGCAAATTTCCCAAAGAACAATATAAAACCAATTTCGTTAAAATCGCACGGTTAGTTTAGGAGTTATAAGGTTTTAAAGATTTTACCTTTGATGACCTCTAGCAGGGGCATATGTGAATTTTTCGACAAGAAAAAAATTTTAAATTTAGATCTTCATATGCTCTTTCAAATGGTACTTTCCGTTTTTTCATATGATGCTGTACTTTTTTGTAAAGTGACCGGAACGGTTTGGGGGTAAGAATAATTATAATAATAAGAATAATAAGAATAAAGAAAAGACAATACAATAAAAGAAAGGATTCCGACGGAAGTCGGAATCCTTAATAACTAGATGGCTACTGTTGCAAGCAAAAGCAACAGACGGATTCCTCCTTTATTAGACCCTCCTTGGAACTGAAGTGTTAAAATCCGAATAAAGAAGATGGAAAAATGAATAGTTGCTTTTGTACCTTATTCACTTCAGCAAATGAGTCTTAAGAGCTTTAGTCTAATTTGGGACTCTCATTTATTTATCAACAAAATAGAACAAAAAGATAATAAATACCTTTCATGTTTACGAAAGCTTTATACTCCATGATCTATCAATTCTAGATCCTTTAAAATTACTATCTCAAAACAGAATTGCACAATGATTTTGCAATGAGAGCATTTCTATAAATAGAAAATGACAATAGAATCAAAATACAGCCAAGTAATGCTACTAAGAAAAAAAAACAGAGACAAAGAGTAAAAGAGTTATGTTTCTTATAGTATGTTATTTTCAAATAAGAAAGACTACTTGAGTGAAGAATAAATAGCGTAGAACAAAAACTGCTAATTCTACAAGAGTGAGTTTGTTATGACCCTGAGAATGATCATTTGACCGTGAATAAAGGTCA
Source organism: Pinctada imbricata (assembly GCA_033119305.1). Classification (NCBI taxonomy): domain Eukaryota; kingdom Metazoa; phylum Mollusca; class Bivalvia; order Pterioida; family Pteriidae; genus Pinctada; species Pinctada imbricata. Next base: position 89,045,653 of record VSWD01000007.1, on the reverse strand, counting down.
CGGAAAAAAGATAAGTATTTGAGGTAATTCTTTTCAAGATTGATCTTAATCTGATCAAAGCTCAATATTTTATCAACCAAAGTATGTTGTGACCTTGAAATCGAACAAATGACCTTGGGTCAAGGTCAAGGTAAAAGGGCTTGATGCAGTGAATATCTGTATTAAGTTTGAACTCTTAAGGTCAAATAGTCTTCTATAGGCAAAAGTTTGCTGTGACCTTGCGTAACAAAATTTGACCTTGGGTCAAGGTCAAGGTGAAAGAACTTGGCTTAACCAAAGTATGTATGAAGTTTGAATGCTGAAGGTCAAATAGTCTTTGTTCTATACGCAAAAGTATGTTGTGACTTTGAGAATCAAAATTTGACCTTGGGTCAAGGTCAAGGTGAAAGAGCTTGGCTAAACGATAGTATATATGAAGTTTGAACTCTGAAGGTCAAATAGACTTTGTTCTATAGGCAAAAGTTTGTTGTGACCTTGAGAATCAAAATTTGACCTTGGGTCAAGGTCAATGTGAAAGAATCTGGCTTCATGATAATATGTATGAAGTTTAAACTCCGAAGGTCAAATAGTCTTTGTTCTATAGGCAAAAAAATGTTGTGACCTTGAGAATCGACATTTGACCTTGAAAGTAGATCAACATTAAATGACTACCTATTAGTAACCTACCATCCAAGTTTCAACTTAAAATCTCAAAAACTGTAGAAATTGGCACTGTGCCAATTTAAAGTTCCATTTTTAACTTGATATGACGCGAAAACCGTAAATATTTTATCGAACATGTAAGCGTAAAAAAGTTTGTAAATTTCCCAAAGAACAGTTTAAAATAAATTTCGTTCAAATCGTACGGTTACTGTAGGAGTTATAAGAGTTTTAAGATTTGACCCTTGGTGACCTCTAGCGGGGGCATTTGTGAACTTTTCGACAACAAAAAAAATTTCAATTCAGATCTTTGTATGCTCTTTCACATGGTACTATTCATTTTATCACATGATGCGGAACTTGTTTGTAAAGTGTCCGGAACGATGAGGAGGTAAGAATAATAATAAGAACTAGATGGCTACTGTTGCAAGCTCCTTTATTAGACCTTCCTCGGAACTGAGGTGTTAAAATCCGAATAAAGAAGATGGAAAAAAGAAAAATTGCTTTAGAACCTTATCCACTTCAGGAAATGAGTCTTAAGAGCTTATGACTAATTTGGGACTCTTATTTATTTATCGACAAAATAGAAGATAAAGATAATAAATACCTTTCAAGTTTAGGAAAGCTTTAAACTCATTGATCTATTCTATCCATTTTGAATCCTTTAAAATTACTATCCCAAAAAGAATTGCACAATGGGTTAGCAATGAGAAAATTTCTATAAATAGAAAATGACAACAGCATGAAAGTACAGACAAGTACTGCTACTAAGAAAAAAAAGGAAACAGAGAACAAGAATAAAAGAGTTATCTATCTTACTATGTAAAGTTCAAATAAGAAGTACTACTAGTATGAAGAATAAATAGTTCAGGACAAAATCCTTTGAATTCTACAAGAGGAAATGTTTTTTATGACCTTGAAAAAGTTTATTTGACCTTGAACCAAGGTCATGGATAAAAGATAAGAATTTGAGTTTATTTTCATCAAGATTCCTCTTCATCTAATCAAAGCTCAATATTTTATCAAAAAAAGTCAGTCTGTTGTGACCTTGAAATCGAAGAAATGACCTTGGGTCAAGGTCAAGGTGAAAGAACTTGATGCAAGGAATGTAAACTCTCAATGTCAAATGGTCTTTGTTCATAGGCAAAAATTTGTTGTGACCTTGAGTATCAAAATTTGACCTTGGGTCAAGGTCAAGGTGAAAGGGCTTGGCTCAATGATTGTATTTATGAAGTTTGAACTGTCAAGGTCAAATAGTCTTTGTTCTATAGGCAAAAGTTTGTTGAGACCTTGAGAATCAAAATTTGACCTTGAAACTAGGTCATCATCAATGACTACCTATAAGTAACATACCATCCAATTTTCAACTCAAAATCTCAAAAACTGTAGAAATTGGCACTGCGCCAATTTAAAGTTCCATTTTCAACTCAAAATAGCGCAAAAACCGTAAATATTTTATCGAGCATGTAAGTGCATAAAAGTTTGCAAATTTCATAAAGAACAATATAAAACAAATTTTCGTTCAAATCGTACGGTTAGTTTAGGAGTTATAAGGTTTTAAAGATTTTGCCTTTGATGACCTCTAGCGGGGGCATATATGAACTTTTCGACAAGAAAAAATAAAAATTAAAAATACCTTTCAAATTTAGGAAGGCTTTACACTCCTAGATCTATTCTATCCATTTTGAATCCTTTTAAATTACTATCCCAAAAAGAATTGCACAATGAATTAGCAATGAGAAAATGTCTATAAATAGAGAATGACAACAGCATGAAAGTACAGACAAATAAAGCTACTAAGATAAAAACATAGGTAATCACAGATTACGAAGCTCACCTCGTGACAGCAAAATTCAATTCAAACATATTTCTTAGTACATGTATATTGGCTATTAAAGGCAAAACCACTCAAGCAGAAAAAGTAGGTCGAGGTCATTTTATGAAAGTTTGATCAAAGATACATCTAATATGCAAGTTTGGAACATCTAGCAGTTATACTGTGCTCAATATTGGCTTTATAGAGCAAAATCACTTAAGCGGAAAAAGTAGGTCAAGGTCATTTTATGAAAGATTGATCAAAGATATATCCAATATGCAAGTTTGGTACATGTATCACTTATACTTTGCTCAATAGTGGCTTTTAAAGGCAAAATCACTCAAGCGGAAAAAGTAGGTTGAGGTCATTTTATGAAAGTTTGATCAAAGATACATCTAATATGCAAGTTTGGAACATCTAGCACTTATACTTTGCTCAATATTGGCTTTTAAAGGCAAAATCACTCAAGCGGAAAAAGTAGGTCAAGGTCATTTTATGAAAGATTGATCAAAGATATATCCAATATGCAAGTTTGGTACATGTATCACTTATACTTTGCTCAATAGTGGCTTTTAAAGGCAAAATCACTCAAGCGGAAAAAGTAGGTCGAGGTCATTTTATGAAAGTTTGATCAAAGATACATCTAATATGCAAGTTTGGAACATCTAGCACTTATACTTGGCTCAATATTGGCTTTTAAAGGCAAAATCACTCAAGCGGAAAAAGTAGGTCAAGGTCATTTTATGAAAGTTTGATCAAAGATACATCCAATATGCAAGTTTGGTACATGTAGCACTTATACTTTGCTCAATATTGGCTTTTAAAAGTGAAATCACTCAAGTGGAAAAAGTAGGTCAGATGCTGCATCCGATGCATGGGTCCATCTCGGCATCCAAAGTTGAATCACTTGTGCAAGTTTGGTTACTGTAGCATTAGTACTTTGTCAGATACTGAGCTACCCCAAACTTCTTATCCAAATCACTCAAGCGGAAAATGTAGGTCAGATGCTGCATCCGATGCATGGGTTCACCTCAGCATCCAAATATGAATCACTTGTGCAAGTTTGGTTACTGTAGCATCAGTACTTTGTCAGATATTGAGCTACCCCAAGCTTCTTAACCAAGTCACTCAAGCGGAAAATGTAGGTCAGATGCTGCATCCGATGCATGATTTCACCTCAGCATCCAAAGATGAATCACTTGTGCAAGTTTGGTTACTGTAGCATCAGTACTTTGTCAGATACTGAGCTACCCAAACTTCTTAACCAAGTCACTCAAGCGGAAAATGTGGGTCAGATGCTGCATACGATGCATGGGTTCACCTCAGCATCCAAAGATGAATCACTTGAGCCAGTTTGGTTACTGTAGCATTAGTACTTTGTCAGATACTGAGCTACCCCAAACTTCTTAACCAAGTCACTCAAGCAGAAAATGTAGGTCAGATGCTGCATCCGATGCATGGGTTCACCTCAGCATCCAAAGATGAATCACTTGTGCCAGTTTGGTTACTGTAGCATTAGTACTTTGTCAGATACTGAGCTACCCCAAACTTCTTAACCAAGTCATTCAAGCAGAAAATGTAGGTCAGATGCTGCATCCGATGCATGGGTTCACCTCAGCATCCAAAGATGAATCACTTGTGCAAGTTTGGTTACTGTAGCATTAGTACTTTGTCAGATACTGAGCTACCCCAAACTTCTTAACCGGACGCGGACGCGGACACGGACGCGGACACGGACGCGGACGAGGACGCGGACGCGGACGCGGACGCATAGGGTTATAGCATAAGCTCACTCAACTTCGTCGAGGTGAGCTAAAAAGGAAACAGAGAACAAGGATAAAAGAGTTTTCTATCTTACTATGTAAAGTTCTAAAAAGAAGTACTACTTGTGTGAGGAATTAATATTTAAGAAGAAAATCCTTTCAATCCTACAAGAGTAAATGTTTGCTATGACCTTGAAAAAGTTTATTTGACCTTGAACCAAGGTCATAGATGAAAGATAGGCATTTTAGCTTATTCTCATCAGGATTTCTTTTCATCCATTCAAAGCTCAATATTTTATCAACAAAAGTCTGTTGTGACCTTGAAATCGAATAAATGACCTTGGGTCAAGGTTAATGTGAAAGGACTTGATGCAAGGAATATTTGCGCCAAGTTTGAACTCTCAAGGTCAAATGGTCTTTGTTCTATAGGAAAAAGTTTGTTGTGACCTTGAGAATGAGAATTTGACCTTGGGTCAAGGTCAAGGTAAAAGGGCATGGATCAATGATTGTATTTATGAAGTTTGAACTGTCAAGGTGAAATAGTCTTTGTTCTATAGGCAAAAGTTTGTTGTGATCTTGAGAATCATAATTTGACCTTGAAACTAGGTCATCATCAATGACTACCTATAAGTAACCTACCATCCAAGTTTCAACTCAAAATATCAAAAACTGTAGAAATTGGCTTTGTGCCAATTTAAAGTTCCATTTTCAACTCAAAATAGCAGGAAAACCGTAAATATTTTATCGAGCATGTAAGCGTATAAAAGTTTGCAAATTTTCCAAAGATCAATATAAAACAAATTTCGTTGAAATCGTACGGTTAAATAAGAAGTTAAAAGAGTTTAAATATTTGACCTTTGATGACCTCGAGCGGGGGCATATGTGAACCATTTGACAAGAAAAAAAAATTTGATTCAAGATCTTCATATGCTCTTTCACATGGTACTTTCCGTTTTTTCATATGATGCTGTACTTTTTTGTAAAGTGTCCGGAACGGTTTGGGGGTAAGAATAATAATAATAACTAGATGGCTACTGTTGCAAGCAACAGACGGATTCCTCCTTTATTAGACCGTCTTCGGAACTGAAGTGTTAGAATCCGAATAAAGAAGATGGGAAAAAGAAAAGAAGCTTTAGTGCCTTTTTCACTTCAGCAAATGAGTCAAAAGAGCTAATGTCTAATATGGGACTCTTATTTATTTATCGACAAAATAGAAGAAAAAAATAATAAATACCTTTCATTTTCACGAAACCTTTAAACTCCATGCTCTATCAATATCAAATCCTGTACAATTTCTTTCTCAAAACAGAATTGCACAATGATTTTGCAATGAGATAATTTCTATGAATAGAAAATGACAACAACATGAGAGTACAGATATGTAATGCTACTAAGAAAAAAAAGAACAAGAATAAAGGAGTTATCTTTCTTATACTATGTTAGTTCAAATAAGAAGGACTACTTGTGTGAAGAATAAATAGTATTGGACTAAAAGGTGATTTTTACAAGAGTAAATGATTGTTATGACCTTGAGAATGATTATTTAATCTTGAACCAATGTCATGGATGAAAGATAAGTATTGTGATTATTCTCATCACGATTTATTTTAATCTGATCGAGCAAAGCTCCATATCTAATTAATCAAAAACTGTTGTGACCTTGAAATCGAACGAATGACCTTGGGTCAAGGTACATGGTGAAAGTGTTTGATGCAAGGAATATTTGTGTAAAGTTTGAACTCTCAAGGTCAAACAGTCTTTGTTTTATAGACTAAAGTTTCTTGTGACCTTGAGAATGAGAATTTGACCTTGGGGGAAATCAAGGTGAAAGAGCTAGGCTTAACGATAATATATATGATGTTTGAAATCCGAAGGTCAAATAGTCTTTGTTCTATAGGCAAAAATTTGTTGTGACCTTGAGAATAAAAATTTGACCTTGGATCAATGTCAAGGTGAAAGAGCTTGGCTTAACGATAATATGTATGAAGTTTGAACTCTGAAGGTCAAATAGTCTTTGTTCTATAGGCAAATGTTTCTTGTGACCTTGAGAATCAGAATTTGACCTTGGGCAAAGGTCAAGGTGAAAGAACCTGGCTTCATGATAATACGTATGAAGTTTGAACTCCGAAGGTCAAAAAGTCTTTGTTCTGTAGGCAAAAATGTGTTGTGACCTTGAGAATCGAAATTTGACCTTGGAAGTAGGTCAATATTAAATTACTACTTATCCGTAACCTACCATCCAAGTTTCAACTCAAAATCACAAAAACTGTAGAAATTGGCACTGTGCCAATTTAAAGTTCCATTTTTAACTCGATATAGCGCGAAAACCGTAAATATTTTATCGAGCATGTAAGCGTATAAAAGTTTGCAAATTTCCCAAAGAACAGTTTAAAACAAATTTCGTTCAAATCGTATGGTTAGTTTAGGAGTTATAAGAGTTTAAAGATTTGACCTTTGGTGACCTCTAGCGGGGGCATATGTGAACTTTACCTCAACAAAAAAAATTCAATTGAGATCTTTGTATGCTCTTTCTCATGGAACTATTCATTTTATCACATGATGCGGAACTTGTTTGTAAAGTGTCCGGAACAATGAGGAGGTAAGAATAATAATAAGAACTAGATGGCTACTGTTGCAAGCAACAGACGGATTCCTCCTATATTAGACCTTCCTTGGAACTGAAGTGTTAAAATCCGAATAAAGAAGATGGAAAAATGAAAAGTTGCTTTGTACCTTATTCACTACAGCAAATGAGTCTTAAGAGCTTTAGTCTAATTTGGGACTCTCATTTATTTATCAACAAAGTAGAACAAAAAGATAATAAATACCTTTCATGTTTACAAAAGCTTTATACTCCATGATCTATCAATTCTAAATCCTTTAAAATTACTATCTCAAAACAGAATTGCACAATGATTTTGCAATGAGAGCATTTCTATAAATAGAAATGACAATAGAATCAAAATACAGCCAAGTAATGCTACTAAGAAAAAAAAGACCAAGAGTAAAAGAGTTATGTTTCTTATACTATGTTATGTTCAAATAAGAAAGACTACTTGTGTGTAGAATAAATAGCGTAGGACAAAAACTGCTAGTTCTACAAGAGTAAGTTTGTTAGGACCCTGGGAATGATCATTTGACCGTGAATAAAGGTCACGGGAAAAAGAAAAGTATTTGAGGTAATTCTTTTCAAGATTGATCTTAATCTGATCAAATCTCAATATTTTATCAACCAAAGTATGTTGTGTCCTTGAAATCGAACAAATAACCTTGGATCAAGGTCAAGGTAAAAGGGCTTGATGCAAGGAATATTTGTGTTAAGTTTGAACTCTTAAGGTCAAATAGTCTTTGTTCTATAGGCAAAAGTTTGTTGTGACCTTGAGAATCAAAATTTGACCTTGGGTCAAGGTCAAGGTGAAAGAGCGTGGCTTAACGATAATAGGTATGAAGTTTGAACTCTGAAGGTCAAATAGTCTTTTTCTATAGGCAAAACTTTGTTGTGACCTTGCGAATCAAAATTTGACCTTGGGTCAAGGTCAAGGTGAAAGAGCTTGGCTTAACGATTGTATGTATGAAGTTTGAACGCTGAAGGTCAAATAGTCTTTGTTTTATAGGCAAAAGTATGTTGTGACCTTGAGAATCAAAATTTGACCTTGGGTCAAGGTCAAGGTGAAAGAGCTAGGCTAAACGATAGTATGTATGAAGTGTGAACTCTAAAGCTCAAGTAGTCTTTGTTCTATAGGGTAAAATTTGTTGTGACCTTGAGAATGAAAATTTGACCTTGAAAGTAGGTCAGCATTAAATGTCTACCTTTAAGTAAGCTACCATCCAAGTCTCAACTCAAAATCTCAAAAAATGTAGAAATTGGCAATTTGCCAATTTAAAGTTCCATTTTCAACTCTGAATAGCGCGAAAACCGTAAATATTTTATCGAGCATGTAAGCGTATAAAAGTTTGCAAATTTCCCGTAGAACAATATAAAACAAATTTCGTTCAAATCGCACGGTAAGTTTAGGAGTTATAAGAGTTTAAAGATTTGACCTTTGATGTCCTCCAGCGGGGGCATATGTGAACCATTTGACAAGAAAAAAAATTTCATTCAAGATCTTCATATGCTCTTTCACATGGTACTTTCTGTTTTTTCATATGATGCTGTACTTTTTTGTAAAGTGTCCGGAACGGTTTGGGGGTAAGAATAATAATAATAAGAATAATAATAAGAATAAAGAAAAGACAATACAATAACAGAAAGGATTCCGACGGAAGTCGGAATCCTTAATAACTAGATGGCTACTGTTGCAAGCAACAGACGGATTCCTCCTTTATTAGACCTTCCTAGGAACTGAAGTGTTGAAATCCGAATAAAGAAGGTGGAAAAAAGAATAGTTGCTTTAGTACCTTATTCACTTCAGCAAATGAGTCAAAAGAGCTTATGTGTAATTTGGGACCCTTATTTATTTATCAACAAAATAGAAGAAAAAAATATTAAATACCTTTCATGTTTACGAAAGCTTTAAACTCCATGCTCAATCAATATCTAATCCTTTACAATGACATTCTCAAAACAGAATTGCACAATGATTTTGCAATGAGATAATTTCTATTAATAGAAAATGACAACAACATGAAAGTACAGATACGTAATGCTACTAAGAACAAAATAAAAAAAGAAACAGAGAACAACAATGAAAGAGTTATCTTTCTTATACTATGTTAGGACTACTTGTGTGAAGAAAAAATAGTATAGAACAAAAAGTGTGAATTCTACAAGAGTTAATGATTGTTATGACCTTGAGAATAATTATTTGGCCTTTAACCAATGTCATGGATCAAAGAAAAGTATTGTGTTTATTCTCTTCACGATTGATCTTAATCTGAGCAAAGCTCAATATCTAATCGACCAAACTCAGTGGTGACCTTGAAATGGAACAAATGACCTTGGGTCAAGGTCATGGTGAATGGGTTTGATGCAAGGAATACTTGTGTAAAATCTAAACTCTCAAGGTCGAACAGTCTTTGTTTTAAAGACTAAAGTTTGTTTTGACCTTGAATATGAGAATTTGACCTTGGGTGAAGGTCAAGGTGAAAGAACTTGGCCCAAGCATTATATGTATAAAGTATGAACTCTATAGGTAAAATAGTCTTTGTTCTATAGGCAAAAGTTGCTGTGACCTTGAGAATGAGAATTTGACCTTAGGTCAAGGTCAAGTTGAAAGAGCTTGACTGAACAATTATATGGATGAAGTTTGAAATCCGAAGGTCAAATAGTATTTGTTCTATAGGCAAAAGTTTGTTGTGTGACCTTGAGAATCAAAATTTGACCTTGGGTTAATGTCAAGTTGAAAGAGCTTGTCTTAACGATATTATGTATGAAGTATGAGCTCTAAAAGTCAAACAGTCTTTCTTCTATAGGCAAAAGTTCGTTGTGACCTTGACAATCAAAATTTGACCTTAGCTCAAGGTCAATGGGAAAGAACCTGGCTTCATGATAATACATATGAAGTTTGAATGCCGAAGGTCAAATAGTCTTTGTTCTATAAGCAAAAATTTGTTGTGACCTTGAGAATGAAAAGTTGACCTTGAAAGTAGGTCAACATTCAATGACTACCTATAAGTAACCTACCATCCAAGTTTCAACTCAAAATCTCAAAAACTGTAGAAATTGGCACTCTGCCAATTTAAAGTTCCATTTTTAACTCGATATAGCGCGAAAACCGTAAATATCTTATCGAGCATGTAAGGGTAAAAAAGTTTGCAAATTTCCCAAAGAACAGTTTAAAACAAATTTCGTTCAAATCGCACGGTTAGTTTAGGAGTTATAAGGGTTTAAAGATTTGACCTTTGGTGACCTCTAGCGGGGGCATGGGTGAACTTATCGACAACAAAAAAAATTTCAATTGAGATCTTTGTATGCTCTTTCACATGGTACCATTCATTTTATCACATGATGCGGAGTTTTTTTGTAAAGTGTCTGGAAAGATGAAGAGGTAAGAATAATAATAAGAAGAATAACTAGATGGCTACTGTTGCAAGCAACAGACGGATTCCTCCTTAATTAGACCTTCCTTGGAACTGAAGTGTTAAAATCCGAATAAAGAAGATGGAAAAAAGAATAGTTGCTTTAGTACCATGTTGACTTCAGCAAATGAGTCAAAAGAGCTTATGTCTAATTTGGGACTCTTATTTATTTATCAACAAAATAGAAGAAAAAAAAAATAAATACCTTTTATGTTTAGGAAAGCTTAAAATTCCATGCTCAATCAAAATCTAATTCTTTACAATGACTTTCTCAAAACAGAATTGCACAATGATTTTGCAATGAGAAAATTTCTATTAATAGAAAATGACAACAACATGTAACTACTGATATGTAATGCTACTAAGAATAAAAAAGAAAGAAACAGAGAACAAGAATAAAAGAGTTATCTATCTTACTATGTAAAATTCACATAAAAAATACTACTTGTGTGAAGAAAAATAGTTAGGAACAAAATCCTGTGAATTCTACAAGAGTAAATGTTTGTTATGACCTTGAAAAAATTTATTTTACCTTTAACCAAGGTCATGGATAAAAGATAAGCATTTGAGTTTATTCTCATTAAGATTCCTTTTCATCTAATCAAAGCTCAATATTTTATCAACAAAAGTTTGTTGTGACATTGAAATCTAACAGATGACCTTGGGTCAAGGTCAAGGTGAAAGGACTTGATGCAAGGAATATTTGCGCCAAGTTTGAACTGTCAAGGACAAATGGTCTTTGTTCTAAAGGCAAAAATTTCTTGTGACCTTGAGAATCAAAATTTGACCTTGGGTCAAGGTCAAGGTGAAAGGGCTTGGCTCAATGATTGTATTTATGAAGTTTGAACTGTCAAGGTCAAATAGTCTTTGTTCTATAGGCAAAAGTTTATGGTGACCTTGAGAATCATAATTTGACCTTGAAACTAGGTCATCATCAATGACTACCTATAAGTAGCCTACCATCCAAGTTTCAACTCAAAATCTCAAAAACTGTAGGAATTGGCACTGTGCCAATTTAAATGTCCATTTTCAACTCAAAATAGCGCGAAAACCGTAAATATTTCATCAAGCATGTAATCGTATAAAAGTTTGCAAATTTTCCAAAGAATGATATAAAACAAATGTCGTTCAAATCGTGTGATTTATATAGAAGTTATAAGAGTTTAAAGATTTGACCTTTGATGACATCTAGCGAGGGCATTGGTGAACTTATCGACAAACAAAAAATAGTTTAAGAAGATCTTTTTCTGCTCTTTCTAATGGTACAATTCTTTTTGCTCTGTGTTGAAAGACCTTTGAATAAAGTGTCTGGAAATGGAAAGGGGTAAGAATAATAAGAATAATAATAATAAGAATAAAGAAAAGACATTGCAATAACAGAAAGGATTCCGACGGAATAGTCGGAATCCTTAATAAGAAGAAAGAAAAGACAATACAATAACAGAAAGGATTCCGACGGAAGTCGGAATCCTTAATAATAAGAAGAAAGAAAAGACAATACAATAACAGAAAGGATTCCGACGGAATAGTCGGAATCCTTAATAAGAATAATAATAAGAATAAAGAAAAGACAATACAATAACAGAAAGGATTCCGACGGAATAGTCGGAATCCTTAATAAGAATAAAGAAAAGACAATACAATAACAGAAAGGATTCCGACGGAAGTCGGAATCCTTAATTAGTTGCCTACTAAAATTGCGATTTACTCAATGTTGACTTGCTTGGATAATCGAAGTGTGTAGTTTACCCCCCGTTTACACTATGTTCCCGGCGGCCACGGCGGCCACGTTTCAAACCACCGTGAACGAAACGTGGTGACCGTGAGACAACGTAGGGGAACGGGATCGACAATCGTAACTAGCCGTGGGTGCCGGGGCTGACGGGGCAAATGTTTAAACTGTCAAAACATTTGTCACGGCAGCCCATGGTGCAGATGGCCTACTTTAGAAACCGTAGCAAAACGGGTGGAACGCAGCGCAACGTGACAGAACGTTACAGACCGTGACAAAACTTGGGACAGTGTCCGTAGCGGGACGGGAAGCAAAAGTATGACTCGACAAATTACGATCCTAGCGAAGTTGAGTTACGGTCTGCCACGTTTATGTCCCGTTTAGCTGCGGCTGCTTTAGGGCAGATGTACGTTTTATCAAGGTGAGCTACGGTTCCTCACGGCGAGCTAAGGAAGTGTTAGCCGTTTCGTCGCGGTACGTCCCGGCTTGTTACGGTTTATTTCAAGTTCTACTACGGCCTGGCACGGCACGCTTGGTCACACAAGAAGTATAACAAAACAAACCCTTTTATGCAGCTTTTTTTGTCTCCTGTTCCCGGTTAATCGTAGTGGGCCTTGACAGAACTTGGTAGTCGTGGCCAACTTGATTGGATCGTAACAAACCGTGACAGACCTTATCAGAACGTGACAGGTCGTGAGGAAACGTACAAACGTCCGTAGGTTGAAACGTAGTGCGCCGTCAGGTCTCCGGGATTCAGGAGCCGCGGCTCGTCTAGGATACCTTGATAGACCGTGCGAAATTGTAACGAGACCTAACAGAACTTGAATACCAAGATAAAAACTGCCAAAAATCATACGGTGTGCTACGTTTTTGGCCACCGTGACTGCCGTGGTCGCCGGGAACATAGTGTAAACCTAGGGTTACAATTACATGTACTCATGCATTCAACTGTCATGATTATATACGAACAGTCAATCGAACATTTTTAGAAAATAACACGCTTTAACCTTCATATTTAGATAATTTTTATATTGCAAACGAAAATTCCTGCTTCATACATTGATTGTATGTATCGACTTATTTTTTGACTAACAAATAAGTCTATAAGTAATCTATAAGGAGTAATTATTCAACTGCATGTTTGTTTCCATTTTTGCCTTTTTTGCCTATTTTGACTGAATACTCTGTGAAAACCTTCTACCCTATCTTCTCTAGATTATGTAGAATAATCTATGTCGTTATTATTTCAAATTTGCAATCATGGTAATGCGCACGCGTAACTTAGGGATTTCCATTAATGTCGAAAATATTGTGAGCCGGAATCATACTTATATTTTGATACCTTAGAGGGTTTGAGCAATAATTTTGAAATTAACGGAAAGTTAATAACATTGGTAATGCTAGACAAATACAGATTGTGTTCTATAGTTCTTCGAGACCTCTGGGTAATTGTTGTTCTATATTGTTCTATAGTTCTTCGAGACCTCTGGGTAATACGTTCTTCGAGACCTCTGGGTAATCGGAATAGTGGGAGGGTTGTGCGCACGTAATCCAGGATAACCACACCGTCTGCTACTCACGAGGCAGATGGCCGTCCTAAGTCGGCACCGTTTGCCCATTGGTCTCGTTGGTTTATGTGTAGTCATTTGTGTTTTATGTTTTTCTGTGATTTGACGTTCATTGTACTACTGCGTCTCTTTCTGTGCGTGTCATTTTTGTGTTTTACAGTGGGTGTTTTGGGAGGTTGCTGTTGATGCTGCAACTAGGTGTTGTTGGAGATCCCCTCCTTTCTTCTATATGCATTTGAAAAAGACACGACTTATTTCATGAATACACCGTATTAAATAGAAACATTATTTAGCGGTGATCGTGATAAAAAAAACTGCAACACGAAATGAAAAACTATATTAATACCAATACGCAAACATGAATTATGGCAAAGCCCTTGGTGCGAAGCGAAGATGGTGTGGGAAGATTCCGGCAAAATTTACATGGACCGTCGCACGTTGCAGTGTTCATAAGGATACGAAGTTGCGAAGATTACCGAGGTCGATGTGAAATATCTGAGCCCTTTCCCATCTTTTTAAGCTGAATCTGTTCGATTTCTTTAAAGAGAAAAATATATTTTGATTCAAAATATTGAATGTGTTTGATAAAATGAAAAATGAAAGAGTATTTTCCCTTCCACTTTAAATAGATACGCTAAACATCACTGACGAGTGTTTAGTACCCGAAATCTGCATGTCTGGTCCATGCTGTAAATTTATCAGGTCTTAAATGATGCTTTTGAATTTGAAGACGTTTAACATTTGAGACCAAGAGTTCCCGAGGGCACATGTAGCCAAGTTCGATCAACTTTGGTTGATCGTCTGTCTCTTTAACGCATTTGAAATTTTCTGTTACAAAATATCTTGAAATTTCTAAAACGTGGGTCCTGTAGCATCATATCCCACCCATTCTGCTCCGTCTTTTGGTACATTTTTGGATATAATATTTTTCATACTTTTTGGCCATTTTACATTGTTAAGACTAAGGAACACTGATGAGGGTTTAGTACCCGAAACGTGCATGTCTGGTCCATGCTGTAAATTTACCAGGTCTTAAATGATGCTTTTGAATTTGAAGACGTTTATCATTAGAACTACTTGGTGGGTCCTGTAGCATCATATCCCATCCATTCTGCTACGTCTTATTGTACACTTTTTGGACATAATATTTTTCATACTTTTTGGCCATTTTACATTGTTTAGACTAAGGATCACTGACTAGGGTTTAGTACCCGAAATGTGCATGTCTGGTCCATGCTGTAAATTTATCAGGTCTTTTAAAAATGATGCTATTGAATTTGAAGACGTTTAACATTACCTGAATGAGGTTGAAATCAATAGGTATTGCAGGTAGCATTGAGTTTAACGTTATTGTGCCAGAGGCAAGGTACGTGCCAGAGGCTTTAATCTGTGTCCATCGTCAGAGGCAATTGTCAGAGGTACTGTCAGAGGCTATATAGTTGTCAGAGCCAAGTGCCAGAGGCAATTGTCATAGGCAAGAGCCAGGTGACAAAGTGTCGTCATTGTCGTGTAAATAATCCCCCCTTTGTAATTATATATTTGATTTGTTTCATGTGCCAATCATTTGTTGCAACCATTGGTCAATCATTTGTAGAATCGTCTGGTCAGTCAAGTGACTGAAGGAAAATACTTTGATATTTGAATTTATATTACTTTCTAACCGTAAGTTTTATATATCAGTTGGTGACCCTCCCTCGGTCACTTTACAATATAGTCTATCTAAGGTGCGTACATGCACTAACATTGGCTCATCTTTATTCAATAAAACTTGGCATGTATACAAGTATGCATATATTTGATGAGATATTAATCACGATAACAGTGATAAAGTCACAAGCATTGTTGATCGCAATGGATAGGGGTTTTCTCTTTATTGAGAATGTGAAACGAATCTGAAAGTGAAACTTCAACATTTATCTGGAATGGTTAATAAACTATTATTCAAAATTCTCAAGGTAAATGTTCAAGGTCAAAATATTTCGCTGCGTAAGATTCGTCTTATCACTGACTATCACCATGCTAAGTTACTAGTTGCTACTTCAAGCAGTTTTCTCCCAACACACTTTAACGCAACAGCCAAACCAATATTTTGATGCATGCAGACAGATAGAATGACGGACGGACTTCGCCATTCCATAGACCGGTTTTGCATCACAACCCGGCCAAAACTGACCTAATGTCCAAATCATCAATCTTCACACTGCGAATGGGTTGTGATAAAAAAAAAACCTCCTGACAAACATAGCTAATCACAATGGCAGTTTTTGATATCAATTTACATACTCTTTGTGTTAATTTGGGTCCTGCGTTTAATTGTCTTATTTGTGATGTCAACTTTTTTGTTAACTTGGGTCCTGCGTTTTATTTTCTTATTTGTGATGTCAACTTTTTGTGTTAACTTGGGTCCTGCGTTTAATTGTCTTATTTGTGATGTCAACTTTTTCTGTTAACTTGGGTCCTGCGTTTAATTGTCTTATTTGTGATGTCAACTCACAATGTTTTTTGTACATATGACAGCTGTGCATCTGAGAAGACTTTTGGGTATCCGAATAAATGGAAGGGTTGTGAGCACGTAATCCTGATACAATGTACATCATTCGCTTTTACATAGAGTTTGGAAGTCGATGGACCCCAACGGATGCACATTGGTCTCATTCATGTGTAGACAATCATGTTTCTCTTTTTTTGTGTGTGTGTTTTTGTGTAAGCGTTGTTGCGTGTCTCACTGATGAGAATTTAATATTCGAAACACGTGTCTGGTGCAAGGAAATTGGTTTGGAATTTTCTTCAAGAAGGTATAGAGTTGGAACCCTTCGACATTAGCATAGTCTGTTGTTGTTTTTAATGTCCGTTGTTTGTTACAATTCTGTGTGTGTTCTGCTGTGCGGGTTGGTCTTGGTGGAGATGTTCACACATCATTCTTTGGTAAGCTAGTAGATACATGTATATTTTTGTGCCTTATTACTTCGAAAATTTACCCTGAAATGATGAAATCGGTTAAATTAGATTATGGTAGAATTTACATTGCCAGACTTGCGAAATACAATGTATAGATCAACTCATTTCCCAAGAATGTGAGACAAAAACTAAAGTCCAGAATCCATTATTCGCAAGAGTCCTCTGCCCTATACATGTAGCTTACATATACTGGCGGATTTAGAGGACCCCTCTTTTTCTTGCCGTCAACAATTAAAAAATAAACATCAATTTGTAATGGATAATGGACATTCCTTTCTTTTGATTATCTATTTCGAAATTATTAAAAAAATACGTTGCTGGCTCGCCACCCCTCGTCAACTTTACCGTTTCAAATATTACAACTTTTTATCTGAATATGGAACGTTGTTGTTTATTTCAATCTTGTGCTATTCATAAATATAAAAACCTCAGATGAATTTTATGAAACGGGTTTTTGTGTTGTATATCCCCGAGCCTTGGCGCCTTCGCTTTAAATAATGCATTGCAAGGTTACAATATCCGATGTCGTGTGTTTTGAAACTGCATGCGATGTGATAGAATGACTCCCACATGTAAGTGCATAGTTCAAGGATCAAAAAGTCAAATCTAAAGTCTTTTCCTCCTTTTAAGAAACACATTTCTCTCGACACTTCATGGAATGTGGCGAACTTTTGATGACGTCATAGAATAAAAGGTCACCATTCGTCGTGATATCGCCATTATGATATTGTTGCTGTTTAGTATGCTACATCTATTTATATCCATCGAATCAAAAGATTTTCAAATTATACGGAAAACGAGCGCAAACGGATCTCCGAAAAATACAGAATTTGGCTTCTAAAAGAACATCGAGGGCATATTGTTTTTTGAGCCATTTTAACTACCATTTAAAAAAAATTATTAAAAATGAATACATAGGGTCAAAGAATACCATTATGTACCTTTGGTTTCATTTTGTCTAATAACATGATAAATGTGATTATTTTATGTATACTCAGGATGAAATGAACAAATATTATGTGTTACTTTTTTTGATGAGTATAGATCCACATCTAACTTGTTCAAGGCTTCTCGTGTGATCATCTGGACATAAACAATTCTTGTGTACTATACATGCAAACCAACATTTGGTTTGAACAGGTTTTTCGATTATTATTTTCTAAGTCTAAATATGTGACGGTAAGACATGAAAACTAGAAATGTGACTGTAAGATCCACGGACAAATCGAACACCTTAATTCCTCGCCATTGTATGGAAAGAGGAAATTCATTTAAAAGACAAGTGGAAGGGTTTCTTGAGTTGTTACTGGAAACCAATATTTCAAGAGTATTTGTTTTTTAAACAGTGACCTTGACCTTTGATCTACTGATCCCATGAACGTAGCCATTTCCACTTCCTTCCACAACTATACACACTTAAATGATGCAATTCAATTTGAAGACGTTTACATTTGGAATGGAGAGGTAAAAGGGTTCTTGGATTGTTATCTGAAACCCCAATAAAGTATATTGTATGTTATTCCCAATAGAAACCTTGGCATACGATATGTATAAACTCACTCTATATCTTTCCTATTTTGATAACCATATTTTCAAATTTTATTCAGATAGGTCAACATAGGGTCATCAGAGATGATAGCGCTCATCATGAAGGCATCATTGTCCCATGACCAGCATCTTACCTACATTGCACAAGTATTTCCAGATGCATCATCCACATAAGTTTGGTTGATAAAAAATTCAAAGAAGGCTTGTAATGAAGATTCTAATTTTACCATACCTGGTCAATCAAGCGTGAAATATAGGTCAGATACAGCATCTGTATAGTGCATTGCAGTAAGCATTCTCAGATACATCACCCACACAAGTGGGTTTTTTTTTATTGACCTAGGACTTAAAATGGGCCGGAATGGGACCTTTCCCATTTTACTTAACCTGATTGCTCAAGCATGGAATGTTGGTCAGATGAAGCATCTGTACCATGCATTGTAGTAAGCATCCTTAGATGCATCATCCACACAAGTTTGGTTGATGTAGGATTTACAGAAAGGCATGAATGGACCTGTCCCATTTTACCTAACCTGCTCACTCAAACATGAAATGTAGGTCAGATGCAGCCTCCGTACCATGCATTGTTGTCAGCATCCTTAGATACATCAACCACACAACTTTGGACTACCTAGGACGTATAGTAAGTAAGGAATAGACCATTCACCTAACCTGCTCACTCAAGCATGAAATGTGGGTCAGATGCAGACTCTGTACCATGTATTGTAGTAAGTATCCTCAGATACATAATTCATACAAGTTTGGTTGATGTAGGACTTATAGTAAGGCGGGAATGGACCTGTCCCATTTTACCTAACCTGCTCTCTCAAGCATGAAATGTAAGTCAGATGCAGCCTCCGTACCATGCATTGTTGTAAGCATCCTCATATGCGTCATCCATGCAAGTTTGGTTGGTGTAGCACTTATAGTAAGGCGGGAATGGACCTGTCCCATTTTACCTAACCTGCTCACTCAAGCATGAATTAGGGGTACCATGCGTGTCTTTTAAAAAAAACTGAAATTGATTTTTACCGCGAGGCGTCAGCCGAGCGGTAAAACGGGTATTTCTGACAAGGGATTCGCTGATACCCTGTCAGTTTTTGTAAAACATCAGTATGGTAACCCTATTCTAATGCTTTGATCAGTAACAAGCTAGAAAACGTCTGCTTTTAACGACATCGCCATAGCAACGCATGACGTCATATCAAAAACTGCAGTGAAACGTGAATCCCCTTGCAGTTTTTAATCGCCCGACCAATCAGAATTCGCGTTACAAACGGAGTGCATTAGAATTGTAGGTCAGATGCAGCCTCCGTACCATGCATTGTAGTAAGCATCCTCAGATGCATCATCCAAGCAAGTTTTGTAGGTGTAGAGCTTATAGAAAGGCGGGAATGGCTCTGTCCAATTTTACCTAACCTGCTTACTCAAGCATGAAATGTAGGTCAGATGCAGCCTCCGTACCATGCACTGTTGTAAGCATCCTCAGATGCATCATCCATGCAAGTTTGGTTGGTGTAGCTCTTATGTAAGGCGGGAATAGATCTGTCCCATTTTACCTTACCTGCTCAATTAAGCATGAAATGTAGGTCAGATGCAGCCTCAGTACCATGCATTGTTGTAAGCATCATTAGATGCATCATCCATGCAAGTTTGGTTGATGTAGGACTTCTAGTTTGGTGGGAATGGACCTGTCCCATTTTGCTTAACCTATAGTGCGGACGCCTACGCCGGGGCGATCGCATAAGCCCCCCTTTTCTTCGTCGATGTGAGCTCAACATGTTTGTTGGCTTTTAAAGTGCCTTTTTGTAATAGAGACCTTGACTTTTGACATATTGACTCTGAAACAAATAGGTGAAATTTTCTCAACATTAACCTTCGACATATTGAGCCTAATGTCAACTTGCAAAAGCTCATGTCAAGGCATGAATATACCTATTGAAATAATCCTCTACTAATGATCTATTTCTCGTCGAGATTGGTTAATGGTCCCGTCTGAAGATATGTACCCAAAAGATGAAACATAGATCTAATCTATTAAAATTAAAGAAAAAGCAATTATAGAAACAAGGATTTTTTTTTATTTCTAATATGTATCCAATTTTACGATAGCAAAAAAATCTATACAACAATTATACATTACTATAGTAGAAACATTTATCATACAAAACCATTTGCTTTCAAATGATTATTGCATGGTTTGCTATCATATTAAACTTGATGAAGATGAATCTTTTAAAAAACTTTATAATGAACTTCAAATTCGATCATAACTAAGCAAAATTGTATACTTTTTTTGGTGTATTGATTAACATGGCGTTTCTATACTATAGGCTCGCAAAGATGCATAGCTAGCTAACTGACTCATTAACAATCTACCCTACAGTATCAATACGAGAACATTCAGAATAGACGATAACAAGACAACGCTCCTGCCTCTTTCCACTTCCTCCAATAAGGTGTGAAAGTGACATTGACCTTCAGCACACCGACAGCTTTGTAGTTCTACCACATGTATTAACAGTCTGTAAGACTATTCAGGCAATATGATGACAAAAGAAACTATAATATAAGTAATTCTATTTAAATATTGACATTTATATACATATCACATAACACCCCACATATTTGATTGCATAATGCTATTTTATCATTTTGAGTCATTACACGTGCTACTAACACTTACATGTAGGAACGTGGCCACTCGACAAAAAGCTCAAGATGACGTGATAATAAAATGGCGTTACTTTCACTTTTTGACGTTATTTCTATCTATCAAGGTGTTCAAGTTGCATACCCTATATCCTAGTATTTTATTATTTAATTTCATTATTTTGGTCTGATAATGTAGAGATCACTTGCCCAAGCTAAATAAACATAACATCTTTTATTCGTGTGTTTTAGCATTCGAATTTACAATGTTTACAAACTCAATGTTTATAAATAAACTCGTGTCGTAAAATTCAGCTGATCTTCACATTTCTAGTTATCAATCTGGAAAGGTTTGAGTGCTTCTTAACTACCTACAGAATATTCTGTGAAAATCTTCTACCCTATCTACCCTAGATTATGTAGAATAATATATGTCGTTATTATTTTAGATTTACAATCATGGTAATGCGCACGCGTAACTTTGGGGTTTTCCATTGTTGTCGCGAATATTGCGCCACAGTCAATAAATTGCTCATTCCATTGACTGTGTTATGATTTGATTCCCTAATTTTGGAATAAAAAGACAGAAAAAATTGTGAGCCAGAATTATATCTATACTTTGATACCTTGGAGGGTTGAGTGCTATAATTTTGTAAATATTTAATGGAAAGTTAATAACTTTGGTAATGCTAGAAAAATGCAGATTGTGTTCTATATGTTTAATTGTAGCTAATTTTAGGCGGTTACAGGGAATGCAATTGTGTCATGTGATAGAAAGGATCTCAAATGATGTTTCTATTTCACATATATTTCTAATTTTGAGCTAGGAAATTTGAAAAAGACATGACTCATTTCATGAATATACCGTACGTATGAAATAGAAAAATTATTTAGTGGTGATCGTTAATAATAAAAAAAAAAGAAGTAAAAATAAAATCAAAACCAATACGCTATAATAATTTGAATTATGCTACAAAAACACAACAAAAAAGTCACAATGCAAAAGTGAATGCTTAACATCAATACATTATAAACAATATATTATAGATATGTAATTATCAAATATGAAAGCAAAACAGATTCCGCATATAATTCAAATATCAAAATAATAAATCAATGAATATATATATCAAATATTACATACATGTTTTTGATATTAAAATTATCCATCAATATTTCTAACATTTCTTTAATTGACCCACATGCCGATTCACAACTAATTCAGTCCCACGCTTTGTCTACCTTTATATGTAACAGAGTATACATATGGTACATTAATATTATCTGATATTTGATTGGACTACTTGTTTCTGATAACTGGTCATACAAGCAGTGATATGTTTTTATATATACTGTATGTAAACGA
Organism: Pinctada imbricata; assembly: GCA_033119305.1. NCBI lineage: Eukaryota > Metazoa > Mollusca > Bivalvia > Pterioida > Pteriidae > Pinctada > Pinctada imbricata. The sequence goes on along the minus strand of VSWD01000007.1, from coordinate 89,023,593 downwards.
AATAATTTAGTGCCAATCCGGAAGTTTTCGCGATGTATTGAAAAATAAAATAACGATCTCGCGAATTCTTACGGAAAATAAGAAAACGGTATTTACACTGTCTCCACTATCTTCTCGTATTCACAGTTATCAGTCTGAGAGTATTAAAAACCATACAAAAAGCGAAAAACACAATAAAATACCTTGTCTATACAAAAAGGATATACATGCACATGTGTTGTTTTTCATGTTTGTATCACTATAAGCATCTGATATACCTAAGCTATGTACAAACATACTTTTAAATTCGACGTAGGAACGAAAGATGAGTTCGTGAAAAAAATATAATGACATCTAACAAAAAATTATATATCATCATAGCATTTACTTGTACTGATAATATAAAACAGTATTTTTCGTTGAAATTTTGATGTTTAAAACTCTTACATTCAGAAATTGAATAACCAATTTTATCATGAATACATTTTTGATTCATCTGATTTTCGGTCAAGCCCCTAAGTCAATCAAGAATGTAATCATTGTAATTTTGATACATAAAACATAAATGATCTACCTATACATTATACATATATAACAATGACTTTCGTCGTATTATGATGTGAAACCTCAGACTTATTTATAACACAAATATATCATAAAAAGTCAATAAGGCTTCACGTGACTAACATAAATATATTATCTATATTCATCTCGATAAGATGAAAATGTTTAATTCTAAAAAATTAAAAAGTGAATAAGTGTACGGTAAGAGGAACAAAGTTCTTAATATATATTATCTACACTCATCTCGATATGATCATGAAAATGTAAAAAGTTCTCATAACATCTACACTCATCTCGATATAATCATGAAAATGTAAAAAGTTCTCATACCATCTACACTCATCTCGATATGATCATGAAAATGTAAAAAGTTCTCATACCATCTACACTCATCTCGATATGATCATGAAAATGTAAAAAGTTCTCATACCAATTACACTCATCTCGAAATGAAAATGTACATAGTTCTCATTTTGCTGCGTCCACTAAATACACTGCTTATCAAACCATTACACACAGCCTGCAAATATAAGGTGATTAATATTCTAATGTTGGTCTTTATCAGGCTTATTTGGACTCAAAACGTATAATTCTGAACAGATTTCTTGAATATCGTTACAGCTTCTTATTTTCTTTTTAAAGGTATCTAATTATTTGTGATTCTCATTAAAATATAGATATATTAAATTTGAAACTTTCAGAAAATTGATTGTGCATCGATTTTAACATTGCAGAGTCGGATAGTCCTCAAGATGTAATCCAAAGAGGGAAATAACTCCAACAACTTTTAAGGAAATATGATAACTGTTATATTGGAATATGACAATATACAGTTAAAGTATACCATCGAGGGGGGTACCTGTAAAGTGCGAAACGAAACAAAAACGAAACGAAACGAAACAAATCGAAACGAAACGAAACAGATCGAAACGAAACAAAACGAAACGAAACAGATCGAAACGAAACGAAACAGATCGAAACGAAACGAAACAAAACATTAAAACTTAAAGAAAATGATAAAAAGAGTAAAAATCGCCGAGAACGAATATTTCAAGACAAGATCTTATTGAAGGGTCAGGGGGTACCACTCTCCTCCTGCCGCCCCCTCCCCGTGGGGGTAGGGGGCTTTGGGTGGTCAAGACAAATGTTTAAACTTTGAAGTGTAAATTGGTGCAATAGTGAAGTTATTTGGGTTATTTCCTTTTATAAACCTTGAAAAAGGAAATCGACCTCTTTAGATGAAAAACTAAGGGGAGCGAAGCGAGCCTGAAGTATTTGAAAAATGAATTGAAAATTGCGGCGAGCGAAGCGATCGGGAAATTTATTTTTTAAGGTATATATACATTTTGTAGATGAATTTTGTGGCAATTTTTTAAATTGAGATTATGTACATGAACGCATAAGTGCTAGATTATTTATATTAAAAGTCATTTCCTTCTTTTTTTGGGGGGGGGGGGGTTACTGTTACCCTCCCAATCATCTGTCCCTCCTCTCGCCCCCTCCTTCCCTCCTCCCGCCCCCTTTCTCTCCCCTCCCTTTGTCCCTGTCCACCCCCTCATTATTGCCTTCAACCGTTAGTTCTTGTTGCTGGAGGTTTTTTTAAAGAATCAAAGTTGACGATTAAAGTATATGCACAATTGCATTTTAAAGGAGAGTGAATGGGATGAATAACCTCGTCATAGACGGACAAATATTCTTTAGCAGGGAGGAGTCTAGCGCAGAGGAAACGGAACTGTTCCGTTATGTGTATATGAAAATTGTATCAGAAAAATGGTAACAATTAAAACCCCGGGGGGCACATTTCGTTTGAAAAAGATTAAGATCTTTTCCTGAAATGTGCCCCACCCCGTTTTATGATCTCATTACGGTGTCATAGCGTGGTTTTCTATCCCCTCCCTTTTCTTCCTCTTAAATACATGAATGGCATTTGACATTTACTTTCTTTAATTGTCAACTTTGACTCTTTCAAGAAACCCTCTCGGCACTAGTTAAAAATGTAGAACTCTTGGATTAGGCAATATTATATGCTGATCTTGTCTTGAAATATTCGTTCTCGGCGATTTTTAGCTCTACTGGTCTATGACCAGTCGAGCTTATGCGATCGCCCTGTATCCGGCGTCCGTCCGTCTGTCCGTTAAACATTTCTTGTGGTTTCAAGTCCTCTGAAACTGTTAGTGATGGAAAGTTAATTCTTTTTTGTAACATGATTGGTCTATGGTCTAGTTGTGCACCTGATATTTTGTTTGAGCCCCTGACCCCCAGGGTTTTAGAAAATGGATGTGGTCATTTTTTCTTATATAGCTCTATGTAATCTTGTGGTCACCATTTCTCAGAAAGTATAAATGATAGAAAGTTAATTCTTATTGCAATATAAAAGGTATATGAACTAGTTGTGCACCTGATATTTCACCTGAGCCCCTGACCCCTGGGGTCTCAGAAAATGGGTGTGGTCATTTTTTCCTATATAACTCAATGTAATCTTGTGAGCACCAATTCTCAGAAAGTATAATTGATAGAAAGATCATTCTTGCAAAATGGGTGAGGTCATTTTCTCCTATATATATCATATATTTTATGCATTCTTGTGAACACCAATACTCAGAGTGCATGATTGATAGAAAGTAAATTCTTTTTGCATAATATATATGTAAAGGGTATGTGGTTTGATTATCCACTTGATAATAATAGTTTTAGCCCCTGACCTCCAGGGTCTTGGAAAATGGATGTGGTCATTTTCTACAATACAAATCTTCTGAACACCATTCCGTAGAAAGTATGAGTGATAAAAAGTTTTTTTGCATTATGTTTAGACTTACACCTAAATTGTTTAAGGCTTGCTCATCTAATTAAGAAATAAAAAATGACAAGCCGGGATCTATTGTCTCATAATGCCCGAGCGTCCTCAGCCAATCACATTTATTACCGAGCCGCGTCAGCGGCGAGGTGATAAATGTGATTGGCTGAGGACGTGAGGGCATTATGAGACAATAGAGCCCGGCTTGTCATTTTTTATTTCTATTCTAATGATGACCAAACTTAGACCTGTAAAAACCAGTTCCTGCCGGTTTATCTGCTTTCAGAAAATGGGTAGGCGTGGCTTATCGCTATAGGGACTATATTGGAGAATAGAGCCCGGCTCGCGTCTGTTGTCTTAATAGGGAAAAAGAATCAAGTCATATTAGAATATACTTTTTAGCCCCTAATCCTTAGGTCTTAGAAAATAGTTGTGTCACTTAGCAGAATTTGATAAAACAACCAGGAGAGCTTCAGTCTCGTCAGAGACTTCTAGTTCCTCTTTTTCTCATTTTCTTTAAGTTTTATGTTTTGTTTCGTTTCGTTTCGATCTGTTTCGTTTCGTTTCGATCTGTTTCGTTTCGTTTTGTTTCGTTTCGTTTCGATTTGTTTCGTTTCGTTTCGATTTGTTTCGTTTCGTTTCGATTTGTTCCGTTTCGTTTCGTTTCGTTTTTGTTTCGTTTCGCACTTTACAGGGACCCCATTGAGGGAGTTAGCATGATTCTGGCGAGGCCGAGGAAAATAGGTCTGGTCGAGGGAAACCAGAATCATGCTAATCACTCCCTCAATGGTTTACTTCAACAGCTTTATTATACGGTCATGCGCTGTAGCTCCGCCCCATTTCGAAGTCACGCGCTGTAGCTCCGCCCCATTTCGAAGCTATATCCCTAGGGAAATAGTCTTTTCAATTAACGCACCCTTTGCAGGGAAATAGTCTCATCAGGCTGGTTACAGCAAGTTTTAATGAGTATTTTTTATATAGGGAAAAACAAGTAAAGGTATACTAACAAGATTTACCTATAGTTTAGCCTGAACTAAGTGTACAATACCGGTGGCTAGATGCACAGCTCTCTCAGCCTGATCCCTCGTATAGATATCTGATGGAATCCTACATCCAGTAATGCCTGAGAAACCTCCCACAGCATCCGGGTATCTCATCCGGAAGTACGATCCAGTATTGTCTTCAAGACTTCCTGCCAGTCCGATAAGTTCCGCGTCGTGAGTAGAGCTGGCTAGCTGAGGAAGTCTGTGTGATTTAAGGTCCATGTCACCAGACCCGACTTTGTACAACAGAGCCTTTAGAGCTTTCTCAGATGCCTATAGTAGTAGAAAACATGTGCAAAGAAACATAGAAAGTAAGAGCAGGCACGAATCGTTACTCTCTCCACTCATTAAACAAATAACTCCTCAAACATTTGACGCCAACTAATGAAGAAAATTAATCATTTAGAAAAAAGGGAGGAAAATCTTTTGAAATATATGAATTTCTTTTTTATCAATAATTTACCTGATGGCATTTATAGCACACCCAGTTATGTGCCTTGTCGTCATGCTTATCATTGTTAGCAGTCATCAGATCTATCTCTGCTTGTCTGATCCATCTCCTAGCTTGTCCCGGTTGTGGACCTGTATGTCTAAAGGCATCAAAAAAAGAAGGACCGCTGTCTCTGTTGTCAGATCTTTGTTCCGCGTACCGACGTCCTCGTCTGAATATTCCACCACAGAATGATGAATTGTAATTTCTTCTGTTGTCTCCTTGCATCTCCTCCAAATCAATATCATCTAGAGATTCCCCTCTTTCAATCTTTGAGACCAAGTACTGTATGAGTTGTGTGAGTTCGGTAAAATACTCCTTGTTTTCTGTGTGTTTATCCGGGTGATACTGTAGCAACAAACGCTTAACGATTCTCCTCATTTCACTCTTCGACTTCTTCGCTGCATCTTTCATAATGGAGAGAATGTACTTTTTCACTGCGTCCATATTCCAATTCATCACTTTAGCACCATCCACACAATCCAAGGAGCCATCACTCTTTTTATCTTTACGGACAAATTTGTAAATTCTCGATGACTTTGCCGTCTCGAACGAATCACTTCCTACATCTAGTTTATATTCCATGTCTGTGACGTCAGCATCATCAATACTGAGCCTCGTAATCATAACTGCTAGAATATAGACGGGCGATGATTTACTTTCGTCATCATAATCTTCTGCAGAGACATCGTTTTCGTCATCAACAAAGGGATCATATATCTCCAGTGCTACATATTCCCCGTCCTCGTAGAAAGAGAATGTATTGTCGAGTAAATGGTGCAAATTCAAGGGAATCTCAGACCCTAGGGGTGGCATAAAATCTTCCATCAGTCCGAGGGGAATATCCAGAGCAACAATGTCATGGCTATTCAAAATCTTCTGTATTTCTCCTGGATTACTTATACACTTCAGTATATCCGAGAGATACATCAAGGACTCACCAAGTTTACGTCCAATACAGCGATTTATGTATTGCGATAATATTTTATCAACAGATTGGATCCATTCTGTTTGATTTTGATTCGTTGCATCTGAAAAATATATCGTTGGTACCTCAATATTGTCTTGAAATTGGCGTTCCTTGATAATTGATTCCATGAAAATCTTTGAAGACCGAGTCGTGTTCTCCAGAGGTTTTCCTTTCCAGATGAGACTGGTTTGTAATGATTGCAATTCGATAACTTCAACGTTAATCAATTTTGATTTAACTTCCTTTTGTTCGTCCTCTGTTAAATTTTGGTCGCGTTTGTGTCTTTCGTGCATCAAAAGTCTTAAAACCCCATGCAAAAACTTTGGTCCCCTGAAAAAATCTGACAAACGCTTAGCTCTAGCCGAATCCACGACAGCATCTTTTAACTCTTCAGGAATGGACTCTTTGACAACTTTTGACAGCATCATCGGACGCAGGTCTTCCGATAGCAGGTTTATATGACGCACTGGATCATCTACTTTCATTCTAAGAGCAGTGAACCCAACAAAGTAATTCATTCCTGGCAGATTTTCTCCTATTCGTTCCTCTATCATTTTGTCATCTACGAATACTAAATCGCTACAAGAGAGCAGATGTTTTTCTTTCGATGGCAAATACAGTGTTTTTATCGTCAAGTCGTTCTTAGAGCCTGAGTCTAGCATCCTAAAAAGCTTCTGTGCTGCTTTGATAACATTTGAAATCTCCTCTGGATGTAAGTCACCGTCCTCCTTTGCTTCAATGTAGATTGTTTCCAATACTTTTGCAAAATGGTTGCACGACAGTGTTTCGCTAGCCCCAAGTTTCTTGAAAAGGCCGAAAAACTGTCCAAAGTACAGTGGTGCTTTGAAGAGATAAGGCGGAATTTCATCTGTTTCAGTCATGTCTAACACAACCAAAGCGCTGGAGGTTAGAATTTTCTTTTCTTTTATGTAGATGATCGGTTCTTTCGAAAGTTCAGGTATAAATGTCTCATTTAAGAATATATATATGTTGTGGAGAACATCGGTGAATACAAGTTCCATTTTGTCATCTTTCTTCAGTATCTCACGATTTGTTGCAAATTTCTTTGAAAGATGTTTAACGTGTTCAAGGACAACTGTCGTTTTAGGTGGACAATGAACACGCAGCGACTTCAAAACGATATTCCTTTGTTTGTTCGACATCCCATACCAGTGCTGAGGATTCGCACTATCAGAGATAATGTTGCAAGATGACCAACATAAGTCTTCAAATTCTAACGTGGACGAATCTTCAAATGCTACCAGAAGCAAATCGTTGGACTTCAAAGGCAGTATCTTTTGCTTGACAGAACATGGTTCACTTCGGAGGACAAAGCGAATACTACAAACGTCCCTTAGAAATGTTCCTTTCTCCCATAATTTTGGAAAATAAGACAGTGCTTTTACCAATAGGGTAGAATTGTTAACTATTTGGTCTAAGTTTACGCTCGTTCTTGTGTTTCCATTGTTTTGTAAACGCGTTGCTAATGAAATGTAAATATCAGTTGTAATTTCGCTCTTCATTCCTGCAAAATTCATGAAACCTCGCCAACTATCCTGACAAAATGGATCTGGTGGGAGCTCTTCTTTATAGCACATGGCACTAAACAGTTCTACGAAAGGATCAAAGAAACAGTCAGCTCGATGTCGCCTTCCTGACATAATGATGAACTCCGTCAATGACAAATGAAATTTAAGATCGTCCCGCTCCTTTCCAATAGTTACGGGGAATATCTTATCTCTTAAGTATGTCAAGTGTTGCAATGCAGCATCATTTGGCAGATACTGAAAGGTCTTCAATATTCTTTTACAATAAAGATCATACGGCTTTTCTACAACGCATCCAACAAACTTGTGGACTTTTGCGAGGTATGGATTTTCTCGGAGGAGGGTAATATTTGCATTCATACTCCATTCTTCGATTCCTGAGTTTGGAACATCATTCGGTAACACAAGAACAACATCCCTGTCAACAATGGAGATAACTTTGTCAGACAACGAGACAAAGAAGGGCAAGGATTGTATCATTCTTTTCAAGTTCAGTTCCTTGATGAGTCCCTCCTCTGAGATGCTTTCACTAATGAATTTTAAAACCTCGTCACAGGTTTCGACTGTGAGATCTTTGAACTCATTTCTGTGTGAGTACAGGCATTTAACGACGGCGAGAGGATCGAATATGTTTGCTACAAAGCTTATGGCTACTGCACGATAGATGCTAGTTTTTCCATATGTGATATGTCTTGTGTCATCAATGGATAACTTGTCGGGAATAGGCAGCTTTAAACTAACTAATGCCTCTTGCAGCTCTGGTTTTCCAGATTGTATATCAAGTACAAGCTGCTTCGATCTATCTAGTCTACACAGCTTTGGAATAGACTTGTCCTTCTGTTCCAATATCGGAAGTAAATTCCAATGTCCAAGCAGCTTAACTACTTTATCAATGTACACTTTTGAGCTTTCTTTCTTCAACTGAGAAATTTCCTCAGCTTTACTTTTCTTAACCCCACTATTGATTAAATCGTTTTCAAATTCTTATAATTTCATCGAGACGTATTTCCTTTGTTCTTCTCGGAATTGCTCATCTAAGAATATCCAAAACACGTGCATCCATTGTTCATTTGGAAGATCCATTGCATCTTTCTTCCAGGGAATGATATCAAAGCCTCTCCCATCATCGTTCAGATTTGCAGGTAAAGTTTGAGATAATTCTTCCAATGTTAAACTTCGCATCAGCGTTGGATACAACATATATCCCTCTCCATCAATCATGTAAGGAAGTAAGCACCTGTGCACCAAAATATTGCCCGATTTTGGTAATATCTTCGGATTGCTCGTAAGAAAAACATCTTTGCCATTGGAAAAAACTCGCAGAAATTCGTCAGCTGTTAAAAGAAGGGGACAACCGTCTAGCTTTGCTTCAAGACTTTTTGAATTCAATTGTTTTTGGTCCATTTGGCAGTACCAGAAAATAAATAGAACGTTTTGAATATTTTTGAAGGGAGTTTTGCCAATATGAACATTGACTCTATCAATGGTACACTTGTACTCGCCATTTGAATTCGAAAAAGACATCAGGAATTCTAGCACTGCACTCGGTGAAATCTTTGATACCTGAATCTTCGAATCCACCATACTTTGAAAAATCCAAGATGGAATATCCATCAAGTTCAGACCGAGATTCTTCAGTATCGTAGACAAATGGTCCGCTTCTTTTGATGCTTCCCTAAATATTTCTGCTCGCGTTTTTCTCTTGTAAGGATTGTAGTTTTCTTCTAAGTCTTTTCGAACTTGAATCCATAAATCGTTGTAATATACCGGTAATTTAGGAGACCCTACCATTACCCATTTGATATTACAGCATTCATCTTCAATGTTTCTTTCACGCTCTTCTTTACTTTTAGGTGTAACATCTCTCATCGGACTGATGTCCAAGTCTTGGTTTTCGAATGCAAAGCGCGTCACAGGGAACAGCATCATTTCTTCCTCAACTATTCGGTTATACAAGCTTATAGCTAATGAACGCCATATGTTATCTGCTTGCTTTTGTATGTTAGGAAAAAGCGCGTGATACTGATCCAATAGCTTCATAGCGTTTTTGACGATCGTCTGTGATGGGAAAAGATGTTTCTTAAAATAGAACAAAGCCGACGCATATGCTGGTACGATAACTTCTTCAATCAAACTTGTATTCCATTCTTTCTTGACGTCTGACTTTGATTCGCTCGGCCACCATATATTTCTTCTTGCCTCATGATCTAGTGCAAAGTGACCATTGACATGAACCGGTAGACCAGTACATACTGGTAACGGCAGATAACAATAAACAAGCATCTTTTTACTGTCGATAGCTCTTGATTCACGAGAGTCGATCTTCTTTGATGGCATTTCTTCAAACTTCTTCGATATGCTTTGCACGCTTTGCTGTTTTTGAGGTTGTTTTTTTGATGTCTTCTTTAAAGGAATTGCAACTCCTCCTGTTGGTAGCATTCCGAATTTCTTCAACCTACAAACATCCTTAATACTACTAGGAACATTTTCTTTATTCGCAAAACCCAAACTTTGAACAACAAGGAGTTCTTCTGAGCTATCACTTTCCCCATTTGTTGTTAAGGTGATATTGTATCTAACCTCTTTTCGTTGAAGATCAGTCACGATCAACTCGTTTTCCTTTACCTTCCTTCTTGTTTCAAGAGTGGCCTTGTAGATGTCAGCACCATCTTCGTCTGTAATTCTAGCATCTGCAAAATGTTCAACGTGTAAAACACCTTCGTCGTCTATAGAGGAGACGATAATCCTTCTTACATTATGAAGAAACAAGAGGGACTGTGTCATTTCATGTTTGAATTCCTCAATCAGATCATTAAGTTGTTGTCTATCAAGAATAGTTCCTGATATTTCTGACGATTCGTTTCGTAGAGGGAATCTAAACATTGTACCTCCTTTTTCGCCCCAAATACCTGTATCTTCAAGATATCCGGTGAAGACATCTGGATATTTCTGTTTTGTTTTTGAGGGATCGTTGAATCTTCTTCCAGGTTTCCTTTTTGTTGCACATGGAATATGGCGACAGTGTGGATCCAAAATACAGAGCGTATTTCTTTCTGGATTTGATGTGTCTTTCGAAAGGAATGACGGGACATCTGTCAAATGATAAACGACATTAAAACCGACACCGTACTGTCCAGTCGTCGTTGGATCTTCTCCTTTACTACCAATGCCAAGATTCTGTATTCCCTCGAGATCTTTTTCAGAAAACACGCTGTTATTGTAAACGCACAAAGCTGGACCTTGCAGATTCTTCCATTCTTCACTGAAAACCGATTCCTTGCCATGCTCTCTGAAGTCCTTTATAAAGTGCAATTCCGTTGCACCAGCATCGTCTGCATTCTGGAGCAATTCTTTCATTATGCACACTTCGGGATATCCATCAAGAATACGTTTAATACGGTTTGTTAAGTCTTCATGCTGTCCAAAGTCTATCCCAAATTCTGAAGATTCATCCGTGACATCGTGAGTCCTTTTAGAACGTATTCCTGTCATTTCAGCAATTTTTTGCGGTATATCGCCATGAAGAAATTTCATTGTTTCTGTTTTCGGTATCCAAGGACAATCGTCAGTACACAACTCAGAAGTGGGACGAAGAACTCCATCTGAGTCAGGTAGGTATAACTCAGAGAGATCCAGGTGATCAAACTCTTCCAGTAGTAAAGCCACTCTACAAGCAAGTCCGACCTTTGATTCACTAAGTGGTTGCTTCGTCTCCTTGAGCTGCTTTAAAACATTTTTCACTGTTTGTAACTCAAACTTTTGGCGAACTCCCATAGATTCTAAAGCGTTTTTGAACTTCAGCAAAGGGTTGTTATCGAGTCCATATAGAAACGGCGAACAGTCGTGTTTTAAAGAGAATACAACTGAGGATGGGGGCACGAACCTTTTCCCTATCTTTATTGTTGGCTGATTGATTAATTTTTTCAACAACAATTTCGCATCTACATCATGGCAGCGTATCTCAAGGGCTCGAAAAACTGTTTCTAACACTCTTAGTTCTAATAAGTCTGAAACAACTTTAGAACCACAATGTCCAAAGCTCAAATGTTCTAGCTGTTTGAGCAGAGTGCTCAATTCAACTGTATTATCTCCCCGAACACCAAGTTTGAGTAATTCCTCCTTATAGCCATTGATGTAGTTTGGTGTCAACAATTCAGAGCAGCCGACTAGCAGTTCCAAACCACTGTAAAACATATGTTTTGGTTTGATCAATTTTGTAGATTGTCTGCCTTCCATTTCCATACCCATTCATCCGATTTCGTCATGGCTGGAATGAACTCAATTTCTGACAATTCCTCATAGACTTCTTTTGGACAGATGCGATCGTTTATATGATTCTCATGAATGTATTTCAAAATAGTTTTCGTTCTTTCTCTTGAACACTCAGTGCATCGTGCATGAAGGTTCTGATTTGTTTTTGCTTGCAATCGAATCAGGTCCCAAGGTAGCTCTGTCGTCAGCATTCCAATACTTTGTAGTGATTCCAAGATTTCTTCTTTACAAAATGCTTCTGAAGGAAATCGCTCATCATCTATGACAAAAAGCGTTTTCCATCGGCTATTCGGGTGTACCAATTCAGACGGTAAATGGAAGTTTTTTCTTGGTTTCGATGTTATACATGCATTTGCCATCAAAAGTTGAGCTAAATTCTTATTTTCTTGTCGTAGAGCGTATATGACAAGTTGCTCTTTGTCTTCTAGGTCTAATTCTAGTTCCCCTATATTTGGCAAGAAAAGTTTGTAAAACGCAAACTTGGACATGGTCCTTCTATTCAGTTCGGAACACAAACCAGCTTTTATGAAAGATTGTCTGATTGTTTGAGGCAACTCTACCGGACAGAGACGATGATTCTTTGCTAAACGCTTCAAAACTGTAAATACTAGACTGTAAATCTTTGTGTCATTTGAAAACGACTCATCTAAAAATGTACATTCTTCAAATGCTAACCAAGCTGATTCGTTGTTTCGTAGTCCAAAGAACATTTTTAAGCCTTCTTTCTCTGTCAATGTTCGATAGAAATCTTTCAGAAGAGGTTTCCATGTACCTTCGTGTCCACAATCGGTCGGCCACAGGTAATAAAATTCTCTGACGTCATGAAGACAGTAATTTCCGATATGAACAAGGAATTGCAAATACGAATGCAAGAGTGAATCTCCGATCAGCGCTGAATTCCAATTTACTTGCCGAGAATCAGACTTATCATCGGATGTGTGGGTAAGCAGACGTCTGCGGTCAGCCGAAACTGCAAAACTCCCATTGACATGCAGAGGAAACGGTACTTTGACCGGTAAAGGCAAGTAAACAAATAGATGGGATTCTTTGTAAAATCCGACAGATACGTCTTTCATGTGCAAGCATTTATGTCCGTTAAAAGGAAGAGCCACAGCCGTTAAAGGAAGTGCACCATCGCTGTCGCCGTCTTTGTACAGACGTAATGATTTGCATCTCCCTAAAGACCAAGAGATGAGCCATTCACTTTCCACCTTATCGCCGTATGTCTTTCCATCAACAACCTCCGTCAATCCAGTGCCAGTTGTCATTGTCATATTTGTCCTGCAAATGAACCTTTGTGTTGTCGTACTCCCATCGTGTGGCTTCGCCTTTGTAAGTATCTGCGTTGCTGTCGTCAGTATATTTCGTGTATCCAGAGGTGGTTGGAAAATCTCCTCCTTCCTGATTTTGAAAACAAGGACCATATCATCGTCAGGGTTTGTACTACCATTCTGAAGATAATGAAGGGATACTTCCTGTACATTCTGTGTAAACAACAAAAGGTTCCCGGCTGATTCGAATAACATTCGAAGAAGCTTTATCATCTCGTTTCTTGTATAGTGTACACGACAAATTCCACTTTCTTTGGCTTGCTTCTTTGTACGAAGATGGAAACGAAAAATTGTTCCATTAAAAACACACCTGGTATGTTCTTGCTGTGGGTGAAATCCGAACACGTTGACGAAAGGCTGAAACTGGTCTCGAAAGTTTGCCATTAATTGACTTTGAGACAAGTCTAGGAGAATACCAGTACTTTGTTCACTCTGAAAGGCATCTCTTAAAAACTTTCTGTGAGGGTCGAAGTAGGCGATGTTGTTTCCGCTAATGAAGCAAGGAACATCTGTAATATTGTAGACAGCATTAAATCCGAGACCAAACCTTCCTATTTTTGTTGTATCTCCTTTCTTTGTTGCTCCACTGATCTTCTGAATATTTGCAAAATCATTTTTACTGAATTGTTTATCATTGTAAGCCCACAGTGCAGGTCCTTGGCATTCTTTCATCTCGTCATCAAGCAAAAATGATCTGAATTCTTTGTTTTCCCTCTCATCGTACAGGAATCTAACAACTGTAGCTCCGGCATCATCTGCATTTTGAACGATCTCTTTTGGAACAGAAAATCCATCTGTGTAACCATCTGACAAGAGATTTCGCAGCCTTGTAGTCAGATCCTCTGATTGACCGAATTCAGCTTGTGGAAGCATGTCCGTAGCATTCGCTATTTTCTGTTTCACCGACTTTACGCCAAAATATTCAGCCACGTCCCTAGGTATCTTCTGGTGAACAAAGTTCAGAGCCTCGCTGTCTCTATAAGCTTTACTGAGCCAATCAGTTCCACAGTAACTGCAATCTTTAGCTTCCGCAAAGATAAGCTGGCCTTTCTCCATACTATCAATGGGTAAGACTATTTCCATTCTTTCCATGCTTAGTTTTTTCCTACAAATATTTGTCAGAATGTCGTTGCAAATGTTCAAATCACGCTCTACTTCAGAATCAGGTAGACATCTCTTTCCACTGTGCTTCAATTTTATTTGATGTAGAACTTTAATTTGTGCCTCAGGAGTTTGGAATTTGAAACATCGGTATTCATTGTATTTCAAAAACACTTGTACTTGGCGTTTCAAATCAGCCGGTAGAGGGTTAAGATAAGGATCCAATCTCAAATCTTCCTTCCTGGTTTCACAATAAACGTTCTCTGGTTCAACGAATGTGTCCCCTAAGAGAATATACCTTTTAGGCAGATTTGCTCTGACAAAAGAATCTGATGGGATTTTCGAAATATTGAGGAATTTGTATATCGACAACAGAACAATTTTGTATTCTTCAAGTTCTTCCACGCTAAACTTCACTAGTGCATGTTGCAGCTGTTGGAGAACATCCATGTAGTAAGGTTCTCTTCCAATGCTGTTGAAATCCTTCGGGCAATTTGGTGATATGACCGGTGCGACTGAACCAACCAAGAGTGCACCATTTTCAGCTGTAACTAGTTCCGAAGGCGAGAACAATAGCGACGTCGATTGGAACCAAGGGAGAGTTTCTGTGTAAGAAGATGGTGGTTTCTGGCGATTCGGAATAAAACGTAAGTTCTGGCATTCTGGTGATTCTAGCATAGCCTTCAGTTTTGGATTACCTGATGATATTTCCAAAAGTGTATTTGCCTTCTTGATAATCATTTCTTTGTCAGTGTTGCTGATGGAACAATTGTTGTTGAGGAATTTGCAAACGACAAGTATGTGCTTATCTCTGACGTCCTTTTTTGTAAGCAACATTCCTGCCTTCATAAGTAATTCCAGTTGCTTTGATTCTTCGAATGGAATCATATCCTGCTTAGCAAACAAGTTCCTTAATGAAGAATCATCCGGGCAAAAAAGTTGACATGGTCTTTCATACTCCTCTTTGTTCTTCTTGACAAATGAAATTGATTGCAGACGACTGATCAAATACTCTCTTTTGCTGAAAGAGTCTTTCCTTTCCAATATGTAAAAGCAAAGTCTTCTCAATTCATGATGCGACGAATGAAAATGGTTCAAACACATCATGATAACATCTTCCGTATTTAAAAATTTGGTGCCAAGTTTCCTTGCAATCTCGCGTAGAGTTGTATCATTTGTAACAATAAAAGTTTTGGGGAAGCCCACAGGAAAATCTGAATCTCCAACATATAGAGGAAACCCCTTCTTGATGGAAACGTATTCATCATTAAACAAATCGTCAGCAGCCGTCTTTGTCTGGAAAATGTTCATGTTTAGGATGATTTGTTTTGCAGTATCAGATGTGTCTACCATTCCTTTCATGAAATCAACAATCTGCATCCTGTCGTCAAATGTCCAATCTTCGTTGGCCATTCGGATGAGGTCACGTATTCTTTCTTTTTCTATCTTGGTGAGCAACGTTTTCACTTCGTTTGGAGAAAATCTACGCACGTAGCCATGCCCAGGATATAGTTTAGGATGTAGAAATTGTGATAACTCTGACTCTGAAACAGCATGTATCCCAAGAACATATAAAGCCCGCCAAAGAATATCAGCTTCATCGTCTGTGTATGAAATGAGGGAATCAACCATCTCACAAAGCTGTACGTATCCATCCTGTGATGGGATCAAAGTAGGCACTATAGGCAACCCTATAAATTCAGATAGGTCGGATGAGCACTCACTCTTAAGATATGACCACAACTTTTGTAGCCAATTCTTCCCAAGATCATGACTTTCAATTGCTATGATTTTGTTTTGTGGAATTCTTCTCCCTAAGGTCCGACTCAGATGACGTGCAAAGATGCACGTATTCATTGCACCAAGCTGATAGTAACCTAGAAATAAAAAAACGTGAAATGAGCTAAAACTGAAATTTCAACGCGAATGTGAAATCAAAATTTATAGTTAATTATTCAACACCCTGCATCAGTCATAATGAAAACCGCTCTTCAAAAATTCATAAACTGAAGACTATTCAAAAATGACATAAACCATAAACCGCTAAGGGCGTTAAGGCCGGATTGCGAAGTGTTTGTATTAGATGAGGCATACTTTTTTGTGCAGACGGAAAGGTCAAAGGTAATTAATGCTACTGCGGAATGAAACATGAGGCCCGAGGGGTCACAACGCAGACCTGATACTCACGTGCTCTTAGCTTACTGACAGCTGATTATCTAAACTGAATCATTCTGATATTTGTACACCTCCGATGATGTAATAAATGTAACAAAAATACCCCTATAAAACATTTAAGACATTAAATGTAATAAATATAGAACAATTTAGTACACTACAGTTCAAGTGGGCATAACCCACACCTCACACTTAACATACTGACATTGCATAATGATGGTGCCTGTGCCAGGATTTGGGTCCATATGCGCATATACATAGCGAATTATATCATTTAAAAATAAAAACTATGTGAAAATGCACCCGGTGTGCACAAAACCACATATTTAAAGTAATTCAAAGAAACAGCTAAAAGATTAGCATTTCCGATTCAGTCCAAAAAGACGACAAAAACGCGTCAAACATTTGACTTAGGACTGGAACAAAAAATAACGATACTTCTTAAGACATCCTTCTAGAATATCCTGATGCTCTCGGTTTGTAGATATTTGATTCGGTTCTGATTAAGAAGTTTGACAAAGGAAGGTACCCCCCGTGACCTACTTTAGGCTGTGGAGGTGCCAACGGATCCGGGTGAAAAACAACAACACATCTAGGGGACCATGAGTGCTTAATTCCTATTAAGTTTCATCAAAATTCATTCAGAAGTCCTGGAGAAGAAGTCAAAAATGTTTACGACGGACGATAGACGACGGATGGTGCGATATGACTGTAGCTCACATAAGCTTCGCTCATGTGAGCTTAAAAGCTATGGTCATGAGGATTCTGTATGTGAAATATCAAACCCTATACCTTTTATAGTTCAAAAGTCAAGGTCACTTTGTCAAGTCATGATATCTTATGAAAGCTCTAGTCATGAGGGATCTATGTAAAATATCAAAACCCTACCTCTTAGTTTAAAAGAAGGTCAAATATTAATGGCAAGGTCACTTGGTCAAAAGTTATGATATCAAATGAAAATGAAAATTCTGGTCATGAGGAATCTACATGTGAAACATCAAAGCCATACCTGGCATATGAGATGAGCTTGTAATGTGAATGAAAAGCATTAGCGCCTAAACGGCAGCTCTGCTTGTATACCTCCATAAGAGTTGAGAATGCACTGGTTTATACAGGCCTCGCCAGGGAGGTTATTGTAGAAATCGCATGAGGCTGAGGCGAACAAGACTATAAACCCTACATTTACCTTTTACCCGATATAGCCCAGTTTAAAGTTTTTTTTAAAGTAGGTCAAACTCCATGGTGAAGGTCACTAGGTCAAAAGTCAAGATATCAAAAGAAAGGTATGGCCATCAGGATTGTTGCTGTATTTGATTCGTCTCATCATGGTCTATCGCCATTTAAAGTTTAAAATAAATACTCAAACTGTTTTCTCAATAAAATGACTTAAACTAAACACTTTAACCAAAATGTTGACGCACTGAGGGACGGACTCAAAAACGATATTCAACATTTCATAGACCGGATTTTGCTTCGCAAACCGGCCAAAAAATAAAGAGAAAAACAACAGATGATATTATACAACAATTGACCGTTTCTTCAACGCATTCTAAAATTTCTGTTATCAAAATTTCTTGAAATTTCTAAAAAGTGGGTCATGCAGAATCACTGACGAGGGTTAAGTACCCGAAACGTGCATGTCTGGTCCATTCTGCTAATTTATCCGTTCTTAAATGATGTTATTCAATTTGAAGATGTTTAACATTTATACCACTTGGTGAGTGTCACTGCTGGAGGACTAGGAGTCTCCGAGGCCACATGTAGCCAAGTTCGATCAATTATCGGTTGATCGTTTCTTCAACGCATTCAAAAATTTCTGTTATCAAAATTTCTCGAATTTTCTAAAAAGTGGGTCCTGCAGCATCATATCCCACCCATCCTGCTACGTCTTTCGGTGCACTTTTTCGACATACTTAGCAACTTTCATATTTTTTTGGCATATTACATTGTTTAGATTGGAGGATCACTGACGAGGGTTAAGTACCCGAAACGTGCATGTCTGGTCCATGCTGCCAATTTATCTGTTCTTAAATGATGCTATCCAATTTGAAGACGTTTAACAACAGCTATCCGAAAACCAACATCTAAAGTTCAATGTTCCTAACAGTGTTCTATGTCCGTTCGACCTTTTGACCTCAAAATCATCAAACATTTTTTTTTCCACATGATATTGTCAATATTGAAATATGTAACAATTCATCCAAATTTTATGTGGATGGTTGAGAGGGCTCTTTAAGTATCATTTGATGCAAAGAGATGAATTTTACTTTAATTCAGTGAATGAAACCCAAACATAAAACCGCAAAATTAGACTCAAAATCATAGTCAAAAGGCAAACACACCCTTGAGAAAATCCAATCTAAAGAAAAGAACTGCTTTTCCCTTCGTAGGTTATCGATGGGAGTCTAACTCGCCGTCCACCGAAATTCCTTAAAACATCGCTGAAGTAATTTGAAATACTAGTAGGTTCTACAAAACATTTCTTTCTTTTTATTTGAATCGAATTTTGACGTAAAACCTTTCTGAAATTTTCGAAGTTAAAGCTTTCTGAAACTTCGACATAGAAGGGGGTACAAAAACATCACATGCATGGGTTTCTCTGAATCATTTTGTGTTTAAGTATCAGAGATGACAATTCACTGACCATAATTATAATTCTGGTACATGTATTTGAAATTACCTACGCCAAAAAGGCTGCTCTCTGGTTGCAGAGTTTAAACACGTTATTATTAACTATTAAATTTCCTTTCGTGGCTACAACGTATTTCACATAAAGGCTATAGAAATTTTAAGAAAAAAATTAATTGTAAAGTAGACACAAGTTTTTACCTGATCGTCTTAATTTTCTGATCGAATCGGCAACACTTCCTGCGATTTTAGTGGCCACAACTTTGTATGAATGATCGAAGTCCAGCAGGATTTTCTCTTCGCCCTTCTCACATGAGAAGATCTCAGACCCAGTTCTTCTCCTTTCTCGGAAACTATCAAACATAACGGGACCTTCGGAATTATGCAAAGGGATCAATTCCAACCCCTTCATCTCGGCAAGGATACCATCTGATATTGCAAATGTAAGAAATCTACCCTTATCTTCCGAATTGCATCTTTTGTATTCAGATTTTGTCCTCAGAAAGTTTCTGAAGTCTTTAGGAGACGTTGATCGTAGAGTTGGACATAATTTCTTCAGTTCATGGTACACATCTTCATTTCCTTCTATGTGTATGGTATGTACGTCACTAAAATCGTATAATTGTAAAATGGAAACCTTCGTTGCTTCATCTATGTCATCTTCGAATATTGAGAACACAGACGTCATGCAGTCAAACCACAATTCTTGCTTCAGGCACGGGAGTCCTGTGGCAAGTACATGCTTTAAGACGTGATCAATCACATCCATCCAGTTTTCTTTCGTGCAATTTCGTCTAGGTAATGATCTATAGAAGAACTGTAGTAAGTCCTTGCTTCCAACTTGGGCTTCTGAAAGCTTCCTAATTTCCTCCAGGAATTTGGTATAGACTTTTGGAAAGATGTTTCTGATCATTAATTCATTCCAGACAAGATCGTTGTCCTTATGGCTTTGGGATCTCTCCTGGTCCTGAGTGGCCCATTTGATATGATTCCTATTGCTGTCTAACGCCAAGAACCCATTCACGTGAACTGGAAGTCCAGTCTGGCTTTCTGATTGAGATGGAAGTGGAAGAAGACAGAAGATTTCTCCTTTATCCAAAGCAGACGAAATGGGCGCAGCTATACCCATGTATGGACGGTATTTAGATCTTGTGTCACTAATCAGTTTATTCATCCGCCTATCCATATCTCCTTGGTGACAGTAGTGGACAATCAACCATTGGTTAAGTTTCACCTCTCCTGTATCTGTTTTTAAGGTGATGGGTAATACGTAGGACATTTCAAGAGGCTCATCGTTTACCAGGGAGTCATTGGAATCTGCCAAATTTTTTTCTAATATCTCCAATTGTTCTTTAAAGTCTTCACGTTTAGACCTGACGGAGTACAACGTATCGCATCCCTCCACTCCATCATCAATTCCCACAGAAAACTCCATATCCAGCTTTTCTCCATCTAATGTTTGTTCATCATTGTATAACTCCACTCTCTCTAAACTTTTACAAAAAAGCAACTCAATGGGAGCCTCGTTTCTAAATGAACAAAACAACCCTTTACACTTTTCTAATGAGTACAAGTTGTGGCTCAGATCTGATACTTTACTTCGCAAGGGGAACCAAAATAAAGATCCTGGAAATCCTTGGCTACTTTGATCATCAATACCAAATAGTTTGTACAGTGGAGACATACTGTTTTGTACTTCCAGGACGTCACCAACATCTTTCAGGTCTAGAAACCCGCAAACCTCTTCTTCTTTTAGTGGATCTATAAATAGTAGCGTTTCCCCACTGATCACAGTGACGTAATCTGAAATAATAAATGTTCAACTTGCATATAATGACAAATTATATTAATTTTATTATTCGATAGAAGAAAGGAGGGATCTCCAACAACAACCGGATGCAGCACCCACAGCAAAACCCTGAAACACCCAATGCAAAAACACAAAGCAGACACGCATACATTTTGGACATAATTTCCACATATTTTGGCCATATTTCATTGTTTAGATTGAGGATCACTGACGAGGGTTTAGTACCCGAAACGTGCATGTCTGGTCCATGCTGTAAATTTATCTGTTTTTAAATGGTGCTAATGAATTTGAAGACGTTTAAGATTAACGCACAGAGGTGCAAATGGTATAAGAAACGCGAAATCACAAAGAAAGATCAAACACAAATGACTACAAATAAACCAACGAGACAAATGGGCATTTGATGAGGCATTTCGTTAGTACTGCATAATCTATGTTCAAGGCTATCAAACATCCTTAATTGGGACATACGTAGCAATTCTAGTGAGTACGTATTATTCAAAATCATACAGAGATCGAGGGGAAGAAATAATAACCCAGAACAGCTTTTACTCATAAAGTATAGTGTGACCTTAACCTTTAAATTTTGATTCAAGGTCATGACATGTCCTTTTGTAAGAAACAATTATGTGAAATAATATTGAAGAGGACGGAGGGTCGGACACAAATGCGATTCCTACATATCCCATCCAAACTTTGTTTGCGGTGGATATATATATATCGTAAGATATGTGACATTCTATATATAATGTATCTCAGTTTGATTTCTACTCCTTGGAGCAAGACCCAGAAGATAAATTATGATTTATCCTATCGAGCTCGTAATTTAGTACAAAGGTGTAGCAGGCCATTCTTGAAAATCATCATTTGGGACAACTGATGACTTGTTGAAAGTTTGGTTTGAAATTTTCTTCAACCAGGTAAATAGTAGGAACAAATCCATTATAATTGTTATATAATTACCTGTTATATGGAACACAGACTTGAATCCCAGTCCAAATTTGCCCACTTTAAGAGGGTTTTCTCTTTTGACACTCTTTCTGACCATTGTGATTCCCTCCCAGTCCTCGTCTGCAAACACACCGTCGTTGTAGAGGCAGATAGCAGGAGTCTACATTGGTAAAGAATATAAGAAGAATTTTTTTCTGAGCTTATGATAAGTGAGGTTGGTGTATGTGGATCCGGATTTTGAGGACGCTAATCAGTTTCAAATTTTGGCGAGAAATATAGAACTGTAGGTTTGTAAAAAGGTTCTTCCGCTGCACAAAATAGTATTCCAGTGTGATAAGAGGGTAGGGTAAATATTTAATGGATATTTGTAACATATGATTTATTGAAATCTTAGAGCTAGTGAGCGAGTGATGATGCTTGGTATGAGGAATATGAGCACACCAAAGCCTTATCCTTCATTGTTCAAAATGTTTAGCCTAACTTTTCATTGTTCAAAAGGTTTAGCCTAACTTCATGATTTTTTCTAAATCCATAGGATTGCATGCTCTGATGTCCTAATGATAAACAATCATACTCACAGCCAGGTATGTCCTGTAGGGTTGTGGTAAGTTTGGGTCCATCTTACCGTGGCTGATGACAGCCATCTTGACCATTGAAGCCCCAGCATCCTCGGCATTCTGAAGAAGCTCCTATAGAACATAGTACATAGATTTACTTGTCAGACAGATCTCTCTCTGACCTTTACGACATTTCTACTTCAAGTAGGTTCAGTATAACAATAACTCTATAGTGATTCTTTATGTCCCAAGATTAGCTATGCATGGCTATGCACTATGAAAAAGTAACATTAAATACATGAAACCTAAACCCATATGAATTTACTGTATCAGTAGAATCATTTGCCTGTACTTTTCCCTTTTCGTAAAATTCAAAGTTTGTAAATTACCTTAACAATCTGTTCATTATCCGGGTATTCCTGAAGGATACACTGTAACTCCTCTAACAACGTGTTCCTTCTAATCTCGCTGTATCTCACTTTACCTGCCATTAAATCTTCTATCAACCGTGATCATCTAGGGTGTCATACTCGTCAGTTCACAACCATGACCATTCCTGTAATATATCACTCAGTATAACACGGCAGTTGAAGACCGATTCTCTATTTCGTTGGAAACTCAATGTGTAAAGGATTTTCGTGATTTTCTCTTTTACTTATAGGTATAATGCAGGCTCTAATATGGTCCGGAAACCGAGTTCTATGACCTTGAGACCATAAAATCATTAGGGGTCATAAAATCATAAGGGGTCGTCCTTGACTCAAGGGAAGCATTTCTGCCAAGTTTCATGATAGTAAGTGCAATACAGACTCTAATATGGACTGGAAACCATCTTCAATCATCAGAGTCCTATGACCTTGACTTTTGACACCAAAATTGATAGGGGTCATCCTTGACTCACGGGACACAATTCTATGAAGTTTCATGATAATAGGTGCAATACAGCTCAAATATGGACCGGAAACGATTTTTTTTAATCATTAGAGTACTATGACCTTGACGTTTGGACCCCAAAGTCAATCCTTGATTCATGGGAAAGTGTCATGATTATAGGTGGAATACAGACTTCAATATGGTAAGTGTATAAAGTTTCATTGCACTAGCATCTATCGTACTTTACTTATAGTCCGGAAACCAATTGTTGACGACCGCCCGCCCGCTTGCCGACCCGCCCGCCCGTCTCACATCAAATTAAGAGCAGAGTCACAATGTTGGCCCAATTCAGTTAGGAAATAAACATGAATTCTGACGTTTTATGACGATGTTTTTATATATATTATAATAGGCATATATGCGTTCATCTAGAACTACTTCCGGTTTGAATCCCCACGAGGGACCAATTTGCAAATGAAATATGAAAGTTAAAAAAATTCTCGAGGTTTGGCGTCAGAAACACAGTATTGGAGTAACTTTGAAAGTAAAACTTGATCAGCATATTTCTTGCGAGATCCTTTATCTGTTCATGATATATGAAAGATGTATCAACGGGGGACTACAGTTCAAAAAGAGTACACACAAAGAATAAAATACATAAAAAAAAAACAGAGGGCGGGGTATTTATTCTATGTGCACTGTTCAAAGCTGTATCGTGTCAGAACCAACGTGTTGACGGACAGATGTACGGACGGAGTGACGAAAAACGTGATATGGGTCCCGCATTATTATGCGAGGTTCGAACGAAAAAAAAAAGACAGACCAACAAAGAGCATTCCAAAATAAAAAAAAATTGTATTGAAGCTGATTTTAATCGAACACACATATAAATGTCGGAATATTCAAATGCAATCGGGTAAAATATAGTCTATCTAATGTGCATACATGCACTAATATTAGTTTAAGATGGTATTTATTTCGAAATCATGACATATAAATAACATATAGACATTACAGGATTGGTAAACAAGTAGAAAAATACTTATATTAATCCCGTTCCTAGCGGGTTATGCTATTACATGGACATATCATATATTTAGAATTAAGAAATACCAAGAAGATACAAAAGCGCTAATTTAAACAGTAAGAAAGAATTAACGTAAGGATCTAAGAAATATATGGCATGTGAAGCTTGAAATTGTTTACTAAGTATATAAGGTGGGGAAGTGAAAAAAATGAAGTGACTTAATGATGAGCATTTTACAAGAATACATACTATAGATGAATGTTATATACAGGGTATGAGTTCAATGTTCTCTGACAAGTAAGATAACAGTTACATATGAAGTAATTGGTATATATGGTACGTGAAGTCAGAAAAATAGCCATAAGAACAAGAAAAAAAAATGATACGTGAAGCAGGAAAAGTAACTGTACATAAAACTAAGTGAAAAATTGGTGCATGTGGTACAATGATATAGAAAATAACATAAATTGTTACATATGGTTGCATATCTTAAACATAGATGTCAAAGTTCATGCAAAAGCTGATACTCCAGTGTGTAATCAAAGAAAATGGTAAAATTTAGTTAGTTCAATTCATGTTTGATAAAATTAATGTCTACAAAGGGGTGCATAGCGTTATAAGTTTATATACATGTACTAAGGAGTACAAACTTAAATCACAGGGCCTCATCGATTGGTTAGTACATATTAAATATTTCATTCACAAAGAAAGAGAGGGAGAAGCCATTATCTATACTTGTATCGTGGGGCTGGGCTATCCCTGCCTCGCCGATCAGTATAAGTAAGAGAGAGGGAGAGAGAGAGTTATATACTAGTATCAAATCTTTTACTTTCTGTTATAAAGGAATGGACTTTATCGAAAATTTCCTCATTTTGCGAATTACTGAGATTTTGGTTGCCATTTAGGAGTACCTCTATTGTAATTGGGGGGGGGGTTATTCTCAGAATTGTCCGTCGTCTAATTTCTGTGAATTGAGTGCATTCTAGGAGGAAGTGTTTAGTTGTTTCATGGTGACCGCATATGCATAATCGTGTAGGAGAGAGATTCCGTTTAAAAAGATGTTCATTTAGAGAGCTACATTCTAATCTTAATCTAGTATGAAGGATCTGGTTTCGCCTGGTGCCGTAATTGAAGTAGGATGGAATTTTATTCATATTATCATGATTATTAAGGAAGGATTTAAGTGTTCGTATATTTGGATTATTGCGAATTTCCTCAGGTAAGTTATTCCAGAGACTGATTACCGATGGGAAGAATGAACGACTATAGTTGTGTTCTGCAAGGAATAGTTCTAAGATCATTTTGACTTCTGGTGTTGTAAGAATGTGTTTCACTGATTAAAGGAGGAACAGAAGAGCGAAGGTAATCTGGAGCTGGACCATGTATGATTTTATGAAATGTAAGTACCTTATGATTTTCTCTTCTTTTGGATAATGTTAACCAGCCAGTTTCCCTAAATAGTTTGTCTATACTCGTTAACTTAGGAGCCCCAGTTACTATCCTGGCAGCCTCTATATGTACTTGTTCAAGCCTTTGTTTTAATTGCGAAGGTACACCCATCCCAGATCACGTCGGCATATTCAAGAAGAGGTCGTATAAAAGATACGTACAATTTTTGAAGAGAAAAACGATCAAGTTTAAATTTCAGTCTTCGATCGGATTGTGACGACTTAAGTTTGCGTACACACCTTGATGAAATGAGAAATTCTCTCGATAATGTACTGAAATCAATTATAAGTCGCAATGAAATCGAGGAAGTAGTTAAAAAGGCAGTGAGAGAGGTAAAGGAAGAAATTAAACACGAACTTAAAGCGGAGATAAAATCAGAAATAGAGAAAGACATAAGAGAATCGGTGAAACAGGAGTATGATGCGGAAATCAGAGAGCTAAAAAATGATATAAAACAAAAAAGTAAAGTGTCAGACGAAAAGAATGAAGGCATAAATCTTGAGATAGAAAATCTGAAAGGAAAAATTAAAAAGCAAGAGGACGAGATGAAAAAAGTCAAGGAAAGGTTGAGAGAAAGTGAAAGAGAAACCATGAAAGTAAAAGTGATGTCAAATTTCAATCACCAGTATAGTCAAAAAAATAATGTGAAAGTGCTCAAATGGAAGGAAAATAGAAATGAAAATTTACGTGAAGAATTTTGTGAAATTGTCAGAGAGAAATCTGGTGTGATCGTCAACCCGAATGACATCCTTGCCATTCATCGGGTCCCACATGGAGTTATTGGAAAAAATGGGCCGAGACCAGTGATAATAAAGTTTATTAACTCTGAGTCACGTGTCGCAGTCTTAAGAAAGCGCAAAATTCTAAAAGCGACGTTTACTCTTATTGACCATCTCACGCCAATGAACATTGAGTTGTTGCAGAAATTACAAAGTCACCCGAAAATAGAGTATGCTTGGTACTTTAATACCCGTATATTTGCGTACGATTGTCGCGGCAGAAAGTGGAGATTTGACGTGTGTGATGATATTGACGCTAAACTTAGAGATGTTCCCCTCGACGACGATGACTGACTTTAGAAAGCAGTAACAGTGCTTCATGAATAAATTCTGAACTTTAAATGAATTCAAAATATTGTTTTTGATGAATGTGTACGTTTTGAAAGTGTCCACTGATGAGTAGCTACCCAAACTTAACTTTTCAGGTATGTTTTTCATTAGTGTTAATCTTCATAATTTGTGTGAGAGTTGTATGAATGTGAATGAGATATTTTTGATGGAAAATATGAACGACTGTTATGAAAGTACGAATTATTGATCTCCTGATATAATCATTTACGATGGTTGAAAGTGTAAACGTCATTAGTCTTAATGTAAGGGGTATTTCCGACAATCAAAAACGTAGGGATATTTTTCATTGGTTAAAGAACAAAAAAGCATCCGTATATTTTCTACAAGAAACGCATTCAATAAAAAATACTGAGAATATATGGAGAAGTGAGTGGGGATTTGATGCATATTTTAGTAGTTTTACAAGTAACAGTGCGGGTGTGGCAATTTTGTTTAAAAATAATATTGAATTCAAAGTCCATGAATGTATTAATTCAGATAATGGTAGATACGTGATTCTTGATGTAACACTAGAAGAATTTAGACTGACACTAGTAAACTTGTATGGATATAATCAAGATCGCCCTGATTTCTTTAATAGTATATTTCAAATAATAGATAAAATAGGAAATGATAACGTTATATTAGGTGGAGACTGGAATGTTGTCCAAGATAAAATACTTGATACTTACAATATAAAGACACTAAATAACATTAGATCAAATGAAATTATAAATAAATTCAAAATAGAGAATGACTTTATTGATCCTTGGCGGGTAATTAATCCTGATTTAAAACAATTCACCTGGAGAAGATCAAATCCATTGAAACAAAGTCGAATTGATTTCTTTTTTGTTTCTCAAGCCCTATTTGCAAAAGTAAGTGAATGTAAAATACTGACATCATACAGAACAGATCATTCAGCGATATTATTGAAATTTACAGTGAAAGATATTAAACGTGGAAATGGGTACTGGAAGTTTAATAATCATCTAATATATGATTCAGTTTACACGGAAATGATAAAAGAATGTATAAGTGAAACAATAAAAGAATCGGAAGGGGGGATCTGGTCAACAATATAATGATCAAACTTTATGGGAATTCCTTAAAATGAAAATACGATCACTTACAATTCAGCATTCTATAAATAAATCTTATTCAAACCGAGAAAAAAAGAGAAAAACTGAACGTGAACTTTTAGAAATGGAGAAACAAATACAAAATAATCCTTCTGAGGAGAATCTAACAAAATTGGAAAAAATTAAAACTGAACAGGAAAGGGAAAGGAAAGTAATAATTGACTCTGTTATTTTCAGATCAAAAGCAAGTTGGTACGAAGATGGTGAGAGAAGCTCTGAATATTTTTGTAAATTAGAAAAACAAAATTTCATAAATAAAACTATATATGAGATCATTGATTCAGATGGAAGTACTACTATTGATCAAAATGAAATTCTTAATAAACAAGAAATATTCTTTGAAAATCTATATAAATCAACATTACCAGAAGATGAAAACAGTGAAATGGATATATTAAAAAATGATTTCATGTGTGATACTCCTAAACTTTCGAATTTAGAAAAAGAAAATTGTGAAGGAATTCTCCAACTTAAGGAATGCAGCGAAGCTTTATATAGAATGAAAAATAAAAAGTCTCCAGGATCTGACGGTTTTACTGTAGAGTTTTATAAATTTTTTTGGAAATATATAGGGAAATTAGTTCTGAACTCATTGAATTTTGGATACGAAACCGAAAAATTATCAGAATTTCAAACACAAGGAATAATTACTTGCTTACCAAAGGAGAATAAAGATAGACGATTGTTGAAAAATTGGAGACCGATCTCATTATTAAATGTGGACTACAAAATTGGGGCAGCATCAATAGCAAATAGATTTAAAAAGGTTCTTCCAACAATAATTAGTGATAGTCAAAAGGGATTTTTGAAAGAACGATTCATCGGAGAAAATACGCGCATATTATTTGATGTAATGGACCATATGATTAGACAGAAAAAGACAGGTTTACTATTATTGCTCGATTTTGAGAAAGCATTCGACAGCATAGAATGGTCATTCATCTATAAATTACTTGAAACTTTTAATTTTGGTCATTCAATATGTAAATGGTTCGCTACTTTTTATGAAAATTCCAAAAGCAGTGTTATAAATAATGGCTATCTATCTGACTTTTTCAAACTTAAAGGAGGATGTAGACAAGGCGATCCATTAGCACCTTACATATTTATCATAGCTGTCGAATTACTTAGTCTACGGATAAAAAGAGAAAAAGATATTAAAGGAATTACCTTCGGGACAGTTAATTTTATTATAAATCAATATGCAGATGATACTTTCCTCCTATTAGATGGCAGTGAGAAATCTTTAAGAAAATCAATGGATCTGATTGCAGCATTTGGCAAAATTTCTGGTTTGAAATTAAACATTGCAAAATCTCATGCGGTTTGGTTAGGTTCTAAAACGGGAAGCAAGGAAATAATATGTCCAGATTTAACTGTTGACTGGTCTGAAAAATCGTTTAAATTATTGGGAATAATTTTTACTAATACATTAGAAAATATGACAGAAATAAATTACAGAAATCAAATATCAGCCATAAAGAAATTATTAGGTACATGGGCGAAGAGAGATTTAACACCGATTGGAAAAATCACAGTCATAAAAAATTTAGCATTTCCAAAACTTATTCATTTGTTTTCAGCACTCCCTAATCCGTCAAAACAATTAGTACATGAACTTGAAACTATATTCTATAAATTCATTTGGAACTACAAGCCGGATAAAATCAAAAGAAAAACACTGATAGGAGAATACAAAAATGGTGGTCTGAATATGATTCATATTCCATCATTCCTTGATTATATAAAGATAAAATGGATTAAGAGAATATTCGATAACCCATGTGGAAGTTGGCAAATGTTTCTTTCAACCATATTCAATATTCAGACAAACATAGAATCAATTTGGTATTTGAACAGACACAAATTAGATGAATTGAGAAAATTGGTATCAAATAAATTTTTGAAAGATGTGATTTTATCGGTCATTCATATCAAAAATTCAGAAATAAGTATTTCAGATTATTTACAGCAAGACATAAGAAACTTATGCTCTTGGTCAGAGTATGATTATTATACTAAGTGGGATGAGAAGGGAATAAATTGTCTAAACGATCTGATTAACGAAGATGGAAATTTTAAATCCTTCGATCAAATTCAAACGATAACAAAATGTAACAATTTTCTTAAATATTATCATATTATTAATCACATTCCAAAAGAAAGGAAAAATGAAATTAAAAAATTCAAAAATGAAAAGCAACTCTTTGACGATTGTTATGAAGATGTTTACCTTCTTCGAATAATTGGAACTAAATGCATAAAATTTGTTTATAATGATTTGAGAGCAAAGGAATTCTGCCCTCCTGACGCAAAAATTATTAAATGGTCAAATGAAATTCGAGATGTAAGATCAGAAAACATACAAAATTACTTTTCATTTGCAAAGTCATGTACAAATGAAACTAAACTAATATATTTTCAATATAAACTTCTAAACAGAATCTTAACTACAAACACATTTCTACATAAAATAGGGAAAAGCGAAAGCAATTTTTGTTTCTTTTGCAAAGAAAATCCTGAGAGTCTTGTACATCTATTCTGTGATTGTAATATAATAAAACATTTTTGGAATGAATGCTCAGACTGGTTAAGAAATACTTTAACATTTACTACAGCTTTGACAAATCATTCTATAATATTTGGAATACAAACGGAAAAATCTCTAATTAATCACATCATACTTATCTGTAAAAAATATATATACAATTGTAAATATTTTGAAACAATGCCAAATTTTCAAATAGCTCTTCAAAAAATACTACAAATAAGAAACATTGAAAAATATATTGCAAGAAAAAATGGATCATTATCAAAATATGAGATAAAATGGCTGACTTTGAGTTAATTCATCAATATTTAATATATTATCACTTTTAATATGAATTAATAGAAATGGATTTCATGTAAATCAATTGCTTCATTATTGTCATGTATCCAAAGTTGCATCTTTATTATCATCTTCATAATAATTATGTACTTTTTAAGTATTTGAAATCATATTTTGTGAAAAGTAGCATAGATGTGTAAGAGTGTGAATGGGAATGAATGAGGTATGAATGGGAATGTGCTGAAGGGTATGCTACTCATCTCTTGAATGTAAGTTGTATGCATGTATAAAATTGAAAATGGAATAAAAATTTAAAAAAAAAAAAAATTTCAGTCTTCTAAGGATACCTAAACGTTTTGATGCCTTTGAAATTATGCCCTCGATATGATCATCCCAAGTGCCGGCTGTATTAAATGTTAGACCCAAGTGTTTGTGATTCGTAGCCTCGGATATAGTGGTGTTATTCATTGAAATGGGGGGATGATTGTGTACATTTTTCTTCCTACTGATTGTCATACTTACTGTTTTCTTAGGGTTAAATGTCACGAGCCATTTTCTTGACCAGTCATGAATAATCGAACGATCTGTATTTAGTGCGTTTGCTGCGTTAATAGGATTTTCTACAATGATATACAGTGATGTGTCGTCTGCAAAAAGTCTAATGTTCGTCCGCATTTCAGATACTATGTCGTTAATATAGACTAAGGAAAGAAGTGGCCCTAGGATAGATCCTTGGGGTACCCCCAGCTTTAATTTCAGACCAACAAGAATTGGAACCGTTAATAACCACTCTTTGGCGCCTACCGCGAAGATAGTCAGAGAAGAATTCAAGGAGAGAACCAGATATGCCGAATTTTGATAGTTTATGAATTAATCCTGAATGCCATACACGATCAAAAGCCTTACTAATGTCACAAAATACTACTCTTATTTCCTTTCCGTCATCAAGTGCTTTTCCAAATTGGTTAGTAATATCGATCAATTGGTAAATCGTGGAATCTTTAGGTCTAAATCCTGATTGATATTCAGCAAGAAGATTAAATTAGTGTATATAGTTGTAGAGATGTTTGAAGATACAACGCTCCTTGGATTTACCTATTATGCTTAGAAGAGAAATTGGACGATAGTTTGATGGTTCAGAAGGATCACCTTTTTTGAAAACCGGAATCACATTAGCCTCTTTCCACGAGCTTGGAAATTTAGATGAGGATAGACATTTGTTAAAAAACTTAGACAATGGAGAGCAGAGTACACCAGAGGCCTCTTTAAGCAGGCGTGGATTAATACCATCAGGCCCTGTGGCTTTAGATATATCAAGATTTTGTAGTACATCTTTAACATCAGTTTCTGAGATATGAATGTTAGACAGAGTATGTTCGGGTAAATCGGTTACACGAGGAAGGATTACTCCTGAATCATCGACAGATGCCTGGGAACTGAAGTAATCGTTTAGAATTTCAGATTTGCCAATATCACTATCTTCAAATAGCCCGTCAGATGTGATTTTGAGAGGAGGAATTTCAGACTTTTCTGTATTGAAATCGCTAAGTGAATTTGCAATTTTCCACCAATCTCTTGAATTACAATTATTTTTAAGTTTTTCAGCTAAATTTTGGAAATACTGACTGTGTGATTTTCTGACAAGATTTATCGTTTTATTTCTAAGTTGGCGGAATTTAGACCAATCGTTGGGAGTATTGCTTTTCTTTGCTTTATTATGGGCCCTTTTTCTTTTACGTATAGCTTTTCGGATGCAATTAGTAATCCAAGGGGGGTCGCTTTTTCTTACAGTAATGATTTTGTTAGGAATGGACTCTGATGCGCTTTTTAATATGCAATTCGTGATTTCATTTGCAGATAGGTCAATATCAGTTTGAGCAAGAATTTCATCCCAGTTGTTATCAGAGAGTTTAGTTCGATATGAGCTAAAATCTGCATTTTTATAAAGCCAAATTCTACGTTTAAATGAAGACTTTTTTATTTTCTTTATGTTTAGAAACCCATATATTGGGCAATGGTGTCTTATTTCGATTGGTAAGAATGGGTCACCAACACCCGAAGTACTAATTATATTTGGATTATTTGTAATAATTAAGTCAATTAGTGACGATGAATTTTCTGTATAATGGGTAGGCTCGCATATTATGATACATAGAATAGGAGTCTAACAATTGCTTTACATTATTTTGTTCGTTACGCATCTGATCACAATTAAAGTCACCGGTAATTATTATGTTTTTAATATTTGTATTAAATGCCATATCAATAGAATGGTGAATCAATGTCCAGTAGTCCCCCCTAGCATCGGGTGGACGATAAAAGACTCCAAATAAAATTTTCTCATTTTTGTATGTTAACTCTATCCATACACTTTCTACATCTACGATTTCAAGATCAGCTCTTCTATGTGAAATTATACCTGATTTAACGTAAACTGAAACCCCACCCCCAATTCTGTTTTGACGAATGAAATTGTACGGATTTTGTATCCCAGCAATGTGAGGCTATCTAATGATGAACTCGGTTTTATCCATGTTTCGGTAAATGCAAGAATATCAAATTTGTAGAGTTCCGCTTTGATTAATTCGAGTTTTGGAATAAAACTTTGCGTATTAAGATGAACGAAGGATAGTTCATTATCAAATTGACAAGTGAGAGTGGAGTTGAATCAACGCTTGTTGACGTCATAGATGTGACACTATCAGAGGAGACTGTACTTGTTGGACCTGGATTTTTCTCAATGTCACCGGCTTTGTACAGACATAAGTTGAGAGATTTGACAATGGCCAGACTTTTGGAAGGAGACAAGTTGATAACTTCTTTATTTACTTCATGATTTATACACTTTTCTTTTTTTATGTTTTCTGTGTTGATTTTTAGGAGAAAAATGAACATTATTGCTAAGGAGCACTTTTTGAAAACTGCTATTAAATTTGCTAACATTATATCAACTAGAGAGAGTTTGAATTTGTTTCGTGCGATATCATAAAAAAGACCTATCCTCGTCGTGTATAATGCAGCATGGATAGGCATTATGTTAGTCCAGGGGGGAGTTTATATGAGAAATGTAAGACGAGGAGGAAGATCTTGATTTCCGAATAGTAATCTCTATGTACCATCGTAACCATGGACACTGGGGTATGTAATAGGTTTATAGGATACGTAAATGTTGACGTGTGTATCAACATGACTAAGTAAATTTCTGAGTATTTAGACTCAGGGCTATGAGAGCTATATTCTAATGCATCGTACAATGTGCTAACAATCAAAATGGTGCAACGAATATTCAACTGACAAAAAAGTGTACTAGTGAAAAATAAGGAAACGAAAAGACAATGAAACATATATACAGACAGGTTTGATACTATATTGAAAGGGAGTATCGATAAACGTTAGGAGAATGTCCCTTTAGCTAAATGGACTAAGTAGCAATAATACGATTCCATACTGTCAAAGTCTGCTTATGACCGTTGGGTACGACCAGAGGTAATATCGGCGTAGGAACGCTGACGTTGGTTTTCGGAAATATGGCGCATGATATAATCTAGGTCGGCTTGTGTCTCTATTACGTACCGGTTATCCTGAAGATCTATAACATGTATTTTACCGCCGGACACCCAGGATTTTTATCTTTTATCTTTGACGAGCATCCGCGCATTATATGCGATGTCGCTTCGAGTCTTTGTCAGGTCTTCATTGACGTAGACGTTGCGATCGAGTTTTTTACGTGCGACCAGGATCCGTGATCTCGCTTTAGCGTTGCTCAGTCGTACAAGAATTGGTCGGGGCGGCGTCTAGATCTGTCGAGTCGTCCAATGCGGAATGAATTTTCGATGTCGGAAGAAGCTATTTCAACGCCAACCTTCGCCATGACGTCGACTATAACGTTCTCTGTAACTTCATTCGGAGCCTCGGAGATCCCTGAGAACTGTATCGTATTCCGACGGTTAAACTGCTCAAGGCTATCGACTTGGAAACGCAGATCGGCATTTTGCTCACGTAAAAGCTTTATTTCGGCTTTTGCGGAATCAAGGGTTGATTGGAACTGCGTAAACATCTTCGACATAAGAGGGTCAAGAAGTGCTTTCATATTGTTGACCAAGTATGAACAGACTGCATTTGATATAACCTCCATATCACTAGTACTAAGGCTGATGGAGATGCCAGGTTGACCGTCTACAGACCCCTGGGTGGAAGCTGGGATGGGGGGCTTTCCTGGGGAAACGACATACACATTTGAAATGGCAGAATCGCCCGATACATCTGAACATTGTTTAGGTTCTGTCGTTTCTGCATTGTTAGGATCGCCACCTTGCATTAAGTTCGACTCAGGAGAGGATGCTTCTTCATCAAAACAAAGTTTTTTCCTTTCATCACGTTCGGGTGGGGTAGGTTTAGATTCTCTACGCAAACGGCTGGTAACTAAGGGTGACTCATGTGATTTTTCCATAGTAGACATAGTAGACGTATACAAAAGTTCAAAAGTTTTATGGACATTTGGAAGGACATCAAAACACTCTAACAGTTTGTTTACATTTAATACATGGCATGCAGTAATAGGTACGAGTACTCACTCACGCTCGACTTGTTTTCATAAAAACAAAGTTCCTGTCCCTTCAAACTTCACTTTTTTGGTCAAATTCATCACAAATTCTGCATCACATCAGCGAATTAAAACATTTGCAGTCCATTTTAGCTTTGGGGAATCGCAGGAATTGCGATTATTTCACATTTTTTTTCTTGGCAGAAATTTTCATGTCCATTCAGTTTGCGCATGCGTATACTTCAATACTAACTAATATTGGCTCATCCTTATTCAATAAAACTTGGCATGTATACAAGTATAAATATATTGATGAGATATCAATTATGATAACAGTGATCAAGTCACAAGAGTGGTTGTTTGTAAGGGACTGGGGTTTTCTCTTTATTAAACAATTATTCAGAATTCTCATGGTCAAAGGTCGAGGTCAAAATATTTCGCTGCGTAAGATTCGTCTCGTTACTGACAATCACCATGTTTAAAAAGTAACTAAATGCTTCTTCAAACAGTTTTTTCCCAACACACTTTAACGCAACAGCCAAACCAATATTTTGACGCATGCAGACAGATAGATTGACGGACGGACTTGACCGGTTTTGCACCACAACCCGGCCAAAAATGTATCTTTATCATTTTTATCTAGGGACAGACCTAATGTTCAAATCATTACGTGTAGTCAATCTTCACACTGTGAATGGGTTGTGATAAAAAAAAACCCCACAACCTCTTGACAAAAATAGCTATTCATAATGGCGACTTTTGATATCAATTTGCATAGTTTTTGTGTTAACTTGGGTCCAGCGTTTTATTGTCTGTTTTGTTATGTCAGCTCACAATGAAATGGTTTTTTAGCTCACCTGAGCCATAGGCTCAAGTGAGCTATTGTCAAAGTGTTGCGTCTGTCGTCCGTCGTCCGTCGTCGTCGTCGTCCGTCGTCCGTCGTCGTCGTAAACTTTTCACATTTTAAACTTCTTCTCCAGAACGGCTGAAGGGATTTTGATGAAACTTGGTAGGTATGAAGTACTCATGGTCCCCTACAAGTGTTGTTGTTTTTCGTCCGGATTTGTCAACAGGTGGCGCCACCACAGCCAAAAGTAGGTCACGGGGGTACCCTCCTTTGACAAACTTCTTCTTCGGAACCGAAGCATGTATCGACAAACCGAAAGCATCAGGATGATCTAGAGTGATGTCTTAAGAAGTGTTGTTATTTTTGGTTCCACTTCGAAGTCAAATTTTTGACGCGTTTT
Source organism: Pinctada imbricata (assembly GCA_033119305.1). NCBI lineage: Eukaryota > Metazoa > Mollusca > Bivalvia > Pterioida > Pteriidae > Pinctada > Pinctada imbricata. Next base: position 88,987,161 of record VSWD01000007.1, on the reverse strand, counting down.
TGACGTCTTTTCGGACTTAGTCAGAAATGCACATTTTTGCACTATTTCTTTAAATAACTCAATAAGTGTATGATTTTACACACTCATTTACTACATATTTATCATATTTAACTTACTTAATGCTTTGATATGTATTTTATGCTTCAATTTTATTTTTTTGATTTTTTATGAATTTTTTTCTTATGTAAAAAGGAACGGAGGGGGTGATTTTCATACATTTTCTGCTTCTTTTCTATAACCACTCTTCAGATTGTCATGACAATTTGTAGGTATGAGGTACTCATGCATGGTACCCTACAAGTGAAAGAATTTTGTCAAGATATCCACTTTTGGATTTTTAAGGAATATTTTTTAAGATTGTACATAGGTATAATGTATGTTTTCCATGCCCAATGGACCCATGGGGAGTAGCTTCAAACCCCGGCGGGACCCCAACAAATTTTTTTTCCCTTTTTAGCTCACCTGAGCCATAGGCTCAAGTGAGCTATTGTCATAGTGTTGCGTCTGTCATCCGTCGTCCGTCGGCGTCATCGTCGGCGTCCATCGTCGTAAACTTTTCACATTTTTAAACTTCTTCTCCAGAACGGCTGAAGGGATTTTGATGAAACTTGGTAGGTATGAAGTACTCATGGTCCCCTACAAGTGTTGTTGTTTTTCGTCCGGATCTGTCAACAGGTGGCGCCACCACAGCCAAAAGTAGGTCACGGGGGTACCCTCCTTTGACAAACTTCTTCTTCAGAACCGAAGCATGTATCGACAAACCGAAAGCATCAGGATGATCTAGAGAGATGTCTTAAGAAGTGTTGTTATTTTTGGTTCCACTTCGAAGTCAAATTTTTGACGTCTTTTCGGACTTAGTCAGAAATGCACATTTTTGCACTATTTCTTTAAATAATTCAATAAGTGTATGATTTTACACACTCATTTACTACATATTAATTATATTTAACTTACTTAATGCTTTGATATGTATTTTATGCTTCAATTTTATTTTTTTGATTTTTTATGAATTTTTTTCTTATGTAAAAAGGAAGGGAGGGGGTGATTTTCATACATTTTCTGCTTCTTTTCTATAACCACTCTTCAGATTGTCATGACAATTTGTAGGTATGAGGTACTCATGCATGGTGCCCTACAAGTGAAAGAATTTTGTCAAGATATCCACTTTTGGATTTTTAAGGAATATTTTTTAAGATTGTACATAGGTATAATGTATGTTTTCCATGCCCAATGTTACAGGTGCAACTACAGGAAAAAAACCTTCTTTGTATGATTAATCATTTTTAGATCGACCTTTCATCCATAGTTACAGCTGATAATTCAACAAGTGACACATGCTTCAATGTCTTATTGATTGACCTTTTATGTGATATGATTCAATTATTTAAATTCTTTATACTTATTTAGAATTTTATTTTTAAAGTCGGGAACAAGATTTCAAAAGCGGCCATGTTTTGCCGTATACCCGAAGGGGATTCCCGTGTGATAGAGGTTTCATATTTCACATGTGTATTCCTTGTGACAATACCTTTCCATTGATACCAAAATTTTTTACCTCGTGACCATAACCTTGACCTTTGACATACTTCTCAAAAACTTTAACATTGGGCATAACTTTTGAATGGTTAGTGATAGAGGTTTTAATTTTTACATGTGTATTCCTTGTGACAAGATCTTTCCATTGATACCAATATTATGCTGACCCTGACCTCTCACATACTTAACAGAAAATGACGTTTATACTAACAAAGATGCCGCCGGGGGCATTCTCGTATCACAAACACAGGCTTTATGATTTCTGGCATGCTAGCTATCAATAATGAAAGGTTTTGTGTTCAATTTTAAATAAACTTAATTTATGAAATCATTTCATTCTTTTATTCTTTTTCTGCTGCACATTAATGTGGAATTTTACAATATGATTTTATTTTTGATGTTGCATAATTAAACTATACTAGCTGGGCATATGACCTTGGACTACTTTATCCGTCAAATCAGTAAAAAAAGTTATTGTTTTGAAATGTGACTATTTTTTCTTTTTTGTACTTTTAAAGGTTGTCTGAAAAAAAAAAACTTCTCTGCATCCGGCAAAAATCTTTTTAGAAAGGTTGTGGGCTAAAATCCTGGTACTGTCACTATCAGTATTCAATGTCAGTATGTCAATTAGAGTGTGCATGGGTATCAGGTGAGCGTTGTGCCCCCTGGGGCTCTTGTTCGTATATAGGACAGCTGTGGCTCTGAGAAAACTTTTAGGTATCCATATAAATGGAAGGGTTGTGAGCACGTACTCCTGATACTCATAATATACTCACATCATTTGCTTTTACATAGAGTTTGGAAGTCAAAGGTCCCCAACGGGTGCATATTGGTCTCATTCAGTGTATAGACAATCATGTTTCACTTTGATTTTGTTTGCTTTTGTGTGTAAGCGTTGTTGCATGTCTCATAGTCTGCTGTTGTTGATTTTTATGTTGTTTTGTCTGATGTACGTTGTTTGATACAATTCCGTGTGTGTTCTGCTGTGGTCAGTGCGGGTTGGTCTCGGGCCTCGGACAATCCGATATTTTTAAGAATGAATTGTTTTCGGCATATATCATACTTAAAACATTGACCCATTGTAATCCTATCAAAGATCTCATCAGGCGTGTCATTCTTACCTGTGATTTTCAATATGTTCATCGTTATGGATTGGTTTTGAAAAGTAATCACTAATATCAGACTCTCCCAGGTAAATTTTACAGTATTGCTAGTTTGATTTCGAAAGCCAAAATGGACAGTGGCGATGATATATTTTTGACGCAAAATTCTTTCAAAGAGAATGATTCAGAGTACGATACTGATTCAGCTATAAATGACATTCTGAGTCTTGAAAATATTGATCCAAACTTTGAATTGGAGTGCAATCTTTTCGAATCATTAGATGATGACAAGGACTTATTATCAGCAACTTTAGAAATTGAGAAAAAGGAACAGAGTGAAGTCACCAATCCTAGGTTCTCCGAACCCCTGTCCTAGGCTGAATTAAGAGGTTGAATTTAGTGAATTAGTTAAGAGGGCTGTTCCAAAGAATACTCTGAGAAAATTAAGTTGGGCATTCCATTTGTTTAATACGTGGATGAAAGAGAGGAATTTGGATGAGGATGTTCTAAAATTGAGCCATGAGCGGTTAAATGAATTGCTTGGACGCTTTGTTACAGAAGTAAAAACGAAAAATGGACAACAATTCAGACCAAATTCGTTGTATGGGCCTCGGACAATCCGATATTTTTAAGAATGAATTGTTTTCGGCATATATCCATTGCATATCAGAAAGGACAGGGCATAGGTCAAGTGCGATTAGAGACTATAAACGCACTTCCGAGAAACAAATGCGAATGGTAGATGGTATTGTACAATCTAAGAAGCAAAAAGTGTCACATGAATAAGTGAATTCCGAACCATTGCTCAATCAAGGACTTCGTAGAGTAAAAATTAATGTTGAAGCAAAAGAAAATGCTGTTTCTATCAATGTAAATTTTTGAAGAAATGTCACATTTTCTGAAAATTAATTTGTGTGTACATATGTTTAATTTTGTGGACTTTTCATTTCCATGCATTAGAAGTAATCAATTTGTTCTTTGTATCATGCATAATCAGTCTTGCATCAAAATGAAAATACTATTTCTTTCTGATCACGTGACTGTCCAATTTTTCAACATATCAGACGGCTACAGGTAAAATATCGGACAGTCAAAATTAATATCGGACTGTCCAAGGTAACTTTTGGATCGCACGAACAATGGGATGACGTAACATCAATGTTTTAAATATATGTCGCTGACTCGCTAAACCTCGTCAGCTCAACCATTTCAAATATTACAACTTTTTCTGAATATTGAACGTTGTTCACAACGAGTTTCATAATACATTGCATGAAATGAAATTTTTATCACATGATTTTGCCTAAAAAATGTATATTTCTAACTTGAACTCAACGTTTCTGAGAACAAGAGGCGAACCACACCGTGACCTAAAAGTCGTCTACTACGCCATGAGAAGTACTTCCCCGTCGAATAGATATTTTGTGCGCAAGAGAAAAATGTTTCAAATTTTTTTAGTATCTTAATCCAATAAATTAATTTAACAACTAAATCCATGTCTGAATATAACAATTGACCGATATTTGAAAGGTCACACTTGTCAAAGTGCAGCGCGATATGTAACGTGTTATCATAACATTTATTTATGAAATGGCTTTATGTAACTGAATAAAGGGTGAATCATGTGATAAATCATTTTATCCATTTACACTATGTAGATCTACACAGGCATACTCAAAATCGTGAGGAGTATAGAAATAGTATTGTCTGATACATTTCCTCTCATGGGCAGTCATTTATTAATTTAATCAAAAGCTTCATAGAGTGCAGCTTTTTTGGTTGTTTTTTGTTTCTTTTCAATTCCCGACCCCTCTTTGAAAACATAGGTAATCACAGATTACGAAGCTCACATCATGGCAGCAAAATTCAATTCAGTTAAACATATTTCTTAGTACATGTACATTTGTTTTTAGGGCAAAATCATTTAAGAGAAAAAAGTAGGTCAATGTCATTTTATGAAAGCTTAATGAAAGATACATCCAATATGCAAGTTTGGTAGATGTAGCACTTATACTTTGCTCAATATTGGCTTCTAAAGGCAAAACCATTCAAGTTGAAAAAGAAGGTCAAGGTCATCTTATGAAAGTTTGATCAAAGATACATCAAATATGCAAGTTTGGTACTTGTAGCACTTACACTTTGCTCAATATCAGCTTTTTAAGGCAAAATCACTCAAGCGGAAAAAGTAGGTCAGATGCTGCATCTGATGCAGCATCCCAAGATGAATCATTTACTTGTGCAAGTTTGGTTACTGTAGCATCAGTACTTTGTCAGATACTGAGCTACCCCAAACTCCTTAACAAAGTCACACTGAGCTACCCCAAACTTATTTAACGTCACTCAAGCGGAAAATGTAGGTCAGATGCAGCATCAAGTGCATGGGTTCCCCTCATCATCCCAAGATGAATCACTTGTGCAAGTTTGCCTACTGTAGCATCAGTACTTCTCCACACACTGAGCTAAAATGTGTCATCGAATGTAGTCAGCGTATACATCGGGCATCTACTTGAACCCAATAGTAGTGTAAGGATCCCCGATAGTCCGGTAGTATTTTTAGGTATGGGAAATTCCGGGATTTAAGTATAGGTTTGGGGAATTCCATGGGGAATTCCGTGTTTATTTTTAGGTATGGGAAAGTCCATGGTAAATTCCTAGGGAATTACCAATTCTATATTTAGGTGTTTTTACCAATTTTCTATATTTAGATGTTGTTCTAGAAAATCATCTATTCGTGGAAGGAATAATTTCCTCCTACAACTAGATGAAAGACTTAATAAAGACAAATTGAAAGTTTATACAATTTTTATTCAACATTGCACATATTTCAAAAGTCTATGCACTGTACTGTGGTCTCACATTCTGTCTCAGCATAGGTGGGCGCCCTCTGATCGCTCCGTAGATGGGTCTGGGGTTGTTTGGTCTGTAGTTGTTAGGTCCATAGTTGTTAGGTCCCGGATACGTGTTGTATTCCTGTTGTACAGGATAGTCTCTGGCCAAGTGTCCCGTGCATTGGCACTTGTAGCAAATGTCGTTCTGCTTCTTGGGCGGCTGAGGACACTCGGTAGCAAAATGTCCCTCTTCATTGCAATTGCAACATACACTCAGTTGAGACTATTTTTAGGAAATGCCATTGGATAGACGCGAACACAACATCCATATTTAGATGTTGGTCAATGTGTTGTATTTTCATTTGTCTATCTGTAATCAGAGTAGTAGGATCATGGATCCTAGAATCATTTAATTTCCATTGTCATTTTCAAGAAACGAAGATTCTGATTGGCTGAGAAATTTTGTTGATACATCGATCAACACAATTTTTCACGGAAGTCTATTTATAGAACTATTTTTAGAACTGGGGGTTCCCTCAAACACGAATGAACTCGTTGCTGAAAATACAATTTGTAGATGTTTGCTTATCATTTCAAGGGTACCATTTCTTTTCGTCTTACTCAAAAATTAACAGTGCATGTAGAATTTGCTCAAACTAGTCCTTATTCCAAAGATATAGAGAGACGATCGTTCGCTGTTTGAATCATGGCGGCTGCCATAACTTGTTTTGGCAGACGTATCACTGCAAAACCTTCCGACTTACGAAATATAGTGCGGTGATTGGTTGTTTTTAGATCCAAGAAAACAGTCTGTTTTTCAAAATTAAATGTTAAGAAATGAATCTTATATTTTTTCTGTTGATGCAGGTATCACCCGTAAAATTGGACAGAAAACTTTTGCATCAACGCGCTACGCGCTGTCCAATTTTTCGGGTGATACCTGCATCAACAGAAAAAATATAAGATTCATTTCTTAAATGAAACATCCTTTCACATGCATTATAGCAGGACCTACTGGTAGCGGAAAAACATACTTTGTGAGACGTCTTTTAGCTCACATAGAAAAATGATGAAACCTAGACCGGATCACATAATCTGGTACTATGGGGAATGGCAGCCCATCTACGCAACTATACGCGGAGTTGAATTTGTAGAGGGACTACCAGACATAGGAGCTCTTGATCATAAAAGGAGACATTTAGTTATTATTGACTACTTAATGTCAGAAACAGACGAAAGGATAACATCTTTATTCACCAAGAAAAGTCACCACAGAAATATCAGTGTTATCTACATAGGTCAGAATGTGTTTCACAAAGGAAAAGAGAACAGGACGATCAGTTTAAATTCTCATTACATTGTAATGTTCAAAAACCCTAGAGATGCATTCCAAATCACACATCTTGCAAAGCAGATGTATCCAGGAAATGTTAAATATATGCAGAAGGCTTTTTATGATGCCACCTCGGATCCCTATGGGTACCTTTTAATTGATTTGAAGCAAGACACACCAGAACATCTACGACTTCGTGCACGTATATTCCCAGGACAAAACCAATGGGTGTATTTAAGGAAGACGTGAAAATGCACTATAAAAACATCAACGGGTTAGTTGTGAGTGCAGTTGAAATAGTGACATGAAAGACTCAACATGTCTTCCTTACAGTGTATGAAATGTCAAAAGAAATTCTCCAAACTCTTTGCATTAAAAAGACACATGAAGAATTTTCACGTCGATGATAGTGAAAACAGTGAAGATGACGACTTAGTAGAAGAGAAAGATGCTCCCTTTCCTTATTCCTGCAAACGCCTGCGTGGCCATGCGGCTGATTTGAACTATTTGCTTTTTGCGAAACCCACAATGTGCAGAAGCGTCATCCGAGATGCAGATAGGTCATTGATACTTTGCCTCTGTGAATGTGCCAAGAATGTTTTAAAAGGCAATGTCGACCTAACAAAGGACCAGTTTAACACATTAGCTCCTTACAAAGAGGAGCTCCGAGAGCTTGTCAATAAGAAAGTTCCTACTGAGAGAAAGAAAGAAGTATTACAAATTGGTGGTATCTTACCTGCTCTTTTAGGACCCTTGTTGGCACCAGTGATTGCGCCTTTGGCTTCAAAATTATTAGGACTTTGAGATGGAGCACACAAAGAAAATGTTACTGGTAGAACCTTAATTGTTGGAGGGATTGCAGCATCATGATGTAGTGAGAAATCCCACAATTAAATCCATGACAAGACTTGACGACGAGATGCAGTCTATTCTTCAATGAGATGATCTTTCCATGGGAGAAAAAGTTAAAGCTTACCAGCAGAAACTACAAAGATTTCTCATCTATGATGACAAATATGAGAACAGACCACCGGTCAAAGTACACGTTGTCAGGGGTACTACTGCACCGAAAAATGATGCCAGTATCAATACAGACCAAAGTATTGGAGTTGACCAAGGATCTTCCACAACAGACCCGATTGAAAGTGAAATTATAAAATCTGTCCCAAAGACTATGAGAAATAGAGCAGAACTATTATTACACAAAATCAAATCTTAGCAAGCACAAGCTAACGAATCAGATCCAGAAAGTATGCCGCAAAGTTTGAAAACACCAAAGAAGAGCAGCATTTCAAAAACATCCTTCTCTACGCCTCGTTGGTCACCATATTAATACCTATTAATACAATATATGTCAAGTCCAGTTATCATTCCTCATCATGAAAGCCAAGAAGAAGGTGGATGCATCAAAAATACTTTCCAAAAAGTATTATGATTCAAAACATCATGGGAGTTACGGCGGAGTGAAATCATTCAAAAAAGCACTCGGCAATTTGAAAGTGAAAGAACAAGATGTTTCAGACTGGTTGATGACGCAAGACACCTACACTTTACATAAGCCTGTGCGTCAAAGTTTCAAAAGGAGAAAAGTACTTGTGGCTGGTATCGATCAACAATGGCAAGCAGATCTCGTTGACCTGCAAAGTATTGCAAAACACAATGATGGATACAAATACTTGTTGACCTGCATTGATGTTCTATCGAAATATGCATGGGTCATTCCTTTGCGCGACAAAACGGGCAAAACATTAGTGGAAGCGTTCAAGGCAATATTCAAGTCAGGTAGAACACCTCGTCAGCTACAAACAGATAAAGGGAGTGAATTTACCAACAGAAATTTTCAGTCTTTCCTGAGAGAGAATGACGTACATTTCTTCACAACAGAGAATGAAGACATTAAAGCCTCCATAGCCGAAAGGTTTAATCGAACTCTGAAAACAAAGATGTGGAAATATTTTACACATAGTGATACTTTGAAGTACATTGATGTTTTGGAGGATTTGGTGTATTCATACAACCATACTCATCACAGGAGTATAAAAATGGCTCCAGTACAGGCAACAAAAAAGAATGAAATCATAGTTTGGAAAAATTTCTATGGTGACAAAGCTTTGGATGTCAAAAACACCACCCTGAAAATAGGAGATCAGGTTCGAATTAGCAAAGCAAGACGGGCATTTAAGAAAGGTTACTTGCCTAGCTGGAGCGAAGAAATATTTACTGTTAGTGAAGTGCGTGAACGTCAGCCACCTGTGTATCGCATCAATGACTATTTACAATGGAGAACCGTTGAAAGGAACATTTTATCCTCAAGAGATACAAAAAATCGTTAAATCTGATGACGTATACAGAATTGAAGAGGTGTTACAGAAAAGAAAGAAAGGAAAGCAGATTCAATATCTTGTCAAGTGGCATGGATATCCCGAATCATTCAACAGTTGGATCAACAGAAATCAGCTGACTACATATAAAGGATAGATATTGCTCAAGACTTTAGTTTGTCCAAAACGCCAGGGCTAGCACACATCGGCCATTCAACATGTTTTACCTGACACTCCTAAGTAATAGTTCGATGTCAACTTATTCTAACAATACTTTGACAAATTATCGTGTCAAGTTACATCATTCCCTGGATTTATCAGGACAGTGGGAAGTGGGATTGACTGAAATTCAGTATCCACATTCGTGGTATAATGTATCAAACGACCAAGCATGGTTTGAAATAATCGAAAATCCAGATGCTCCAAGAGTTCAGTTTGCGCTGAAAAATGGATACTACGTTTCACCTGAAAAGCTCATGAGGACTTTATGGGGTTTGAAAGGGAGCATCAATGGAGGAGATAACGTGAAAATAGAATTTGATGACGTCAGTCATAAAGTTACAATCACCATATCGAATGAAGCTATTTTGAAACTGTCCAAAGCTCTTGCTAAAATCATAGGCTTTGAACAAGAGGAATTCGACGCTGGTGTGTATATAGCTCCTTGGGTGTGCGACGTGACACAAGGATTTCATTCTCTGTACATCTACAGTAACATCGAAGAGCCTAGTATGGTGGGTGATGCTCTTGTACCATTACTGAGAATTGTTCCAATAGAGGGATCGTCTGGCAAAATGGTTTCTCATACTTATCAAAACATTCAGTACCTACCACTACAGCAGAGACAATTTGACACCATAGAAATAGATATAAGAGACGACACTGGCTTACCAGTGCCATTTGAAAGAGGAAAGGTCGTTGTGATACTACACTTCCGGCGACGACAATCATAATGAGATTCCAAACAGACAAAAGTATTCGCTTTGAAGGAAACAGAGATGCGATTGGTGAATATTACATTGATCAAGCAGGACATGGATTACCAGCTTTTCAAGGAGTAAGAATTCAAAGAGGACATGGCATTGGCAACATGTTTAGCGGTCTTTTGAAAAGTGCAATGCCCCTTATTAAGAAAGGATCAAAAGCATTGGGTAAACAAGTCTTATCAACAGGACTTGACATTGCTTATGATTTACTTAGTGGAGAAAACATACGCACATCCACAGAACGACGACTGAAAGAAGCGGGAAGAAATATCATGAATCAAGCAAGAGACAGAATATCAAAACCACCCGGAGAACCTAATCGAAATGGTAAAAAGCGGCGTGCGAATTCTTCAGTTGTCATTCCTAAGCGAGCAAAGGTGCAGAGAACATCTAAACCGAGAAGAGACATCTTCACCTAAACATCAAAATGTCTTTGGTCCATCGACATTTCTGTGAATGCATGAAGTCAGAGTTGGACTTGTTTGCTGTTCCACCAACGCAAGCAAGCATTGAATATGGACATTGGGTAGAACATCGGCCATTGTCTTCTATCACTGACTTGGGACCCATAGAATTTAATATTTCCGGCTCAGGGGATGATTATCTGGATATGAATAACACCTTCTTGTATTTGCAAGCCAAAATAGTCGCGGCAAACAATAACGCAAACATCGACGCTCAGTCAGATGTAGGGCCTGTGAACAATTGGTTGCATTCACTCTTCAGCCGAGTCAACATTTCTTAAAACGAAAAACTGATATCTATGCCGGCCAACACTTATGCCTACAGAGCTTTCCTAGAGAACCTTCTAAGCTATGGCAAATTAGCCAAGGAATCGCAAATGAGTTAAAGAAGTTCCTGATGATAATCTCAACAGCACTCACAATAGAGTACCAAATTGAGCATCGACGGACCCCTAGCAAGCTAGAGGTGGGACCAGGTGCCCGGGAGGAGTAAGCATCCCCTGTTGGCTAGCCGCACCCGCCGTCGATGTTCACGCACGAAAATGAAAAGAATATATAAAATGCATGCACTGTCTGAGGCCACGTCTATATAGAAAGTGCTATGGCGACAATGTCAGGGAAAAATATTCAAAACACTTACTGTCAAACCCCCCGCGGGGAACATTTTTACGAGCTCCACATGGCAAAGGGCATAAGTGTGACATAAATGAGTTAAAGAAGTTCCTGACGATAATCTCAACTCACCTCTGAGATGTGGTACAAAGATAGCAGTAGTCATATGGAAGCCAGAACAGATGATAATTCTGGCTTTACGAAACGAAAAGCATTAATCGCCCGTAGCAAAATAGTTGATCTGACTGGAAAACTTCATTTGGATATGTTCTTCCAAGAAAGATATCTGCTCAATGGAGTGGATGCAAAGATCAATTTGATCAGGAGCAAAGATGCATTTGCACTTATGGCAGCCAATGATGACTTTAAAATCAAAATCATGGACGCTGCCTTATTTGTGCGGAAAGTTAGGATCAGTAACACGGTCAGAATGGCTCATATCAAAGCTTTGGAGAGAGGGACAGCCAAATATCCCATTAAGCGTATTGAGACTAAAGCATTTTCAGTTGCCAGTGGAAGCATGAGTATCAACAAAGAGAACCTGTTCCTTGGACAAATGCCTAAGCGCATTTTCGTTGGTCTGGTAGACAATGATGCTTACAATGGAGTAGCTACGAAGAATCCTTTCAATTTCAAGCACAACAACATTGAGTCTATGGCACTCTATGTTGACGGACAACAGATTCAAGCCAAACCTTTGCAACCTAACTTTGGACGCAGTCGTTTTATTCGCAGTTATTCGGGCCTTTTTACGGGGTCTGGAAAGATCTTCCACGATGAAGGAAACGATATCAGTAGGGAAGAATATGGAAATGGCTATACAGTATTTGGTTTTGATCTGACTCCAGACTTATCTGAAGCAGGTCATTTCCACCTTATAAAACATGGTAACCTGAGACTGGAAATTCACTTCTCTCAAGCCTTGGCAGAAACCGTCAGTGTTGTTGTGTATGCTGAATTTGATAACATCATAGAGATTGATCGCAACAGGAATGTAATATTTGATTTTGCAACCTAGAACAATGAACACTAAACAGATACAGAAGGTTATGAGACAGAATGTAGGATCATCTTTCCTTGGTGTATTTCCTCGAAATAGGATTCCCTCAGTGAATACATTACCGTGCTCGCTTGTCTGTAATACCGATCTGGACAGCCAGTTGGGCAATCTCCTACGCATGCGTCCGAATTCAGTTCCGCTTTTCTTCACTTTGAAATCTACCTCTGCCGTCATCGCCTATTGTTTGTCTGCAAGATTCTTGCAGACTGGAACTGGGGCTTCATATTTGTAAATTAAGTATTGCAAGTATATACCAGCAGGTTTGACTACATTTCTGAGGTATACAGTGTACATGCAATGCTTTTCTTTCGATGCAATACGATGTAGTATCAGGGATTCTTTCTTCATTCGTACGTTGTCAACACGATCAACTGAGCGAGAAGTCCTCAGTAAAAATACAAATTCTAGCTATAAATCGAAACCTACCGTCTTAAGACATGAGTCTTGTATAAATTTTCCTACATCAAGATAAGAATCGTATCCTTCATTGCCCATTTACTCGCCCCTAAACACTCAAATATGTGCCTCTGCCTTTGAATCTTTCGCAATGTTAACGTCAGAAGTCCGAATGACGTCACTGTGACGACATGCCGTACCTGCGATGCCTCTCGGGTTTTATCATTGAGGGAAATGGCGTAGGAAAATAGCGATGACGGCAAGGTTATATTGCAAGCCTGTGCCGCCTATGACCTTGTTGCAAGTTGCCAGTTGGGTCAACACTGGATTGCAATCTACTTGGACCAGTGTGGCAATGGAGAATACTACGACAGTTATGGCTTACCACCACTGCATACGGAATTTTCATACTTTATGCATAGGAATGTAGACTCCTGGATTTGGAACACCAAACAACTTCAAGACAGACACTCTGTTGTATGCATACATCACTGCATTTTCTATTTGATTCATCGATACAAGGGTTTAGATATGACTGAAATTACTTCCTTGTTCACAGAAAACCTTTTTGAAAACGATGCCATTGTGAGACATTATGTTAACTTATTAGGTTAGTCAAACCATTGTACATAGTTCTGGTTCATAAATACTTGTTGCACGGTCTACGTTGTAGACGGTAATTAACACCTTTCCAGAGGGTGCAAAATTTTTCATTGTGAAGCAATGATTGAATTAATGATTGAACTAATCATTGAATGATCAACTGAGCCGTTAATTGTCCTGACCTGACCTGACGTCCATTGCATCCCGTTTGGAAAATACAACATGACCAAAAGGGGGAACGAATATTCCCATTCATATGTTTAAGAACAATCACTAAAGAAGTCCCGCAACTTATAGGTTCAATGTCACGGGCGGATCTAGATTTTGTTTCCCAAAGAAGGTGGGTCCAGCCCGTTAGGAAAAGGGTTCCAGCCTACGAGTTTGAAAGAAGATACGTAAAATCGGGAAATCATGTTTAATTTTTTTTTTTTGGGGGGGGGGGGAGGGGTCCTGACTCCTTGCGCGCTCTAGATCCGCGCTTTTTCAAATGTTTCAATATGCATAGGATCAGCTACGAAAGTCTAAGACTTCTGCGATTTAAATAGTTTTGAACAAAAATTAAGATATGAGAGCGGAACACTCTCGTAAACATGTAGTTTGGAATATGTGTTGGAAAACTTGTACAGGGGAATCCTTATAACCCTATTAACTTCTAAAATCCGCTTTCTATGTTGAAAAATTCAAATATCAGGTTCCTTTTGTTTTCTTTAACTTTTTTTCTCTGACATTTGACTAAAAATATACTGGACCGAATTCTTTTGATTTCTTTCCCGTTATTTTAAAGTGCGTAAAATTCTTGTCTGTTTACTGACCATGAGTAGTTTTCTCCTACTTGGAATGACGACTTATAATTACTCAATCATTGTTGATACTTGTTTGATGGCCTAACAATTGCCGTGCAACAAGTGGGTTATTCAACTGCTCCTCGGGCTACGCCCTCGGAGACAGTAGGATAACCCTTACTTATATCAATGTTACGTAACATTTATATGACTGTTTTTTCTTGTGCTTCTTGTTCAAATTGAATACTTCAATAAAATTTGAATTAAAAATATGTTTGTTTTATTTCATCAAACACTGAAATGTGCTCCACAAATGAGATTTGCACTAGTAATGTGCACCAGCAGCAAATATGAACGCTGGGACTGTGCTCGCCATCTGCACTTGAATGTGCTTATACACTTTTTTACACTGTGTGTACACTAAATGTGTTCCTCCAGCACCCAAATTGTGTTCTGTGTATGCATATGTGCACTTGAAATGTGCACCTGGACACATATGTGCACCTACGTAGTACATGTTTGCGCGTAAGTGCACCCTAAATGTACTTTTGCAGCACCTAAATACACCCTAAATATGCAAACGAGCATCTAAGTACACCTTCAACACATCAGTGCACCCTAAATGTGTTATTTTAGCACATAAGTGTGCCCTTAATATGCTCTTTTAACACCAAAGTGCTACCTTAATGTGCTCTTTTAACACCTAAGTGCACCCTAGATGTGCAATTTCAGCACCTCAGTGCACCCTAAATGTGTTATTTTAGCACTTAAGTGCACCCTAAATGTGCATCTCAGTGCACCCTTAATGTGCACCTTCAGCACCTCAGTGCTTCCTACATGTGTTATTTTAGCACTTAAGTGCACCCTAAATGTGCACCTTCAACACCTCAGTGCACCCTGAATGTGCACCTTCAGCACTTCAGTGCTTTCTAAATGTGTTATTTTAGCACTTCAGTGCACCCTAAATGTGCACCTTCAACACCTCAGTGCACCCTTAATGGCACCTTCAGCACCTCAGTGCTTCCTAAATGTGTTATTTTAGCACTTCAGTGCACCTTCAACATCTCAGTGCACCCTTAATGTGCACCTTCAGCATCTCAGTGCACCCTAAATGTTTTATTTTAGCACTTAAATGCACCCTAAATGCACCTTCAGCACCTCAGTGCACCCAATATGTGCACATTCAGTACATCAGTGCAGCACAAATGTGCTTCATAGGAGACACAACTAAGATGACTTCTCAACAAGTTGCTGATATTGATTTAACCAACTTTGAATTTCAATGGCCAAACGGCAATGTACAGCAGCCTGCAGACAACAAAATGGACGACATCCATAGCAATTGTCAGCGCATGACTGCCATGATGGAAGATGTACAGACATCCATTTCCAAGATGCAAGCCGACATCCATACATTGATGGACAACAAGAGAAATGCATAAGAAGGAGACGAACCACCCAAGAAGAAAGCCAGATACGTATGTTACAATTGCAATGAAGAGGGACATTTTGCTACCGAATGTCCTCAGCCGCCCAAGAAGCAGAACGACATTTGCTACAAGTGTCAGGGCACGGGACACTGGGCCAGGGACTGTCCTGTACAACAGTAATACAACACATATCCGGGGCCAAACAGCTACGGACCTAACAACTACAGACCAAACAACCCCAGACCTGTCTATGGAGCAAATAGAGGGCGCCACCTATGCCGAGAATTAAAACCTAAAATTTTTGTTAGCAATAGCGTATTTTAAATTTCATAATAACAGAATAATTATTACCAAATTGAGTTTCCAAGTAGTTTCTGAATTGTTTATTTTGAATGGGCGGAGTGTCACTCCCAATTAAAGTCCAATGCTCGTCCAGGTATTTATGCTTTACAAGAGGGACCAGTATTTGGATGATGTGGAACCGCAAAGGTCGAGGGAGGACTACCAATTGCAGCGGTGGGAGGTTGTCCGGCTGTATGGATACCGACCCCTGCCATTGGTGGGGATTGTAAAGGCATAAAGCTCCTCCAAGGATACAATCCTGTATGTATCATAGGATCCTGAGAAAGGGAGGGTGCGTTACTAGACATGTTGGTATTTACAACTGGAAACTGAACATTTTTTTTTAGTATTTTCCGGATAGCAGTTTTCACAGTTTTTTTGAATTTTTTCTCTCCTCAAATACCTTAATAATTTGCTGTCATTTAAAACATTCATTTTCAATGTTATCGGATATGATTCCGTTGTAATTTTTTCTGAAAATGGTAGTATCCGCCATTATCACATGACTCCTCTCTTTGTATCCGTCAAAAATACATTTATCCACATTACTGTGGGGTTTCACTTTTGCTTCAAAGGGCTGATAAATGGCGTTTTCCATTTTTATTTTAGAATCAAGTTCGGCTCTTAATTTTTTCATTTGTCCTTCGGCTTTATCGCGAGCGCTGACTGGCTTTTTGACTTCTGCCATCGCATTTTCATGAGAAGAAAGACTGCCGCATATTCGTACATCATCACATTATCGCGCCTTACAATTTCGTTTGTTGTGCGATTTCAAAACCCTTTGATGACCAGTCTTGCAGAACGGAACCGTTTTGTTTACAGTAAAGGTCATCCAATGGATTTACACTCAACTTTTTTCCACCTTGGAATTTGCTAACCCGTGTTATCTCACCAAAGCTTCATCGATGGACCCTTTTGATTGGGTGTCAATTTAAATCCCACCTATTTCTTGCGTGACGTGACAATAACTACATCAGACCGACGGGTGAACTCAACTCAGTTAAAATAAAAAAAGGTGTCGTGTGCGCAAAGTCTACCTATAATTATGATTTTTAGAATTTGATATCGCGATCATATTTTTATTGAGGAGAGTCTTTTAAGGCATGGTCCATTTGATATTCAGGGGGGGGGGGGGGGGCTTGGGTTTTTTGTCGGAGCAAGATTATTTTTTTAGCCCCGGATCGGGGCAAAATTATTTTTTTTCTTGCAAAGTTGGAGCAAGGAAATTTTTTTTACAAAGTGATGTCCATACATGTATTAAGAATGTTTGTGTTTTATCAATAGAAATTATTTATATTTTTACTCAGAACTCTAAATATTAATATATTTAGTTTATTTTTATCCAAGTTTTTAATTCACTTTTAAGGTATTTGATGTATAATAAAAATAACCGTTTAAAATGAAAATGTTTGATGATCAAGTAAAAGCGTAAATGAAGTATTCTTTGGTTCAAGACATTTTTATCTATGTTGCAATTTAATTCGGCTTAAACGATTCATGGCCCAAACTCCGTTCAACATCGGCTAACTTCGGCCGACATCGGAAATATACATATTTCTATGTCAAAACAAACCGGAAGTAGTTTATTATACATCGAATACCTTAAACAGAGATAAAAGATTTTTACAATACAATTCTCAATATTTAATATAAGGTACATCATGTATATAACATGTACATGTATAAGAGGGTCTGAGGGGAAGGTCTCTTAAACAGATTTTTAAATGTTACTGAGAATTGTAAATTGAGGAATAACTGAAGATCTCCTTCCAAGCTTACAGGAACATAAAATTAGACTTCATGCAACATGTACTAATAGCAATACATAAATATTGATAAAATATTTTAGCTTTTAGGGAAGCCCTTTTTTCATTCTCATATATGTACATGTATAACTTTTGATATCTTGAAATATATGAACTAAATGTTTTGATGGAAAACTATGGTGAGCGAAGCGAGCCAAAAATTTTTTATACACTTTGAAAACTGCGGCGAGCGAAGCGAGCCGGAAAATTTTCAAGAATTTTAGCAAAATTTTATGGTAATTCTTCAAATTCAGATTACTTGTAAGAGCAAGATTATTTTTTTCTGTCACACCTTAAGCAAATTAATTTTTTTTCATCAAAATTGAGAGCAAACTTATTTTTTTCGAAAAAAACCCCAAGCCCCCCCCCCCCCCAGAATATCAAATGGTCCGTGCCTCATCCACATTCAGATATTGGACATGACAGCCCTGCATCCGGCCTTCCCAAACGATCGTTTAGTTGCACTTTGTCAGCAATCCTTGTGTGTAAATTATGAAAAAAATATATTCATATCGGTGGTCTCTGAAGGGTATTTCGGTTATTACCCTAACCCTAGTGTCACGAAACAGTAGTTTGCTTTTAAAGCATGTCATACATGTAAGTTCCCCCCTCACCTCTTATTTGGGCACTGCTCACGTCTGTAAAGAGACGGAGATTTGGGATAGCTTTTATGGATTCTAGGCAATCCGGAAGCAAATTTTCGGCATTCTGGTGCTCTGTTTTTACATTTTTTTTTTTCAAATATTTTTTTTCTTTTCAGACGACTAGACAAATTCACTTTTAAACCTTCATCGTTCAAAGTAAGAGGATCTGGATATTTGTTTAACAGGACCCGGTAGGGGCGGGCGCCTGTCTTCAGGTCCGAAGGATTTCTATATTGTAGCCAACACCTTACATGACAGACTAACATGAAAGAAGACTAGGAAAAATGATAACATTTAAATACTTTAATAAAAACAACATAGATACGACAAATACAACAGAAAACGTACATATATAGAGAGAGAATATTTAGCCTAAGTCCGAATATCTACCCCCTGCCCATAGTTATCAGAACCCAACCTAAGCCATGGCTAGAGAGAGAGAGGAAGAGGGAGAGCTGATTGCCTTCGGCAATATAGGTAGCTCCCCCGGCTAACAAGCTCAATGTTGCGCCTTATATACTAGACGGATCACCTGACAATCTAAATATAGTACCGTGACGACCATTTAAATCCTTATCGAGAGATATATACGATAAATCTGTTAAATCTGAGCTCAGGTAAATTATACAGGTAGATCAATACAAAAGGGGGTACTTTACTATAAAATAGGGGTATCAAAATAGCCTAGCATAATGTGTTCCCGTCACACTCCTCCCTTCTTAAAACTTAAAATATTGGCAAATATTTTAATTAAAAAAAAATTAGAATTACATGAACACATTATGTTAATCACAAATCAAGCAATACAAAGTCCAAAGTTCCAAGAATTTATAACAACAGAGTTCACATCCTGAAAAGAAAGCACTATGATAAAACATTCACGATTCAAAATTCTGAAAGAGAAGAGTTCATACAAAATTTCAAAATGTTCAGCAAATTTCATCCACGGTTCAGTCCAAGATTCTGTATTCATCTGTCGTCAATCACATTAGCTTCCTGTCCAGTTGTTCTTGAAGATACGCATCGTTCCGTTCGAAAATGTGATCATCCTCCTCCCGCGACACTGAGTAAACATCAACCGGGACTTCCTTAAGTCCAACATCAGTCGTCATCGTCAGAAAGCCACATCATCATCATCTAGTAAGAACTCTAACATCTCAGCTTGACTAACTGTAGTAAATATTAACTGTACGTAACAATCTCGAGGTCTCAGATTGACTACTTTGAACGTTATTGTTACACATTGACTGATTGTCTCGTCTCCAATCTGGTGACATTGAGAACAATCAACCATACTGCTAGACAGAACCAACGTACACCAGTCTCACTTTGTTACGGAATTCTTTCATCACAAACGAATCGCATTGCTTCAATGGTTATCCATCACTCCTTCCCTTCACCAATTGTAACGCAATAGGTGTACCATCATTAGGCTGCATCATTCTTCTGAAATAGATCAAAGCATATGTAAATGAAATTATCAAATGAACGAAAATAAATTGAACCCAATATTTTACCAAAATGAAACAGAAACTTCAAAAATCAGAATTCAAAGTCGTTATTTTCAATGACAGAATAACAAAAGTACTTATATTTCTTCAAAGTCTGTATTCGTGGTTCCAATGCAATCACACTGCGCATTGAGACATGTACGTCATCTTTTTTTGACACTAGTTATATCATCATCTCAGGTATCGGTGATATCATCGTCTCAGGCTGATATCATCCAAGCATCACCATCGTATATGACATACACAATACATGGTAATACAGTAAGAGGTAAACGCCTCTATGTAGCTGTAATACCGGACAATACAAACGTAGAAAACAGTGTACATATTGCACTAATTTCAACTAAATGTATCTACCAAATGAAAATAAAAAATATGACGAAAAGGATTTTCCAACCAAACTTGATGTTTTATTCACAACATGCGTAAAGTCGAAAGTTTCGTAATCAATAAACAATTTAATGTGAAAGAAAGATTCTTCAAAAATCATTGTAGACTCGGCCATCCATCCCCATGAGCATCTATAAACAGTTTGACTATGCATATACAAAGATTTATCCACTACAGAACCCAATGTCTGAACATAAAAATCTTACTCCAATACGCCATAGACAAAATCAATCCATGAACCTCAAAAGCCATGATAACCAAAACACGAATATAACCGATCAGTATTTGACAATGCGTCATCCCACTGACGCCTAACATGCCACCAATACATGGACAGAAAACTCATCATTATTTGACAATGCATCATCCCACTGATGCCTTACATGCCACCAATAACTGACAAGAAAACGCAGATCCAAAATAACCAACGAAGATTCAAACTTCACAAGTAAACCAAGAACTAGGCAGACAACCTTACCAATCTAAAATTTCAAAGTTAACAACGTTAACATAATCCCATTTTTTAAAGAAAATACAAACTAAAATAAAAATTAAAAAGTTAACCAAATCTTCTTTACGAGAGTGTTCGAAATTTCTTTCTCGACTAACGATTACTTGATCACGGATTACAGCTACGCTCTAGTGATTATCTGACAGTCTACCTGTACAGTGAGTACGTAATCAACTTTGTACAGGTGTATCTTACACACTTGACTGATTTTTTAACACGGGTAAATACTTCGGTTTACACTCACTAAATCATAAACGTATCCAAAGAAAACGATGTACATGTACTAAACATTTCAAAAATAACAAGCTTCGTTCATGAAAGTCTATCCGAATGTTGACTACAAGTGACAGAAATCCTGGCGAGCTCGCCAATTTTGTAACAGGACCCGGTAGGGGCGGGCGCCTGTCTTCAGGTCCGAAGGATTTCTATATTGTAGCCAACACCTTACATGACAGACTAACATGAAAGAAGACTAGGAAAAATGATAACATTTAAATACTTTAATAAAAACAACATAGATACGACAAATACAACAGAAAACGTACATACAGAGAGAGAATATTTAGCCTAAGTCCGAATATCTACCCCCCCCCCCTGCCCATAGTTATCAGAACCCAACCTAAGCCATGGCTAGAGAGAGAGAGGAAGAGGGAGAGCTGATTGCCTTCGGCAATATAGGTAACTCCCCCGGCTAACAAGCTCAATGTTGCGCCTTATATACTAGACGGATCACCTGACAATCTAAATATAGTACCGTGGCGACCATTTAAATCCTTATCGAGAGATATATACGATAAATCTGTTAAATCTGAGCTCAGGTAAATTATACAGGTAGATCAATACAAAAGGGGGTACTTTACTATAAAATAGGGGTATCAAAATAGCCTAGCATAATGTGTTCCCGTCACATTTGTACCAGATTTGAAGCTAAACTCTGCTGATGATATTGTGTATCTTGATTCAGAATTTCCAGAGACCCAACACTTTGTATAAAGAACAATATTCTCTCTCTCTGTTTTTTTTTTTTTCTTGTGTCATTTGTTTCGAAAACGATGTGGACGTTTTTGCGTATAGATGTAGGCCTGACCACGTCCATGTATAATCCACCGGGAGGCATGATGACCCCCCCCCCCTTTCCCCGGCCTATTTATGTGCGTACCTGCTTTTATTTCGCACTGCTTTTATTTCACGCTGAGAAAAAAACCACAAACGAGAATAAATCCGCAATCACTTTATGATATTCGAGGAAAGAAGGTCACATACTTAGATCTGTCATAAAATAAATACAGTTTATCAACAACAAGCATGCGCTTCAACAGTTTTCTTATCGTTTTAAAACCTTTCCCCTTACTTAAAATACATTTTAAATTGATACAAATGAGAATTTCATTGTTGGATTTGATCATTATTGACTATGGTATTAATTAGATAAACGAATATCCGATATAAATAGTAAACAAAACAACTTTGCCACTTGACCAATCAGGATGACGGATACAAAGCGTTTGTGAGTACATTTAAATTACCGTGCGCATTGACCTGGCAAATTCCAAGGTGGAAAAAAGTTGAGTGTACGTTTGCACATAGTTCATTATATTCCATTTCTTGTTGTGTCAGTTCCTATTTTTTAATGTCAAGTTCTATAGAACTTAGATATGATTTCGAAAACTTTTAACTCTTTTTTTTTTCGCGCCACTTTCACCGCTGTGATAAAAGAATAAGTCTGACTTTCACATTTACGTGGATTTGGTCCAAATTTTGTATCATGTCTTGCAACCGATAAAATTTTTGAAAAAATTTTCATTGGCATCTACCCAGTCGCCTTGGTCGTCACGATAGGTAACTTTCATTGTCTCATCGGACATGACATGTTATTTAATGCAGATATTTCACTTCATAATTTTTTACAAAATCGATGGTAACCGTAATATATCTTGCACTCACGTCCGTCCGACATGTTAGACATAGTGGTTAAAAGTTACTGTTCGGTAGGTATCTGGGTATAAATGTTCTATAGAATTGATAAGAATCAATAAACATTGACACCGCGGATGGGGTCTATAGGATTAGGAGTACAATGGCGAGGTACACGATACAGATCCTTATCACTGTAAACATGGTCAATGTCATAAAATCTTTATAGATATAGTAGACCTAGCATGATGTGAATCAGGGGTGGATCTGGAAGATTGTACACTTTTGAAGAGGAAAGAATAAGAAACTATAGGGAATTGACATCAATTTTTCAAAGAACTTTTTTTCAAGTTGAAATTATTCAATATGAGTTTTTCATAGTTGAACTTATTTAAACTAAATAAGCAGTGATATCAATACCCAAAACTGCATCCATCCCTGGTGATTTGCAATGGATTAATTAAAACTTGAATCTTCAAGAGAGTCCTTATATTTTCAGAGAAAAATCGTTAAAATGGCTAATTCTGAAGGTAAAACTGGCAGAATTTACGTGAAAGGAAGGGCACCTGATGATAATCTTGGCTGTTCATGCATGTAATTTCAAAGCTTAAAAATTGCGGTGCCAATGAAGAAAATGGAACTATAGCAAAAGGTCGCAGACGAGTTCAAAACTGTGTTACACGTGCTCGGGAATCATGGTTAACGAATGAAAATTTCGACAAAAAGGGAGATTTGCTGTCCAATGTTTGGAGACCAAAATCGTTCGAAATGAATGACTTGAAATATCTCGAATTTTAAAAACGAAATAACCCAACGATTACTCATAGAGAACTACAGGATAAAATTCTAATTAATTACAACAAACCAGTGAGCAACACAACTATCAATAAAGCCATTAATAGTTCATTGTCATCGGGACCATTAACATTAAAGAAACTTTCAAAACCATCTGAAGAAAGATTTACTGATGCAAATATGTAATACACTCGAACATTTAGGAGCATCAAAAATAGGCTCATGAAATGAAAAATTTTGACGAAGCTGTCTTTAATTCACGAGAAAGGTCGAGCTGTGGAGGTATCTAAGGCCTCTAGATTATTACATGGAGTAAATTTTCTTTTAATTTGCGCACGCGAGAGAGCATTGCAATATTATAAGTATAATTTTCTGTCAAATGATCTTGGAACTGCTAAAATTGCAGTTTACTTTCTTATGGAGGGGGATTAGGGTCACAATGCTAATAGTATTTGTCTTTCTTACATGCTTCATGCTATGTTGCTTCATTCAATGTTTGATTATTCCATGTTCATTTGTCTTGCTTTCATTTCAAATTGACTTTATCTTTCTTCTTTGTGTAATTTTGCTTCCCTGCATTTTACATTTGTCCTTCGTCAATGCATAACTGTCATTATACCATGCGTTGTGACATCCTTCTTTCTGCCATTATCCTTTCGTCTTAATGCTATTATTGCTTCGTCAATGCTAACTTCAATTTTGATACCAGATGGCGCTTCGCGCGACCGCATGTGCCCGTTCCTTGAAATGAACTTTGAAACATCCCCTATCGTTAGAAATTTCTATTAAATTCTACTACAGTATCGTTCGAAAAGTAATTATGTTACCGCACGAGAGGACAGAAGTAGATTGGCTGTATAAATATTTGAAAAATATTTTGAAGTAATTCGAAAATATTTGATTTTGTATGCATAAGATTTTTGTAAGTTTTGAATATGACTATAAAACACATTTAAGGATAAAGAATCTCTGTGGCGTTGTGGTTATCACGCTTGCCACCTCAAATTACCTTACCGAATGGGTTCTAATCCCGGACGATGATACATTTTTTCCTTATGTCAATTTTAAGTATAATGTAACTTGTCCATGTTGTCCATCTGCCCAGTGGAGGATGTAGAAAAAAAATTGTTGGTACATCTAAAAATAAAATGTTTTTATGCAATTTTTTTTTCAGTTTTTCTTTGGGGGGGGGGGATGTTCATTGTTTTGGAAAAAAATATGGCGGGCAACTGTACATTATCATTATTCAGTTGAAATAATAAAAAATCATTTTATTACAAAACTTTGCAAACACTTCGTTGGCTCACTATCGTCGCTTGCAAGTAATCTATGAAAAGTCATAATTTTAATTACTTGCCTTTTATATGCCCGTCAGTGTCGTTTCTGCACCATAAATCGGTTGATTCTTGCATAAAAAGATAAAACTTCTATAATAATTGACTTTGAAGTATATGGACTTATGAAGGTTCAAGGTCAATCCGTGCAAGCATCAAACGCTTGCATTTCAATCTTAACCTTGATCTTGGGTCGAACAACAGTGGCGGATTTAGGGGATGCCCCTGGACAGACCCAATATTTTCCCGGCAAAAACAGGTACATTAGTAAAATCAGTAAACTCGGCAAAATTCGCCCCTTGACCCCCGGCAAAGGGGGCGCTGGATCCGCCACTGAACAAGAAGAATCTGACAAGTTTGCCATAGTGCAATCTAATTAAAATTATACCTTCCTTGCGCTCCTAACACGGAGTATAGGAACACAATAAGGTCTAAATTTAGGCCATTGTTGAAAAAGGCTGTGAATGACACTGAACTGTTTTTGTGCCACGTTCCTGAGCAGGCGTAGTCTAGGCCTGGACCAACGGCGTAGCTCTGCCTGAAAAAGTGGAGGGGCACAACATCCCAAAATTTGTAACAAGCAATAAATAAATAAATAAATAAATAAATAAATGAAAAAAGAGGGGGGGGGGAGATATTTAGAAAAATATGGGGGTTTCATGTTCTGTATGCACAAATTTTAACATCTCAAGTACATGAATAAATGACTGGCGAGCGGAAGCGAGCCAGGAATTATTTTTAGCAAAATACAATGTATTGACTTATCAGAAAATACTTTCTATACCCTCTATCATTACATGTATCATTAATGTGAATTTTATATTTTGATTTCATTTTCGTGCTGAAACATCGACGGCGGGTGCGGCTAGCCAAAAGGGGATGCTGCCCCCCCCCCCCCTTCTCCTACGCTTCGCTTGTCCTGGACAACAGCTTGGAGTAATTTTGGCATACAGAGATTTCAAAAGGTAAATTTTCAAGGAGACTAGAAACTGCATTATTGACTGAATCAATAGGGCCGGGGGATGTTGATCTCTAGGTTCGATCAGTGTAGGTCGCGCGGCAGTTTCAATTTATCTAGAATTTTTCGATATGAAATACCGCCTTTCCCATGATATCTCAGAAAAAAACTTACTTCTATATAATTTCCCACTCACAATTTAGAAAAAAAAAATATGTAGCCGATGGGATTCGAACCCATGCGGGAAAAAATAATGTAATTTTAATCCGGCACGCTTACCATTCAATAGCAAAACTTTCTAGAGCTTTCAAATCCCCAAATGGCTATTACTGTATAACTTAAAAAAAAACAAAAAAACAAACAGAAAAGATCTAAATATTTATCATTTAATGATTTCTTTTTTTTTTTGTTCAAATATTTCAAACGGCTTTTGCTTTTTTTTTCCGCTATTTATAACGCATTTTTCCAAGTACTGCAACAGGGGACGTCTCAAAGTTAATTTCAAGGAACGGACACAAACGGAGCGCCACCTGGTATTAAAATTGAGGTTAGCATTGACGAAGCAATAATGGCATTAAGACGAAAGAATGATTGCACATTGAAAGATGTCATAACGCATGGAAGAACGACAAGTATGGATCGACGAAGGACAAATGTAAAATGCACGGAAGCAACATTGCATAAAGAAGAAAGACAAATGCAACAAAGTCAACTTGAAATGAAAGCAAGACAAATGAACATGGAATAATCAAACACTGAATGAAGCAACATAGCATGAAGCATGTAAGCAAGTCAAATAGCATTGTGACCCTAATCCCCCTCCATACTTTCTTTCTTCTGTTTCATTATGAATCGTTATATATCTGAAGTTGAACTGCAAGTCTATAAATGCGGACCGTTATGTTTTGCTTCACCGCACACACTGTCCAGGTAATTGAAATTCCTGCCATCTACGAAGAAATTGCACAGAATTTATTTACAATAATCTACCTGTAACCGTGTAACGACACGTTAGATGAACAACATTCACAAACCGCTACAGACACAATAATCTACCTGTAACGACATGTCCCTAAAACGCCGTCGACGAAGAAATTGCACAGAATTTATTTAGGCGTAATAATGCTCCTGTGGTAGTGTCATGATGACGAATTCAATTTTGGGTCATTTTTTGGGACTTTTCTAAAATTAGTCCGTTGTCAATCCATGTTGCGAAAGTTCTGTCCGTTGTCAGATGTCCGTTGTCTGCTTTTATATTTTAATGGATGGAATGATACTATGATACCTGTACTAATCATTAAAATCCATCAATCAATACGCACAATTTAATTTTCAACCAATTTAGAATGGACACTGATTTGCCCAGAATTGAATTCGCCGAATCATCCGTTTTGTTAAGATATCCTTAACGTTAAATTTTATTCGTCCTGTCTTAAATTCATCTTCTGGGCTATGGGTGAAAAAGGGTAAAATATAAATGGAGGCGAAAATTTGAATGTATAGAGTATCTTACTTTATAAGAGTATTATAAACCGGTGTAATGCAGTAGTTTTCTCATAGGAAAAATTGCTATATAAGAGGTTTCTTCCCCTTGGAGATATTCCGCTATATATTAGACTTTCCTCATATTAGCATGGAATTTCCCCATAGAGAAGAAATTTTATATAACCATTTTCCCCCTGTTAAGTCCGTATTTTGTTTAACTTCCATTGGCTTCCAATATTGCAAAATACATGAAAAATGCTCCAATGGTCTTACATATATATATATTGCACCCATGTCTCCTCTTTACCCACAAATAGTCTCTATCACTCTTTAAAAGTTGACTTTATAAT
The DNA here is from genome assembly GCA_033119305.1 of Pinctada imbricata. Lineage (NCBI taxonomy): Eukaryota > Metazoa > Mollusca > Bivalvia > Pterioida > Pteriidae > Pinctada > Pinctada imbricata. The sequence goes on along the minus strand of VSWD01000007.1, from coordinate 88,959,668 downwards.
TTGATTTTCATCATCGGTTCTGCAGAAGGAACGCGACATTTTGAAAAGTTTACAGACTGGCGGAAGACAGATGGTAAATCAAAGCACTAAAGGTACTGAGTGCGAATAGCCAGAATAATATCACTTATAATGTATGACAAAATATTGTGTTTTCAAAGTTATATTTGTTCCTGAACACCTTCGTAGGCCAGTTCATGGACATATATACATTGTATAAAGACAGAACTAAAATGCAAATGCATAATGTTGTCGTAATGAATTGAAAGATGATGTCTGACAGTGAACATGAAAATTGAATAACATCACATTAAATCTACCCCTCCTCCCCCCCCCCTGAAAAATACAACAATCCAATATGACTATCGATTGATGATTCCATATACAAGGAAAGAAGACGAATCTTATTTTCTAATTTGATCCCCACTCTCTCTTTAACCTTTCATGTTCAATGTTAGGTGTGTGCTAAAAATTTGAAGGAAATTCACTTCTTTTTACTATATAAAAACAAGATATATCCTAAAGGGGAATGTTTTGATCTTTTATTTTTCATAATTGTTAATATCATATTTCATGATGGAAGTTCCTTATTTTTTCGTCGTATACAGATTTTATTTTGTGAAGCAGGGCAAGATGAGCCTACTTGAAGTTAGTTTTACGTTTCAATGATTCAACTTAATATCTTTATCGATAGCACCGTTTCATTTATTAAATAATATATTGTCCACTAAAACAGATAATCACCTGGTTATGGAAAGGGGTTTCCAACACACAGCCTGTGTTCATCTCAGTACATACAGATGCAATTTTTCATTAGGTCATGCATGTACATAACACGACAGCTCGATTCATATAGATATAATTCATTGATTCAGACAGTGATCAGACTTTATACCGATCATGACGCTGACACAGTTTCAAGGTACATGTAAACAGAGTAACATCGTTTATACATATTCAGTAGACGGGGCTCCCATGAGTGAAGAAATCAGGCAATCACTATGTGCTATTCGCACAAAAATCACAAAACTTCAACAGAGCAGGTCTGGGTATAATTACTCTTCCCGGACACTTGACCCTATTCCTATTTTTTTCTTTTGTAGAATATGTAAGAGGTTTCTGGGAGATGGGGGGGTTAGACACTCACACATATATGAGGTTTTAGACAAATTCATATATATTCAGACAAATACATATATACAGACAAACACATTCCTCAACAGACACACTTATACAGAAAGATATGCATAGGCAGACGGATAGACAGGTAGACAGACATACACAGATGTACTCACCCTCACACAAACAAAAACATGTATTAACTTTGATTTCAGTAAATCCACAGTTTATCATAGCATGCAAGACAGACGGAAAATCAGACTAGGCCAAGATATCTTTCCTGACAAAAACCTCTCATCAAGTCAAGCAGATAGACACATATAGTCAAGCACTCACAGAAAAATAGACACAGGGAGAAACAAAAATAGATTCACACAGACAGACTAAAAGACAGACACTGATCAAAACACAGAAATGAACATCTTGAAAGACATACACAGACATGCGCAAAAGGACAGACTGACAGACACAGGGTATACACAGACATACGCAAAAAGAAACGGACAGACAGGCATGTATATAGACAGACAGTCACACACACAAAAGACACAGACAGATGCACTCACTCACATACAGACACACATGCTAACAAACGCGGACAAAAGAATTCATTCGCAGGCAGACGGAGACACCGACATCGACGCTGACATAACTTACATAAAGACACACACAAATGTAAATAACATATCAACTACAATTTTCATCATCACCTGAGATATACCTGTAAGGTCTATATCATACCATACCCCCATCGACGATCTCTATTGAATGCAAAATTATAAATTTAATGTTTCAAAGAGAAAATCCAAACCATTAATGGTAGGCGAGGGAAATCTGCTTTAAGGGACTTCAAAGACTACAATTAAGTTTTTTTTTCGCCGGGGGGGGGTCTCCAGTAAGTGTATAGCACTTATAGGGAGCTACTATGGGCAAAATTATAATGGCCATTTATTACAAGTATTTTATAACTTTGTACGTTTATATTCATTTTTGTGCATTTGATATCATTTTGTCCCTTCGATAAAACAGTGCCTAATAACCCATCTGTAGGTAAGAATCTTATTATTTCTGGAAAAAAAGCATGCGAAAATTCTAGATCAAAGAGCGATTTCATGTTAAGAACGTTCGGAACAATTACGTGATAAAGGCTGAGGCTATCAAAATGTCTTCAATGACCGATATTTGATGTCTTGGTTTTGAACGCTATATATGACTTCAAAATCCCTTTAACAATTATTCTTTAATTGATCAATGTATAAATTCATGAACTCATCCTACACCTCTTCAAATTCATGAATCATATTTTCAATTTTAAATCTATTCTATACGTTCTATGTTCACGTAACCTGAAAATTATATGATATCCTCCTTTACAGCTTTACAAAAAAGAAAAGAGAGCTGAACACTTTAAGAATTAACTTAGCTAATTTAATTGCTCAGCCTTATTTTCGAAATAAAGATTCAATTCCCCATTCATGCCCAAATACCGTTAAGAGTCATGACAACGGACCATATCTTCTTGTCTTGTCATAACAACGGACATTCTGTATCAAGTAATCAAAGTATACAAAAAATATACAATGTAAAAGACGGTCATTCACATATATTGTTTGTATAATGTTGTCGATAATTTTCTACATAAAATTGGTATATAAAATCAAATAATTAAGAGACAGGATAGTTTTACTGTTCAAACCGTTTTCGTTGCTGACAGTAGGTCATCGCCAATAAGATCTCCTCATGACATAAACGGAGTTTTATTCATTTCATGGTAATAATGTATTACTGAAGCATGTGGCTACCCCCCGTTGGCTTTTTAAAAGAAATCACCGGTTACCTAATGATTTATTTGTGATTTTACTGAAATTTTGTCGATAATTTTCATGACAACGGATGGTTTCCAACTTATCCTCACCTGTTGCATAATGTCAACGGACGGTTTTAAGTGCAGAACTTTAAATACTTCTGACAACGGTACTGTAAGGCGAGGTAACGTGTTCCTGCTCGTGAATATTAGAGAACCAACCAATTTATATAAACATATCTTATTTCATTAAATTACAACAGAAATAGGTTTAGGCAAAAGTTTCTCAGCGTGACAACCAATATACTGATTGTATTCAAGTTGTACTTTGGGCTCTTATTATAATATTCACATTTGAAGAAATAAAACAGAAAGTGAAACTAGTATTTTTTTCTGAAAATGCACTGAAGTAATATTTATGCCTTTAAAGTTTTATTTGATTTAAGATAAACACTTAACAGATAGGAAACTTGGTCCCTGGACTGAATCGATTATAATAATTGACAATATTATGACGCACGTTTAAAGCAGCTATGTAGCAGAGAACAAAACAATCGCTAAATATAATAAAAACTATTATATATATGCCTGCTTTTGAATTCTTGTAGTTCGAGGGCGTTACTCAATCATGAGAAAAGTGGGCCACGAGTTCCATCAACGGCTTGGTGAATGGGTGTATCGATAGAGTATAGAAGATAGTATCTCCTAATTAGGAGATAAAAAAAATTCAGAATGTGGCATTAGGACGCTTCCGTAGTGTTTGGAGGAAAGGTCTTCCAGCAAATTCCTTGCCGACATTTTTCCTTACTCGTACAAAGCTGAAGCCTTACAGAAATTTCAGGCTTGTGGCACCATATTGTTGCACTATTGCAGCAATAGTGCGGCACCATTCTGGCATTAGGGAGCAACCATTTGATTTTTAGGGGGGGGGGGGGGGGGGGGGGGGGGGTGGCAGGAAGACTTTTGCCAGCCGAAAATTTTTTTTTCAGCCATTTTAAGAGCCGGACAATTTTTTTGTTGAATTTTCCAATGTTGAAAATAACCCTAAAGTTTAAATAATTCAGCGTGATTTTTCGGCCATATTAAACATCAAACACAGAATTAGTTCATCTGATCTCTTGCCAGCAGATCACTTCATTTTAATTTCTTGGATGGCATAATAATGATGCCAATAATCTATTTACTTAAATGATACTCAACGAAAACAGGCTTTATGGTGCTAAATGACTTTTGAATTTGATTTATTCACTCCAAATTGCATAGTTTGTTCCATTCTTTTAAACTTAGTTCAAAGTGAATACTGGGCAGTGGAAAGGTCGGAAGAGAGGGGCAATTTCATGATCCGGATATTTTTTTTTTTTTTTTTTGCCGGCTCTTCGGGCCGGAAAATTTTTTTTTTCTAAAATTTCGATCCGGAATTTTTTTTTTTGCAAAATCTTCCTGCCCCCCCCCCACCCCCCCATTAAAATCAAATGGTTGCTCCCTTATAGTGCCGCACTACAGCGTTTAACGTACGCAAATGAGTTTTTCGGCACTACCGTTATGTAGTGCTGTTTTTTGATATTGAAATATTGAATAGTATGTGCAAATTACATTTTCTAACATTACCCTTTCTTCTTGTCATTTGAAAACCCCTTCCCCTCGTGCAATGATACACATTTTTTGTTATAGAAAAAAATAGCATAATCATAAAGTGTGCTTACCGCTACCGGAATGTCCCTGCCAAGATGTATGTATGTATAGTCTATTCACTTCCTCGTCGACTGGGGTTTATGCTATTATGATAGAAACGTGCTGCATGCATGCATTGCTTCAACTTTGACCCCTTCCCTTACGTAGCGCGATTAGCTAGAAAACAAAGCGAAACGGGTATTCCTAAGGTCCGATTGTTCGAGGGCCCATAAAGCCGAAGGTCCGATAAATCGACGGCCCGATAATCCGAAGGCCCGATAGTCCGAAGGCCCGATAGACCGAAAGTACTGCATTCAAATATACAACAGGATCCATAATCCGAAGTACCTAAAAGTCTAATATGCGATATTTCGAAGGTCTATTAGACCATAGGTTTAAAGGTCCGATAGTAAGAAGGCCTAATGGTTCTATGGTCTGATAGTCCGATGGTTTGAAAGTAGGGTACTGAGCTCACAATTGGGAGGGGGGGGGGGGGGGGGGCAGTACACGATAACACAATAGAGATAACTTGGCATTGATGATAGAACTCCGATATTTCATTAATTTAAAAGACCTGTTAAATAAAAAGAAACAATCCAAGTTCAAATTTAAAGCTTCAGCAAAACTTTAGCATTTACAAATTATTTCGCGAGTGAACGAAATAACTATTTCGTGGGAACGAAATCCTTATTTCAAGGGAACGAAATAGTTATTTTGTTGGAACGCAATCCTTATTTCATGGGAACGAAAAAATATTTCGTGGGAACGAAATAACTATTTCGAGGGAACGAAATAATATTTCGCGGGAACGAAATTATTATTTCGTGGGAACGAAATACGTGGGAACGAAATAATATGTGTATTTTTCATGTCCCCTGGCGGGCTCCGTAATCGGCACAGTATGGTCGAAAAGGAATATCACAGGACTGTTACTATATATTCGTAAATTTTTTGCCTCCTGGCATTCAGAGAAGAACAGCAACACTTAATAAATTACGGAAACGTTTTTATTTCATTTCATAAGACCGAAAACAAGATTAAATCGACAACTTTCCGATTTCTAGTAGGACTTTTTGTCTCAACTGCGATAATATATGCCCCCCCCCCCCCCGCGGACAAAACGTTGAGTCGACCTTGACAGTTGACCTATCAACTGGGTGTGGATGGTGTGATTCTCTCATGTGAAGTTTTTTTATGATACTGAAAATGTAACAGAAAGAAAGACGCACGCACGCATGCATGCAAACCTACAGACGACGGACAATCATTTTATTATGTGATCCCTTTGTGTCTCCCTGCTAACAAGGCGACAAAACGATGTTACAGGGATTTACGCCAAATACGATGTTTCCATATAGCGGTATGGGTCCGTTTGGGACTCCTGTCGCTACTGTTGTTGTTGTTTAGATTGAAATGTCAACTGTCAATGTCGAATCAACAAATTAATTATTTTGATCCTATAATTAAAATTCTATCTATATGGGATATTTCCAATCGTACTAAATGAACTCTTCTTTCAAACCTCCCCGCTGTGTAACCCTTCATCTGTCAATACGAGATGATCTCATGTCACTTGACAGCAACAGAAGATGTAGTAGTTCGCCTGTCAATTGACGATGGCGAGGAATCGTTCTAAATTCGGGCAACTTTGTTCATACGTCTGGATTCCAATTTAGTCATGAATTTCAATGGAGAGAATCCTGATATATATACTGTGGGCATGATTTTGTATACGAGATTCATTCTCGTACTGCTATGACCAACATGTGATGTTCGTATGTTAATACTGGTAAACTGTTAAACTTTTACTAGGACTCTTTATTCAGAGTTACGGAAAATGACAAGTCTTAAAATTTCACAACGAGGAGTTCAGGATTTGTAGTCTCCAAGAGGGCTACGCAAGGTCCCAAATGAAAGGTCTGGTCATAAAAATCTACAAGTGCAATATCAAAGACGTATCCCTTATAGTTCATGAATTAAAATCCAGGGTTTAGAGTTATTTTTAAAGTAAGTCAAACTCAAAGGTCAATGTTACTAGGTCAAAGGTCAAGGTACCAAATGAAAGGTCTGGTCATGAGAAATTTACATGGCAAATGTCAATGCTACATGTATATCCCTTATAGTTCATTAAATGAAGCCCAGGTTCAAAATTTTGAAAAGTAGGTCAAACTCCAAGGTCAAGGTCACTAAGTCAAAGGTCAAGATAATGGTATAAAAAGACACATTGTCTACTGCATAGGAACCCGGGAGTCCCTGACAGACCTACTATGAGGAGTTCTGAAGAGCAGCATTTGGATCTTGTATCACAGTTAGTCATTGTGCAAGTCATCAGAGAATGATTATGCATAGCTGTGGATGACTATGTACAGTACCATGTAAAATGTAATTCTAATCACTGTAAGATTGTCCTTTGATACAGAACAAGACTTGTAAGACAGACATCATAGCTTACTGCGTGGGTACTCACCTGGAAATATCAACAGACAGACAACACAGTTCACTGTGTGGGTACTCACTCACCTTGAAATAACAACAGACAGACAACACAGCTCACTGCGTGGGTACTCACCTGGAAATAACAACAGACAGACAACAATGTTCACTGCGTGGGTACTCACCTGGAAATAACAACAGACAGACAACACAGATCACTGCATGGGTACTCAACTGGAAATAACAACAGACAGACAACACAGTTCACTGTGTGGGAACTCACTCACCTGGAAATAACAACAGACAGACAACACAGCTCACTGCGGGGGTACTCACCTGGAAATAACAACAGACAGACAACACAGCTTACTGCGTGGGTACTCACCTGGAAATAACAACAGACATAACAGATAACTGCGTGGGTACTCACCTGGAAATTACAACAGACAGACAACACAGTTCACTGTGTGGGTACTCACCTGGAAATAACAACAGACAGACAAAACAGCTTACTGCGTGGGTACTCACCTGAAAATAACAACAGACAGACAACACAGTTCACTGTATGGGTACTCACCTGGAAATAACAACAGACAGACAACACAGTTCACTGCGTGTGTACTCACCTGGAAATAACAACAGACAGACAACACAGCTTACTGCGTGGGTACTCACCTGGAAAAAACAACAGACATCACAGATAACTGCGTGGGTACTCACCTGGAAACAACAACAGACAGACAACAGAGTTCACAGCGTGGGTACTCATCTGGAAATAACAACAGACAGACAACACAGTTCACTATGTTGGTACTCACCTGGAAATAACAACAGACAGACAAAACAGCTTACTGCGTGGGTACTCACCTGGAAATAACAACAGACATCACAGATAACTGCGTGGTTACTCACCTGGAAACAACAACAGACAGACAACAGAGTTCACTGCGTGGGTACTCACCTGGAAATAACAACAGACAGACAACACAGCTTACTGCGTGGGTACGCACTCACCTGGAAATAACAACAGACAGACAACACAGTTCACTGTGTGGGTACTCAACTGGAAATAACAACAGACAGACAACACAGATCACTGCGTGGGTACTCACCTGGAAATAGAACAGACAGACAGACAGACAACAAAGTTCACTGCGTGGATACTCACCTGGAAATAACAACAGACAGACAGACAACACAGATCACTGCGTGGGTACTCACCTGGAAATAACAACAGACAGACAGACAGACAACTGAGTTCACTGCGTGGGTACTCACCTGGAAATAACAACAGACAGACAGACAGACAACACAGATCACTGCGTGGGTACTCAACTGGAAATAACAACAGACAGACAGACAGACAACACAGATCACTGCGTGGGTACTCACCTGGAAATAGCAACAGACAGACAGACAGACAACACAGTTCACTGCGTGGGTACTTACCTGAAAATAACAACAGACAGACAACACAGTTCACTGTGTGGGTACTCACCTGAAAATAACAACAGACAGACAACACAGATCACTGCGTGGGTACTCACCTGAAAATAACGACAGACAGACAACACAGATCACTGCGTTGGTACTCACCTGGAAATAACGACAGACAACACACATCACTGCGTGGGTACTCACCTGGAAATAACGACAGACAGACAGACAACACAGCTCACTGCGAGGGTACTCACCTGGAAATAACAACAGACAGACAACACAGTTCACTGTGTTGGTACTCACCTGGAAATAACAACAGATATCAAAGCTCACTGCGTGGGTACTCACTCTCCTGGAAATAACAACAGACAGACAACACAGATCACTGCATGGGAACTCACCTGGAAATAACAACAGACAGACAACACAGTTCACTGCGTGGGTACTCACCTGGAAATAACAACAGACAGACAGACAACACAGATCACTGCGTGAGTACTCACCTGGAAATAACAACAGAGATCACAGCTTACTGTGTGGGTTCTCACCTGGAAATAACAACAGACAGACAACACACTTCACTGCGTGGGTACTCACCTGGAAATTACAACAGACAGACAACAATGTTCACTGCGTGGGTACTCACCTGGAAATAACAACAGACAGACAACACACTTCACTGCGTGGGTACTCACTTGGAAATAACAACAGACAGACAACACAGTTCACTGCGTGGGTACTCACCTGGAAATTACAACAGACAGACAACACAGTTCACTGTGTGGGTACTCACCATGAAATAACAACAGACAGACAACACAGTCCACTGTGTGGGTACTCACCTGGAAATAACAACAGACAGACAAAACAGTTCACTGCGTGGGTACTCACCTGGAAATAACAACAGACAGACAACACAGATCACTGCGTTGGTACTCACCTGGAAATAACAACAGACATCACAGCTCACTGCGTGCATACTCACCTGAAAAAAATCTATGAATCCCAAGCTATATAATCCCCTACCAGCAATTATCCATGTCCTTGAACTCTGCCTTGACCTGTACTTACACCAAAAGATGAATCCAACATAAAAATAAGTTCAATATGTGTATTAGAAGAAGTTCTGGAAAACAGGAAAATTTAATGAAATTTGCTATGAGGGCATACCTTTTGTTAGAACAAATAAATTAAATCCAACTTCAACTTATTCTTTATCATAATGTATCTGCATACCAAAAATCAGTTCAATATCTACAACAGGCATGAAAAGAAGTTCATGAAATGTGCTAAGTCCAGGGGCCATAACTCCTGTAGAAATGGGTCAATCAAACTAAAACACGAACTTGATTTATATCACACTGGAATATATTCACTTACCAAAAATGATTTCAATATCTGCAATACCATGGAAGAAAAGTTCGGAAAACTGAGAATTTCATGAAATTTGCTAAGTCCAAGGGCAATAACTCTTGTTAAAATAGGTCAATCAAAACCAAACTCTAACTTGATCTGTATCACAATAAGATGTAATCACATATAAAAAATTATTTCAATACTTACAACAACAGGCTGAACAGCCGAGAAAAGTCTGGTAAACTGAGAATTTCATGAAATTTGCTAAGTCCAAGGGCTATTACTATTGTAAAAATAGGTGAATCGAAACCAAACTCGAACTTGATCTGTATCACACTGAGATAAACTCACATACAAAAAATGAGTTCAATATATGCAACGACAGCGAAATAAAAAGTCTGAAAAACTAAAGTGTGACGGACAGACAGGCAAACAGGGTGGAAGCTATAAGTCTCCTCCAGCTAGCCAGTAGGGGACTAATAACAACATATAGAAAACATTTTTAAAGCCTTAAGGACAATTTTGAATCTTCACATCGAAGAGTATTCTGTATTTCTGACGTACATGTACAAAGAAAGATTACTCTGATTTCCATTATTAAGTTCTTTGAAATATATTTTAAAATAAAAGTTTTTATGTTATTTTTCACAAAAAGGTATGTATGAAAAGTTTTCAAATTCTTCGCTTCAATCAATTAATAAAATATCCAATATATTGTATTCCAAATATGAAGGAAAATCATACAACAATAAAAAAGTTATTGAATATAATTTTGAATTGCCATAGTTGGCAATGGAAATTGTTTGTTTGAGACTATTTGGGAAGTACTCAGAACTTCAATGTTTCCTATGGTAACCCCATCAAGTGTCACTACACATTACTTTTACATACAATAAAATGAAACTGATTCAAATATAAAGGATACCTATCCTAACATTGAATAAACAGTATATGTCCTTCAGCACAGGGAGTTTATCTTACTTTATGACCTTCTTTAACTCTGTGCAAGGCTATCTCATGTTAACCTTATACAAGTACATGTACAAGCAGGGACGTATATAAAATTTGTATATACATCCCTGATACAAGTATGTCATACATTTTTGTATATATCTACCTTCAACTAAAACATTAAGAGGATTCTGTCCATTACTCTTGGGTGCTTTTCAATATAATAGGTCAAACTCCAAGGTCAAGGTCACAAAGGTAGAAAATTTGTTACTTAAAAGGTATTGTCACAAGGAATACACAAGCAGAAAGCCATATCGCTTACCATTTAAAAGATATGCTCATGATTAAATTTATTGTGAATGACAGAAGTAAGGGACAAGCAGTATGTGCAATTCTAAGCTACATGTATGTTAACCTTCAATAAGGCTGTAAAAGTTCAATAGCCATATACATGTATACCTTCAGTAAAAATAAGATGACTAAATGTCACAATTATAAAGTACCAATGTTTTTAATGTCAACAAAGATTTGAATCAAAAATAGCACAATGATATGTATTACAGATACATGTACATTGTCATGTATTTCTAAAACCCTGTAACAAACTTCTTCTTCTTCCTGGGACTGCCTTCTGTTTGTTTAGGTAACACAGATGGTTTTACAGAAGTGAAGTTTTCCTGAGATTGTGTGAACAAACTGAATGACTCCCTATCACTGCCAAACAAGTCTGATTCTATATCACTAGTACTGGGTTTCTCTGGCTTGTTTTGTTCTGATTGCCAGTACCTCAGTACTTTGGTAGGAGTAGATCGGAAACCGTCAGATTGACGGGATAAAACACTGAGTGAGGACAGTCTACTGATGTTACTGGATGCTGAGGAATGTCTCCTCCTCCTCCTAGGGGGCGTGGTCACAGACTGACACAGCGGCACTTTAGGGGTCACAGTATCTAATGGATTACTCTCTGTGAGGTCAGAGATCACAGTGTCAAGGTCAGGATCCTCAAGGTCATAACCTGTAATTGCATTTGAGGATGTAGTAGCTATTGTCTCATTATCAAAGTTTTCAATGTCAAGTACTGACATGCTGGTAACACTAGAGTGCGGTTGTCCTGACTGGTCGATCTGATCCTTGCTTTTTGATTTATTTCTTGTAGATTTAGCAGTATCACTTGTGGGATCAATTTTCTTCTTTCTTGTCTGAATTTCTTCATCCTGAAATGAGTTAAATTTTATGTACATGAGAAAACACTTTTTACATATACATGTACATGTACATATGTTTTTGAAAACACCTTTCAGGCCAAATTTGTAATTTGTGTTGATGGACTTCAATATCACTTTTTATCAAAACCAAAAAATAACTTGCCTAATAGACTATTTTCACATTACCCCTAGACTTGGAATATATATACGCTCCAATACCCGACATCACAACTTTTGATGTTATTTTTAATTATGATGTCAAAAATCTGTTTCAATGTCACAGTAAGGTCATAGTCCTCCCTCCATAATTTGAGAAAAATCTGGCTTATAGCATCTGTTTGTTGGAGGTTGTCTGCTGAGGTTGTTACCATGGTAACCTCAGTAATGTCAGGGTCTGTGTAGGACTGAGCAGGATACTATAAAATACAAATTCCATGCATTGTTATAAAATCATGAATTATCTGCAAAATAATTAAAAACAAATACTGTGCATCAACACTATTTTTAGGCGACAACAAAATGAACATATACATGTAACAATAGGAACATAATATCTTTCAGTGACCCTGACTTGAAAACAAGGGAGCAGGTTCAGTAACGTAAAAAATTGGCCCTCATTTTAAAATGTTTAAGATTTCAATTGTATTTCGTATCAAGGAAGTTAATTAAAAGTATGGTTGTTTCAAATACCAAATAAATATCGTAATTTCCGTGCAGTGCTCCGAAAGATATGGCTTCCAAATCGGCTTCAATTGACAAATATGGATAATGACCATATCCCTGTATACAGCACAAAATCAATAATTAAGAAAATCAGAAACCAAAGGCATACAAAATCAGGATAAAACGGGAACCAAAGCAAACAAACAAAAACCTCCACCACATGAAAAGTAGTGAACTCCCAATATGGGAGTGAGACCAGGTACCCAGGAAGAGTAAGCATCTCCTGCTTGCATGTAACATCCGCCGCTTCAATTCAGTAGAACTGTCACATCCGGTTACTTCCATTTCGGAAGACAAAGAGTATAATCTTTGGTTGGATGGTTCAAATGGTCTATGATAGAATATCATCCACCATTCTGGAGAGTGGGACATCATAGTGTATGACGAGTTTCCCATATCGACCGTAGAACTTCCTCAGTGATGATGTTAGTCAGTCACAAACATATCGCTGACTGAGAAGCTTATCTGAAAGACGCCTAGCTCTCAGAACAAAATCCATATATTTGGTACTTGCTCTGGCATAGCGTATCAACTGAGATATGAACACGCCATAAGCAGGAGATGAAGGGATGTTGCTACTCAGAAAAGAAAAGTTTGTAATGATGAAGTTGAAGTCGTCACGTTTGTCATAGAGTGAGGTGTTCATGTGACCATCAGTGTCGAAGGACAACATTATGTCCAAATAGGATGCTGAATTATTTGTTTCTGTAGTTTCTTTGACTTCAAGCTCTGAAGGATAGATACTGCTCAAGGTAATCCGCGAATTCTGGATTATTGATGGACAGCACATCGTCTATGTATAATATGTAAGTGAAGTTGAAGTCAGAAGCTAAGTATCTTTTCCCTTCAGAGACCAAGGATTGAATGAATTCAGTTTCGTACGAGTAAAGGAAGATGAGTGGGGTACAATTGGTCCCCATTGGAATTCCGACAATTTGCTGGAAGACCTTTCCTCCAAACACCACAAAAATGTTGTCGATCAGAAAGTTTAACATCTGAAGAATATCTGTTTCAGTGTACTTACATGTATTTTCATAATCGGACTTTTCTTTTACAAAGTAGGTTTTGTCATAGTTAACAACAATAAATTTGTATTTGCGATTACCATTCTTACTTGTAAACGCAATACTTATAATTTTTGCGAGTCTTTCTATCAATTTAGAATGTGGAATTGTAGTGTAAAGTGTTGAAAAATCAAAGGCTTTGATCGAATGGACTCTACTAAAATGAGTGGATTTCAGATGTTCTAAAAGTTCCTTCGAATTTTTTAAAACCCTCATCTGGTTGGTACCACTGCGAGAATATACTGTCGAACAATATTTTTGAAGCCCAGATTTGATTTCAGATAAAACTTTGGTGAGTAAGATCGATACAGATTTGGTAGAACATTTTGAGGAACCAGCGATGAAACATTGTTTGTACGGATTCTTATGCATTTTAGGTATGCAGTATAAGTATGGTAAATCTAAATATAAATTGTTAGTGTCGAAGCCAAAGGAAGCAAGAGCTGATTTGTGGTTATCTATTATTTCTGAGGCAGAAAGGTTTTTTGGGATATAAGTGGGATTTCCAGGTGTCGAATTTAAACCCAACTCTTTAACTAGGCTGTCGAAATAGTACTTTTTGCAAGTAATGTGTAATTATTTGAGGCTTTGTCCGCTGGTGTGATCACATAACGTTCTTGGAGGTAGGTAAGCTCTGTGATAACATCAGGGTCTTTAAATATAGACTCGAATCTGTGTTCACAGTTGATTTTAATCAGTAAATTCTGAAAAATAGTAAGAAATTGGCATAATTCTGGTCAAAATTTATGAAAATTAGTAGGGCGCCAGCTCTTGCTCAAAATAATTTTCACATAAAAAGTTAAGATTTTCAATATATCTTTCAATATACAAAAAAATTATCTTGAACAAGGGTTGACGCCCATACTAATTTTAAAGATTTGCATGTATGCCAAAAAAATGGCAAATTTCCTTCATTTTAAGTCATACAGAGCAAATGACGTCATAACTAATGAACGTAATGTTTTGACAATGAAAAATATTTACTTTCTATTTTGGCAGGTATTTGAGATCAACCTAAGAGACGCTGAATCATAATTTTCATAAAAAAATTTAGGGCCGATTTATAGAGTTAGTGAACCTACCCCTTTCAACCATCAAATATTATACACTTATGGTTCTAGTACACGACTCAAAGGAAAATGTTGTCAACATAATAAATCTGATTCGATCAAAAATATTTTCTCGAATATGTTAGAAGGCAAAGAACTTGAAAATGATATGGCTATTTATCAACACATGCATACATGTTGTTCTGCCATAATGGACTAACATCTTTATCTGTCTCTATAATCTTCTTTCTTTCCGATATCTGCTGTAAACAGGAGTAACACAAATCCTGGTCGTCTGATTGGCTGTCCATAAATAGATCATCATCACCACTGATACCATGGTAACTAGGGTCAGAGGTCATGGTGCACAGATTACATCTTATGTGTACAGGCCAAGAGGGAATCAATTCTGTGAATTTCATAAAGCAATTTGCTGTTTACTTTTTTAATAAATCTGCTCTTTGATTTAAATTAACAATTACTGAGTAGTAATGCATGCTTTATATGTAAATGTATGTAAAATAAAGCATGAACCAATATACAGGTAAATAGACTTACAGTATAGTAGAGTACATAAATTACTAGGCTGACCTTTCATTGTAGCATTGATCTTGGTATTTTCTTTAGACCTCTCACACCTCTCTGCCTCCTGTCTGACCCTCACAGCCTCCGTAACTTTACTCAGCCAGTCTTGTGCGATGGTGATATAGTTATCTATATTTAGATCATGAGATTCTGGTCCTGTACTGTATGTCTTATCACAATCTGAGCTTTTACCTTCATAAGTCTGATAAAACATATCTCCATAACTGTCCAACTACAATGTTAAAGTATTGAAAATAAAGCTGCGATAATGAAAAGAAATATTTTTGACTAGAGTTACCTCTCTTTGTCTGCAACCTATATTCTATAAAGAAATTGGATAAATGCATCCTACAATGAGCATTGCTTTTAATATTTGTTCAAGGCAATAGTACATAAAATTACAAACTTTTGTTTAACTAATAAAATAATGTTGACTCATAAAGAGAAATGTTCTCGAAAAGAGTTATCTCTCTGTGTCTGCAGACAATGTCTATAAAGAAAATGGAATAATCATATTGGGTTATAGGAAATGTGTCATACTGTGAGTATTTGCCTTAACCTTCTATGCAAGGCTTGTCTTTGAAAAGCATGGCACATTGATAAATAGAATAAATGTCATCTCTTTGATATTTCCTAAAAAAATTCAAGTTGACTACATTAAAGTTGTTGCCAGGATAAATACTATAAAATTGAGTGCTAAAATTATGAAATTTTACAAGTTCTTAATGAAGCTATCAGCCAAAGCTGTGATTTGTCACATTACACCAATACAATGTCAAAGCTTTGTGGCAGGGCTCTCTCTAGTACACATTTGTGTTCAATACTATAAATATGTATTATATTATTTACAGGGCTCTATGTAATTTGGAATAAAGTGTGCAACTTGGAACCGAGAGGGGTAACATATTAAGTTATCATTTGTGTCATGTATCATAGTGACATACATGTATTTACCTGAAACACACAGAATCCATTTGTGACGTGTGTCGTTGTAACACCAGCCAGGGATGTACAGAATCGATCTCTAGCTATGATCCTTGTTGGTCCATTACATATTTCTGGCCAGTATGTCATATCACTACAAAAGACATCAGTGGTACTGGAGTCCATATTGTTTAGGATCTACTGATCTTCACAGATACCATAAAGAAAGATAACTCACTCTGTGAGGGCAATTAATTCCTTAAATATGATTGTTATATGTTTTGTGTCCTTGTGTGGTGGATATAATACTGATATATTAATTATTCTACATGTATCTCTTGACTAAAGTAAAATTGAAGCAAGTTCATACAATAACATCATCAATTATCGGGTGATAACAAGAAATCTTGATACAAAATGCAATAACTATTATCTTTTTCAAATTGCAAATATATGAACTAAGGAAGATAAAGACACAATATTTTGCAATAAAATCGCGACATTTGATACTTGCAAAAAATTCTTGTGATAAGGTAGCTGAATTAACAATTAGAATACATACTCTATACTACTTATCTGGAATGGTGAACCAAGTCCTACAGGTGTTTCTGAGGATCTTAGATTTACAATAAAGCAGCAAACATCTGTAAGACTTTGACTCGACATGGTAACGAGGTCAAGGTCACCATCTCCGACTGATGGGAGACAGGTCAAGTATGTGGGTGGCTGAGCTGATGTGTGGTACCAGGTTAGAATCTGTAGGTACAGGATTTATTCTGAGTTCACACATGTGCAAAGAACTAGGGGATGTAAAATTACACAACTCATTTCATAAATATCATATGAAATTGAAATCCTTTATTAAGGTAGTAAATCATTTTATATGTCCAATCTTTTTAACTTGTGTGACTTTAGTTTAGAAATCAAAGTAAACCTTTTCAAGCCATAAATATAATATAATATAGGTTATACATTTGATATACAGTTGGGTACAAAAATAGCCAAACATGTGAAAGCTAGTGTCAATCTTAATATATAGAATGACGAATAGACTGATAAATAGAAAGAGGAGGAATGAAATTATCAAAATAAGGCTCTTACTTCCAGGAGACATTATGAAATTACAAGTAGAAAGATAAGCTTTATTTGTAGTCGGTATGTCAGATTAACAACAGAAAATTAACAATTGATATACATCTATTTATATATGTACATACAGGGTGACATGGAAACCGTTCATCAAGAATAAACAGTGAGTAATCAGTGGCCAGGAGACAGTGGAGTGGTGATCCTGGGTACTGGACTATAACCTGTATCCTCTCACGAGGATTACAATGTCTGCTTGGTAAGGCAAAAATATCTATACCATCGGAGGAACGTCTCTGGAAACAAAAACAACTCAATACATGTATGGATACTTGATTTTTCTATTTGTCGTTTTCACTGTGGCGTATCACAAGATATGCAAATAATATGTTCCACAGGAATCCCCTTTGATTAAACCAAGTAAATACTGTCTTAATCTACTTTATATGAATTTACTTTAGACTTATCATATGGCCATTATCATAAATTATATTAAACAAAATGTTTTTCATAAAGAACAGATGTCTCCCCCCTCCCTCTAAGTTACTTTGACCTTACGCCAAAATGCAAAATGATGTCCTTTGAGTCATGGGCAACATCATACTAAAACAAGAAAGTGATTCATTACATTGTTTGAGGTAAAGCCCAAACATGATTGGCATATACAATTTCATTATAAGCATATTTAAAGAAATTGACTTTAGTCACATGACCTTGGATATAGGTGATCTGAAACCTACACTCACTGACGAGGGTTAAGTACCCGAAACATGCATGTCTGGTCCATGCTGCAAACCTATCTGCTTTTAAATGATGCTATTGAATTTGAAGACGTTTAACATTGTATGAATAATGAGCAACAAAAAACTGAATTAGTGATTGGATACACGGTTCAAAATATAAAGCCTAAACATTTTTAGCATAGACAATTTCAGCCTGGACATGCTTAGCATATACAATTTCATTACCAAAGTAAGAAGCTACCTTAACCATGTGACCTTGGGACAATGTGATAAGAAACATACTAAAATATGAAAACAATTGTAAGAAGGGTTCAGTAGATATAGCCCAGACAATATTAGTACGTACAATTTCATTAAAAAGAACTAAATGATCTTGACCTTGGGTACATGACCTTGGGTCAAGATGATAAGTAACCCTCCAATCCTGAGCAACAGCATACTATAGTATTAGAGTGATCCAGTATACGATTCCACAGATATAGCCCAGACTCAATAGCATTTACAATTTCATTAAAAAATGAAATACTTGACCTTAGTCATATGACCTTGGATCAAGGAGGTGTGAAACCTTTGGGTCATCAGCACCATCATACTAAAATATGACGTGATCCGATCACGGTTCAAAAGATTAAGCCTGGACATAATACATGTAACAAATACAATTTCATTTAAAATATACTAATTGACCTTGACTTTGGTCACATGACCTTGAGTCAACGTGATGTGAAACCTTTACGTGATAAGCAACAACATACTAAAATATGACGGTGATCTGATAAATAGTTAAAAGAGATACAGCCCGAACGGGATAGCATGTACAATTTCATTAAAATGTACTTAGTAACTTTGACCTTGATCAAATGACCATGGGTCCAGGAGAAACCTTTTGGTCATGACTAAATACATTCTTAAACTTGAAAGCAATCCAGTATGCGGTCCAAGGGATAAAGCCTAAACAAGAATGTATCTACAATTTAATTAAAAATGTAGTAAGTGACCTTGGCCTTGGGTCAAGGTGATGTGTATGGAGGGGGATTAGGGTCACAATGCTATTTGACTTGCTTACATGCTTCATGCTATGTTGCTTCATTCAATGATAAATATGGATAATGACCATATCCCTGTATACAGCACAAAATCGACAATTCAGAAAATCAGAAACCGAAGGCATACAAAATCAGGATAAAACAGGAACCAAAGCAATCAAACAAAAACCTCCACCACATGAAAAGAAGCGAACTCCCGATATGGGAGTGAGACCAGGTGCCCAGGAAGAGTAAGCATCTTAGTTAGATTATTCCATGTCAATTTATTGATTATTCTTATGTTTGATTATTCCATGTCAATTTGTCTTTCTTTCATTTCAAATTGACTTTATCTCTCTTCTGTGTGTAATTTTGCTTCCCTTCATTTTACATTTGTCTTTCGTCAATGCTAATTTCAATGGAAACTGAGGAGCTTCTTTAATTTTTGTCTAGCGCAAGGTTGCGCTAGACAAAAATTAAAGAAGCTCCTGAGTTTCCATTGAAATTACGTCAATACATAACTGTCATTATGCCATGCGTTATGACATCCGTCTTTCTGCCATTATTCTTTCGTCTTAATGCTATTATTGCTTCGTCAATGCTAACTTCAATTTTGATACCAGATGGCGCTTTGCACGACCGCATGTACCCGTTCCTTGAAATGAACTTTGAAACATCCCCTTTCGTTGGAAATTTCTTTTATTTTCTGCTACAGTATCTTTCGAAAAGTAATTATATTATCGCACGAGAGGACAGGAGTAGATTGATAACGCTGTATGAATATTTGAAAAATATTATGAATTAATTAATATATGCACAACCACTGTAATTGCCCGAGATAAAGCTTTCAGGGCGATTGTTATTGATTTCTGTATCAATAACAGTGTGACGTCAAAACGCCGCCAAGCATCGCGGATGAATTTGAATTGAATATCAACAAGTATAAAATCTTTTCCTATACAGAAATTAGGAACATCATCATATAGAAAGTCGAATTCATATCTAAAATCTTCCCCATTAATCCCTTACCTCTTTCAGCGACTTTGTCTTGACGATTACAGAATACGACATCAACAAACAACAGAGGCAGGCGCAGCTACAATAGCTCTCTGTCGATTGATGTCACATCCTTCACTCAACGGAATATTTCGAATGAAGATTTCTTGTCACATTCGGTGTTGTTTGTGATAATTCCAAAATAAACCATCCATATAAGCAGTACATAGTATAAGAAAAATCCATGAACTAACGCTGTCAACATTTCATGATTTCACCGCGCTGCAACTGACTCAAACGGATACTAAATGGGAATTCATTCCGCCAACAAAACTAGTTCCAAATAGTCAACATCTAGAGAGTAATAAACAACTTATTTGGTCATATTTTGTCATGATTCCATTGTTAAGTTGTTTAATTTGGAATACTTGAAATATCATAATGCATTAATTTATGACAGTTCAGTCATAGTAAATAAGCGTGACGTTGTCATGGGAAACTCCAGCTGTTCCTTTCTAAAATTAACTCCCCTCTGTATTGGTGAACGTATTCGCTTTATAAATAGAATCGGGCGCTTCCTTTGTTCTATTTTTGGCTTTGAAAGCGCATATATATAGAATAAGTGTCTTATTTTGTGTGTTTATGCAGAAATAAATCACAATGGCTGATGCATTTATTTGATAAAATGCGCTAACGCGCATTATATCAAAATAAATGCATCAGCCATTGTAATTTATTTCTGCATAAACACACAAAATAAGACACTTATTATATACGTAAATATTGATTTTGTATGCATCAGATTTTTGTAAGTTTTAATACTATCAAACAATTATGTATAAAAGGTATCTGTGTGGCGTAATGGTCATCACGTTTACCTTCAAACTTATTTTACACCTATCCGAGTGGGTTCGAATCCCGGACGAGGATACATTTTTTTTCCTTTTGTCAATTTTATGTATACTGTAACTTGTCCATCTGCCCAGTAGAGGATGTAGAAAACATTGGGGGTACTTCTGATAATAAAATGTTTTTTATGCAATTTTTTTTTTATTTTTTGTTTGAAGTCATTGTTTTGGAAAAAATTTGGCGGGCAACTGTATACGTATTATCATTATTCAGTTGAAATAGAAAATCATTTTTTCATTACAAAACTTTGCAAAAGCTTCGTTGGCTTACTGTCGTCGCTTGCAAGTGATCTACTTTAATTATGCCCGTCAATGTCGTTTCTGTACCATAAATCGTGTGATTCTTGCATAAAAAGATAAAACTTCTATGATAATTAACCTTGAAGTATGGACTTATGAAGGTCAATGTTCAAGGTCAATCCTTGCAAGCATCAAACGCTTGGATTTCAATCTTAACCTTGATCTTGGGTCGAACAACAGTGGCGGATTTAGGGGATGCGGAAGGGGCATCCTCCCCTCCTGCACAGACCCAATATTTTCCCGGCAAAAACAGGTACATCAGTAAAATCGGCAAGATTCGCCCCTTGACCCCCGGCAAAGGGGGCGCTGGATCCGCCACGGAACAAGAAGAACCTGACAAGTTTGCCATAGTATCAATCTAATTCAAAATTATACCTACCTTGTGCTCCTAACACGGAGTATACGAACACAATAAAGGTATAAATTTTGACCATTGTTGAAAAAGGCTGTGAATGACACTGAACTCTTTTTGTGCCACGTTCCTGAGCAGGCGTAGTACCAACGGCGTTACATAGCTCTGCCTGAAAAAGTTAAGGGGCACAACATCCCAAAAGCAAAAAACAAAAAACAACAACCACATCAACAAACAAAAAGCAAAGGGGTGGGGGGGGGGAGGAAGAGATTAAAAAGAATATGGGGGTTTCATGTTCTGTATGTACAAAATTTAACATTTCTGGTGCAACTCTAAATTTTAAGTTCATGAATAAATGTCTGGCCAGGACAACAGCTTGGAGTAATTTTTGCATACAGAGATGTATAAAGGAAAATTTTCAAGGTCAAAATTATGAAAGGAGACTAGACACTGCATTGTTGAATGAATCAATGGGGCCGGGGAATGTTGATCTCTAGGTTCGATCAGTGTAGGACGCGCGGCAGTTTCTATTTATCTAGAATTTTTCGATATAAATACCGCCACGATATCTCAGAAAAAAATTACTTTTCCCACTCACAATTTAGAAAAAAAAAATGATGTAGCCGATAATTGAATTCGAACCCACGCGGGAAAACAATCCTTTGTTAATCCGGCTCGCTAACCGCTGAGCCACGGAGTCATTCCTTCAAGATCGTAGAACTTAGAGGTTTCAGATCCCCAAATGGCTATTACTGTATAAATAAAAAAAAGAAACCCCAAACAAAAAAAAATAAACCAAACAAAAAAAAAAAACCCAAACAGAATAGGCCCAAATATGTATCATCTAATTTTTTGTTCAAATATTTCCATCGGCTTTTGCTTTTTTTCCCGCTATTTATAACTCATTTTTCCAAGTACTGCAACAGGGGACGTCTCAAAGTTCATTTCAAGGAACGGATACAAACGGAGCGCCACCTGGTATCAAAATTGAAGTAAGCATTGACGAAGCAATAATAGCATTAAGACGAAAGAACGGATGTCATAACGCATGGTAGAATGACAATTATGCATTGACGAAGGACAAATGTAAAATGCACGGAAGCAACATTGCATAAAGAAGAAAGACAAATGCAATAAAGTCAATTTGAAATGAAAGCAAGACAAATGAACATGGAATAATCAAACATTGAATGAAGCAACATAGCATGAGGCATGTAAGCAAGTCAAATAGCATTGTGACCCTAATCCCCCTCCATAGAAAGGAACTAAACGGATCTTGTTGTAACGTAGCGAAAGTAATCGTGGGATACAATAGACCAAGCTTTATGACCTTAAACGTAGGTATCCAGAAACTAGTTTAGTAATGAGAAATCATCGAATTAAACGATCTTCAATGTTTAGCAATTTTAACAGGAGTATTTTCGACAAGGGAGAAAACTTTATTGGTCTTCCGATTTATCATAGTAAAGCGTAATGTTTTCGAGACAGACATAGTCAGTAATCCCCTGGAAAACTTGTCTATTCGTGCCGGTCATATTCTGAATTTCATTCCCAGATTTATCAAATGAAATGAACTGCGGTAAACACATCCAACCAACCAAATAGCCAAGCGTCGTTGGCCGTTTCAGTCAGCAGGTCATGTGGTATAAATAGTGGTCGTGGGAGTGACAATGTGCACGCAAAATTGGAATTATCATACTTAAGAAATGAATCTTATATTTTTTCTGTTGATGCAGGTATCTATATGCACTGTTAATTTTTGAGTAAGTAGAAAAGAAATGGTACCCTTGAAATGATAAGCAAACATCAACAAATTGTATTTTCAGAAAAGAATTCATTCGTGTTTGAGGGAACCCCCAGTTCTAAAAATAGTGCTATAAATAGACTTCCGTGAAATATTGTGTTGATCGATATATCAACAAAATTTCTCAGCTAATCAGAATCTTCGTTTCTTGAAAATGACAATGGAAATTAAATGATTTGGAAATGAAACAAAAGATTAAGAAAAAACGCTATATCAGCAGGACGTGTTAATCTGTCCAAATCATATCATATCATATCATATCATATCATATCATATCATATCATATCATATCATATCATATCATATCTTGGTTGAATGGGTTAAACAAGTTAAAGATGTAGTAATCCTACGATGCATAAGACCATTAATACAAAATATGTGGAAAATGATGTGTATTATTTTGCTTATTCATTGTCTATAAAATTCCCGTGAAAGGAAAAAAAAATGAAATATTCATCTAATTTTTTTTTCCAATTTTGTGTTAAATAAGTAAATGAATTTCACGGATTTGAAGTGGAAAATGGAACATTTTCAAATGATTACTAGCGATGAACACGGTAGCATATCACGTGACAGGCAAATAATCTCTAGTCCGGGAATTCCCTCCGATTAAACAAGGTAAATACTGTCTAAATCTACTTTATATGAATTTATTTAGGTCTATCATACGAGTATCATTATCATTTATAAGATGGTAATCTATTCTGGTTAAGAATAGAATTATATTCATAGAACACTTCAACAGAAAATTTTGTTTATTTACGTGCACCATATCATAACATGTAAACAAAATAAAAAAAAAACTATGTTGAAGTGTTCTCTGAATATAATATTCTTGACCAGAAAAGATTACCAGCATTTAGATGATATTGATGCTCATATGATAGGCTTAAAATAGTTTCCTATAAAGTAGATTTAGACTGTGTTTATCATATTTAATCGAAGGGGATTCCCGGGCTAGAGATTATTTGCATATCACGTGATACACTACTGTGAATGAATGTATGCTGGATTTTTTAAACAATTTTTTGCAGAGTGTAGTTAGTAATTGTTTGACAGAGCAAGCTTAGACGATTAAGGTCATGTTACTAGATAAATGCATAAGAATTCCTTATACATATAATATACTAGTTAATTTGTTGGGGAAAATGTTTAGCCCAATTAGATCATAAAAATTAAATCAGGAAATTCACTACATAAGGAGAGTAGGTTATATTGTGGTACCCATTGTATAAAGAATGTATTGTTGAAGCTCGAGAGCGAGGGCATATTTGATGTTATTATCGCCTCATGTCTTCTCAATGATGCAATGTTTTAATGAAAGTTTTATCCTAAGATGTTACTCCAAACGAGAATAAGTTCATCATTAAGGGAAAGGATTCTTTAAAATTGTCAATTTAGAAGCCTGTATAACTTTCTTTTTTTCTGTTTTATATGAAAGTCGTTTGGGTTCATTTATCAACATCTGAAAAATCATGTGAATAGATATGTCCTAATTTAAAGACGGGAATTATCTTACAAACTTACACCATTGTGTGAAGTTAATATCAAAGGATCATACATGTTATACAGTCCTGTTGATCAGATCGTAGGGAGGATTATATAGGATCATAACTATGTTTAAGCTGAGGATTTGGACACGTGACGCAAGTTTCTCGGGGGGAGAAAGTGCTATAACCTTGAAACCCAAAACTTGTAAAATTTAAAGTCATGCTCTTTTGTTTTTTGAAATAACATTTTCCTTTTGGAAAATAGATTATCAAAACAGCAATAGAAATCCTACTGACCTTGTAGATAACATAAAGGTGGAAGGGAAATCGATACATTGTATGTTATTGAGTTGCCATCTTGATACTGCTATATTGTTTTTTCTTTCCTTAAAGGAATTTTTGATCCGTTAGCTCTCATTTACCGCCGGATATGAATCCATACATCCATATCTAGACTAACTTGTTCAAAGCTTCTCATGTGATCATCTGGACACAAACAATTCTTGTGTACTATACATGTATACCGACATTCGGTTTTAACAGGTTCTTTGGTTATTATATTTTCTAAATCTAAATATGTGACGGTAAGACATGAAAACTAGATATGTGACTGAAAGAATGTGGCGGGTGTTGCATGCAAGCAGGAGATGCTTACTCTCCTGGGCACCTTGTCTCACTCTCATATCGGGAGTCCGCTTCTTTTCATGTGGTGGAGGTTTTTGCTTATTTGCTTTGGTTTCTGTTTTATCCTGATTTTGTATGCCTTCGGTTTCTGATTTTCTTAATTATCGATTTTGTGCTGTATACAGGGATATGTTCATTATCCATATTTGTCATGGACAAATCGAACACTTTATCCCCTCGCCATTGTATGGAAAGAGAAGACATTGTTGCACGGTCTACATTGTAGACGGTAATTTACACCTTTCCAGACGGTGCAATATTTTTCATTGTGAAGCAATGATTGAATTAATGATTGAACTAATCATTGAATGATCAACTGAGCCGTTAACTGTCCTTAACTGACCTGACGTCCGTTGCCTCCCGGTTAAAAAAAAGAAACGAATGTTCCTTATAACTAAAATTGTTTTCATAGGAAAAAAATCCCTCGATTGAAGGTTTGAAATTCTATTTAAATGTCATGGGCGGATCTAGATTTTTTACAAGAGGCGGGTCCAGCCCGTTAGTGAAAGGTATCCAGCCTTTGATTTTGAAAGAAAATAGGGGAAAACGGGACTAAAGTACTAACACCCAGTTAAGAAAACAGAAATTTTAATTTTATGTGAAAACGCTTTAAGATAGACACATATGAATATCGAGAGAAATATTCAACTAATAGAGCACTGTTTGAAAATGAAATTTTATTTTGTTATCATGTTTGCGTTTCCCCTCTACACATATGAAAATAGCACGGTAAATCAACTTTTCCATGCGCTAAGTCATTAAAACCTACACTGGTCAAGTTTGATCAATGCAATAGCCATAATCATAGTTGTACACATAGATTTATGCCTGAATGATCAGTGAACATCTACCTGTATGAATAGGTATTGCCGTTTTATTTAACATACGCGACCCTTGTTTAGAAAAACGAGTTGGACAATTTCTGAGCGTAAAATATTGTTATTTTCCTATGAGTACACCAAAAATGATGTCTTATTTGGTTAAAAAAGCTAGTTCTTTGAATAGTGCTTTTCCTTTCGCATTACCATTTAAATTTTATAGTTATTATTTTTTGCCGTTTACAAATAAAAGGTAAATTTCCGTTTTCTTGAGAACCTATTAGTACTTTAAATCACTTTTTTTTTTTGCAAAATCCAGCCGGGGAGGGTTGGCCGGGGGAGGGGGTGGTACCTACTCCATGTCCACTCTAGATCCATGCGTTTTAAAATGTTTCAATCTGCGTAGGATCAACTACCAACGAAATCAGACAAAACAGTTTTAACTCGTAAGATTTCGATTGAATAATGTAATTCTTACGATTTCTATTCATAATGTACGGACTGGTACCATTGAACAGGTTTGAACAGAAATAAAGATAGAATAATAGCGGAATATTCCCGTAGTTTTGAATATTTATTGGAAAACTTGTAAAGGGGAATCCTAAACCGCAACTCCTAAAATCCGCTTCCTATGTAGTCTATATACTTTGAAAAATTAAAATATCAATTTTCATTTCATTTTGTTGTTTTTTTTTAATTTTCTCTCATTTATCTCATAGACTGGACCCAATTCTTTCAGTTATTTTCTTTGAAATGGACTTTTAAAATGCATAAAATTCTTATCTACTTTCTGACCATGAGTAGTTTTCTCCTACTTGGAATGGCGACTTATAATTAGGCAATCATCGGTGATAATTGTTTGATGGCCTAACAATTGCCGTGCAACAATTTGGTTATTCAACTGCTCCTCGGGCTACGCCCTCGGAGACAGTAGAATAACCCTTACTTTATTAAGTGGAAGGGTTTCTTGAGTTGTCATCTAGAAAACAATATTTCAAGATTTTTTTTTCAAACAGTGACCTTGACCTTTGATCTACTGATCCCATAATGATAGCTATTTCCACTTCCTTACAACTATAAACATTTGGAATGGAGAGGTAAAAGGGTCCTCGGATTGTTATCTGAAAACCGATAAAGTATATTGTATGTTATCCCCAATAGAAACCTTGACATACGATATACTCACTCTATAATTAAAGGTGTCTTTCTCTTTTTGATAAACATATATTCAAGTTTTATTCAGATAGGTAAAAATGTTTGTTGGCTTTTAAAGTGCATTTTTGTATTAATAGAGACTTTGACATTTGAGATATTGACTCTAAAACAAATACGTGAGGTTTTCTCAACATTAACCTTCGACCTTTTAAACCCAATGTCAACTTGCAAAAGCTCATGTCAAGGCATGAATATACCTACAGAAATAATCCTCTACTAATAACCTCTTTTTCGTCGAGATTGGTTAATGGTCCCGTCTGTAGATATGATCCATAGTACCAAAAGATGAAACATGTATCTAATCTATTTAAGTTAAAAAGAAATTAATTACAGAAACAATGCTTTTTATTTCAAATATGTATCCAATTTTACGATAACAAAAAATCAATGCAACAATTATACATTACTAAAGTAGAAACATTTATCATACAAAACCATTTGCTTTCAAATGATTATTGCATGGTTTGCTATCATATCAAACTTTTTAAAAGATGAATCTTTTAAAAAACTTTATAATGAACTTCAAATTCGATCATAACTAAGCAAAATTGCATACCATTACAAATATTGAAAAAACCAACAAAAAAAACACTCAAATACTTTTTTGTGTATTGATTAGCATGTCGTTTCTATACTATAGGCTCGCAAAGATGCATAGCTAGCTAAATAACTCATTAACAATCTACCGTACAGTATCAATACGAGGACATTCAGAATAGACGATAACAAGACAACGCTCCAGCCTCTTTCCACTTCCTCCTATAAGGTGTGAAAGTGACATTGACCTTCAGCACACCGACAACTTTGAAGTTCTACTACATGTATTAACAGTCTGTAAGACTATTCAGGCAATATGATGACAAAAGAAACTATAATATAAGTAATTCTATTTAAATATTGAATTTCATATACATATCACATTACACCCCACATATTTGATTGCATAATGCTATTTTATCATTTTGAGTCATTACACGTGCTTCTAACACTTACATGTAGGAACGTTGCCACTCGACAAAAAGCTCAAGATGACATGATAATAAAATAGTTGCCAGAGTCACCTAATGCTCGACTGCATAGCATAATATCTCTCATGACAGCCAATTTATCTAAACTCCCTTTCTCAGGCAACAACATATATCTCATCATATATCACTGAAGCAGAAAAAGTAGGTCAAGGTCAGATTTCAATAGTCAAACCCAAGATGCATCCAATATGCAAGTCTGGTGCATGTAGCACTTATAGTTAGCTCAATATTGCCAATTTAAAGCAAAATTACTGAAGCGGAAAAAGTAGGTCAAGGTCATATTTCAATAGTCTAACCCAATATGCATCCAATATACAAGTCTGGTGCATGTAGCACTTATACTTTTCTCAATATTGGCTTTTAAAGGTAAAATAATTCAAGCGGAAAAAGTAGATCAAGGTCATTTTATGAAAGTTTGATCAAAGATACATCCAATATGCAAGATTGGTACATGTAGCACTTATACTTTGCTCAATATTGGCTTTTAAAGGTAAAATCATTCAAGCGGAAAAAAGTAGGTCAAGGTCATTTTTTGAAAGTTTGATCAAAGATACATCAAATATGTAAGTTTGGTACATGTAGCACTTATACTTTGCTCAATATTGGCTTTTAAAGGCAAAATCATTCAAGCGGAAAAAAGTAGGTCAAGGTCATTTTATGAAAGTTTGATCAAAGATACATCCAATATGCAAGTTTGGTACATGTAGCATTTATACTTTGCTCAATATTGGCTTTTAAAGGCAAAATCATTCAAGCGGAAAAAAAGTAGGTCAAGGTCATTTTTTGAAAGTTTGATCAAAGATACATCAAATATGTAAGTTTGGTACATGTAGCACTTATACTTTGCTCAATATTGGCTTTTAAAGGCAAAATCATTCAAGCGGAAAAAAGTAGGTCAAGGTCATTTTATGAAAGTTTGATCAAAGATACATCCAATATGCAAGTTTGGTACATGTAGCACTTATACTTTGCTCAATATTGGCTTTTAAAGGCAAAATCATTCAAGCGGAAAAAAGTAGGTCAAGGTCATTTTTTGAAAGTTTGATCAAAGATACATCAAATATGTAAGTTTGGTACATGTAGCACTTATACTTTGCTCAATATTGGCTTTTAAAGGCAAAATCATTCAAGCGGGAAAAAGTAGGTCAAGGTCATTTTTTGAAAGTTTGATCAAAGATACATCAAATATGTAAGTTTGGTACATGTAGCACTTATACTTTGCTCAATATTGGCTTTTAAAGACTTTATTGCTATCTTAACATTTACCTTATCATCTCAACATTTGCCTTATCATTTGAAATAATTTTAAAAATCCCAACCCTAGGGGCTATATCCTCATCTGGATATATTAAATGATGTATAATTAAACATTTGCAACAAAAAAAAAAAACCAACAGAATATGAATATAGGAAAGGTAAATGTGTAATCTTAACATTTACCTTATCATCTAGTTCGGACGACGCCGACGCGGACGCGGACGCCGACGCCGACGCCGACGGTATTGCAATAGCTCTTTTGCACTAAAGTGCAGTCGAGCTAAAATGGCGTTACTTTCACGTTTCGACGTTATTTCTATCTATTGAGGTGTTAAAGTTGCATTCCCTATATCCTAGTATATGCTGAAATTTTCAAAATCTGTTTTAAAATGATGCTATTGAACTGGAAGACGTTTAACATTTTATTATTAAATTTCATTATTTTGTTCTGATAATGTAGAGATCACTTGCCCTAGCTAAATATACATAACATCTTTTATTCATGTGTTTTAGCATTAATCGAATTTACAATGTTTATTAACTCAATGTTTATAAATAAACTCATGTCGTTAAATTCAGCTGATCTTCACATTTCTAGTTATCAATCTGGAAAGGTTTGAGTGCTTCTTCACTACCTACAGAATATTCTGTGAAAATCTTCTACCCTATCTACCCTAGATTATGTAGAATAATCTATGTCGTTATTATTTTAAATTTACAATTATGGTAATGCACACGCGTAACATTGGGGTTTTCCATTGTTGTCGAGAATATTGTGACACAGTCAATAAATTGCTCATTCCATTTACTGTGTACTGATTTGATTCCCTTATTTTGGAATAAAAAGACAGAAAAAATTGTGAGCCAGAATTATATCTATATTTTGATACGTTGGAGGGTTGAGTGCTATAGTTTTGTAAATATCTAACGGAAAGTTAATAACTTTGGTAATGCTAGAAAAATGCAGATTGTGTTCTGTATGTTTAATTGTAGCCAATTTTAGGCGATTACAGGGAATGCAACTTTAATAAATTGTGTCATGTGATAGAAAGGATCTCAAATGATGTTTCTATTTCACATATACTTCTATGTCTGATTTTTAGCTAGGAAATTTGAAAAAGACATGATACATTTGATGAATATACCGTACGTATGAAATAGAAACATTATCTAGTGGTGATCGTTACATAATAAAAAAAATCGCAATACGAAGTGAAAATAAAATTAAAACCAATACACTATATATAATTTGAATTATGCTACAAAAAAAAAACAACAAAAAGTCACAATGCAAAAGTGAATGCTTTACAGCAATACATTATAAACAATATAATAGATATGTTATTATCACATATGAAAGCAAAACAGATTCCGCTTAATTCAAATATCAAAAAATATACGAGTATATATCAAATAGTTCAAAAAATGTTTTAGATATTAAAATTATCCATCAATATTTCTAACATTTCTTTTATTGACCCACACGCCGATTCACAGCTAATTCAGTCCAACTCTTTCTCTACCTTTTATATGTAACGGAGTATACATATGGTACATATATTATCTGATATTTGATTGTACAACTTGTTTTTGAAGCCTGGTCATGATATTTTCATAAATACTGTTTGTATTCGAAATAATTCAGTGCCAATCCGGAAGTTTTCGCGATGTCTTGAAAAATACAAGAACGATCTAGCGAATTCTTACGGAAAATAAGAAATCCCTCAAAAAGAACGGTAATTACACTATCTTCTCGTATTCACAGTCGACAGACCATTAAAGACCATACAAAAAGCATAAAACACAATAATACACCATACAAAAAAGCATATATATATGCACATGTGTTGTTTTTCATCTTTGTATCACTATAAGCATCTGATTTACTATCTTTGTACAAACGTACTTTTAAATTCGATGCAAGGAACGCAAGATGAGTCCGTGAAAAAAATATAATGACATCTAACAACAAACCAATATATCATCATAGCATTTACTTGTACTGATAATATAAAACAGTCTTTTTCTTTAAAATTGTTATGTCAACTCTTACACTCAGAAATTGAAGAATTAATTTAATCATGAGTACATTTTTGATTCACCTAATTTTTGGTCCAGTCCAAAAGTCAATCAAGAATGTAATCATTGTAATTTTGATACATAAAATATAAATGATCTACCCATATATTATATATATCTATAACAATGGCTTTTGTCGCATTATGATGTGAAACCTCAGACTCAATCATATATACAAATATATCATAAAAAGTAGGCTTCACGTGACTAACATAAATATATTATCTACATTCATCTCGATAAGATAAAATGTTTATAATTCTGAAAAATTCTAAAGTGAATACGTGTACGGTAACAAGTACATAGTTCTTATATTATCTACTCTCATCTAGATATGATGAAAATGAATATCAATACGTTGCGGTGAGAAGTACAAAGTTCTCAATGTTCTACGTCCACTAGGTATACAGCTTATCACACACAGTCTGCAAGTATAAGGTAAATAATATTCTATTGTTGGTCTTTATCAGGCTTATGTGGACTCAAAACATATAATTCTGAACATATTTCTTAAATATCGTTTCAGCTATTTATTTTCTTTTTAAAGATATCTAAATATTTGTAATTCTCATTAAAATATAATTAAATTAAATTTGAAACTTTCAGAAAATTTTTCAAGTGGAGCAATTTTAACATTGCTGAGTTGGATAGACCTTAAGCTGTAATTCAAAGAGGGAGAAAACTCTAACAACTTTTAAGGAAGTATGATAACTGTTATATTGGAACATATTAGACTGATAAAATGACAAGATTTACCTATAGTTTTGCCTGAACCAATTGTACAATACTGGTGGCTAGATGTACAGCCCTCTCAGCCTGATCCCTCGTGTAGATATCTGATGGAATCCTACAGCCAGTAATATCTGAGAAACCTCCCACAGCATCCGGATATCTCATCCGGAAATAAGATCCAGTATTGTCTTCAAGACTTCCTGCCAGTCCGATAAGTTCCGCGTCGTGAGTAGAGCTGGCTAGCTGAGGGAGTCTATGTGATTTAAGGACCATGTCATCGGAACCGACTTTGTACAGCAGAGCCTTTAGAGCTTTCTCAGATGCCTACATTAGTGAAATTTTTTTAAATATATAAACTATTAGAAATAAAGAACAGACATGAATCAGTAGTTGACACTTTACAAACATTATATATAATTTTATCATTCTCCCCATCCATAAAACTTATTTTACTAAAGAAATTACTGCTCAAACATTTGACGCCATCTATCAATGAAAAACAATTCATTTAGAAAACAAGGTGGAAAATCTTTTGAAATATCTGAATTTTTTTTATTAATAAAACAAAATTTACCTGATGACATTTGTAGCACACCCAGTTTTGTGCCTTGTCGTCATGGCTGTCATTGTTTGCTGCCCTCAGATCAATCTCTGCTTGCCTGATCCATCTCCTAGCTTGTCCCGGTTGTGGACCTGCATGTCTAAAGGCATCAAAGAAAGAGGACCCACTACTACTGTTGTCAGATCTTTGTTCCGCGTACCGACGTCCTCGTCTGAACATCCCTTCACAGAAGGTTGAATCACAATTCCTCCTGTTATCCCTTTGCATCTCCCCCAAATCAACATCATCTAGGGATTCCCCTCTTTCAATCTTTGAGACCAAGTACTGTATGAATTGTGTGAGTTCGGTAAAATACTGCTTGTTTTCTGTGTGTTTATCTGGGTGATACTGTAGCAACAAGCGTTTAACGATTCTCCTCATTTCACTCTTCGGCTTCTTCGCTGCATCTTTCATAATGGAGAGAATGTACTTCTTCACTGCGTCCATATCCCAATTTATCACTTTAGCCCCATCAACATAGTCCAATGCACTATCCCCATCTATTTCCTTACGGACGAATTTGTAAATTCTCGAAGCTTTAGCTGTCTCAAACGACTCGCCTATATCTAGCTTATACTCGATTTCTGTGACGTCTTTATCTTGAAGGGTAAGACGTTCAATAACCCTGGCAAGAATATATACTGGTGAAAACATGGTTGCTTCTTCATCACCTTCAAGCGAAGCAGCAGTGTTTTCATCGTCGATAAAAGGATCGTATATCTCAAGTGCTACATATTCTCCTTCATCGTAGAATGAAAATGAATTATCCAGCAAATAATGTAATTTGATAGGTATTTCAGACCCCAGCTTTGGCAAGAAATCATCTATTTCAAGTGATATATCCATGCCAACTATTTCATGCCTGTCTAAAACGAACTGTATTTCTTCCGGATCATTTATGCACTTTAGCATTTCAGAAAGATATATCACATTTTCTTCAAGCTTTTGACCTATGCAGATATTGATATACTGCGACAATTCAATATGAATTGATCGAACCCAGTCTTCAAGATCCTCCTCTGAAGATTCCGAAAAATACAAAACTGACGTCTGTTCACCTTCTTCCACATCAAGTCTGTAAGAACTAAACTCGAAAAATATTTTCTTATGTTGCTCTGTACCTGGCAGCATTTCATTGTTCCAATACAAACAAGTTTGCAAGAACTTTAACTCAACAACTTCTATTTGTAATAGCTGCGATTTGATCTCTTGGTGTTCATCGTCCGATAAAATGTCCTCACACTTGTGTTTTTTGTGCATTATAAGGCGAAGTACTCCTTGTAGAAATCTTGAGCTACTTAGAAATTCCTCCATACGCTTGGCCCTTGCCGAGTCAATTGTTTGCTCCTTTAGCTCATTAGGAATCGACTCTATGATGGCTTTTGACAACATTGTAGGCTGTAGTTTCTCTGGCAATAACTTAATATGGCGTACGGGGTCGTCTACATTAAGTTCAAGAGCAGCAAATCCAACAAAGTAGTTTATTTCAGTGATATTTTGTTTGATCCTTTTCTGAATCATAGTATCATCCACAAATACCAGTTCTTTACAAGGTAAGAGTATCTTATCCTTAGACGGTAAGTGTAGTTCATTCACTGATAATGCGTCCTTGTTAGAACTTGTTTGAAGCATTCTGAAAAGATTCTGTACTGCTTTCATCACTTTCTTTAGCTCTTCTGCATGAAGACAGTCATGACGTTTTGTTTCGCTGTAGATAGCTCCTAAAACTTTAGCATAGTGATTACATGACAAACTTTCGCTGGCTCCAAGTCTTCTGAAGAGATTGAAGAATTCTCCAAAGAACAATGGTGCTTTAAACAGATAAGGAGGTATTTCGTCTGATTCACTCATATCTAACACAACACTTGAAGCACACGATAAAATGTTTCTGCCTTTTATGTAGATGATGGGTACATTTGCGAGGTCAGACATGAATGACTTACTTAGAAATCTGTAAATATTTTGCATGACTTCTATAAAATCTTGTTTCATTCCTTCATCTCTTAGAAGTTCTTGATTCTGTGTAAATCTTTTCGAGAGACCTTTGATGTGTTGTACTATTGATTTGTCTGGTGGTGGACACTTTATTTGTAAGTTGTTCGATATAGATAAACGTGCGTTGTTGCCCAAGTAATACCATCTTGCTGGATTTGCATTTTCAGGGATAATACAGAATGTCGTCCAACATACATTTTCGTAATCTAGTGTTGTAGAGGCTGAATATGCTACAAGACGATTGACTTGTATTTCTGAGGATAATAAACATTTCTTTTCATCGCTTATTTCATGCGGAACAAGAATGCGTATTCCCGAGATTTTCTGCAAGCAGTATCTTTTATCACACACATCAGGCATTTCTTGCAGAGCCTCAAGCAAAACGTCCGACTTTTTAGAAATTGCTTCGGTTATCTGTTCCGCTGTTTGTTCTTCATTTTCCAGTCTTCTTGCCATTGTAATTATTATATCTTCGGTTACTTCATGTTGCAATCCTGAAAAACTCATGAACTCACGCCAGTCATCGAAACTAAATGGCTCAGGAGGAAGTTCATCTGTACGACACATGGTTTTAAACAATTTCACAGATGGGTCATAGAAAAGTTTGGCAGAGTGACGCTGTTTCGAAATAATAACAAATTCTGCTTTCGATAAGCAACTTTTCAATCGACCGTTTTTGTCACACGTTTTGCGTTGTGGGTACAAGCTTTCTTTAATGAATTGTATGTGAGCAATCACTGATTCATCAGGAATATCTCTGAATGCAGGAAGTAGCCTGTTACAATACAGGTCAAAGGGTTCCTCCATAACACATCCAACATAGGTATGTAGTCTCCGTAGATCGTAGTTTTCACAAAGCAGGGTGATACTGGCGACATTACTCCAGATTTCTATCCCAGTTTTCGGTACAGTGTCGGGTAAAACAAGAACAGTTGACTTGTCCTCAATGGAAATTATATTTCCAGATAAAGTAAGGAAAAAAGGTAATGATCTGATCCTTTGTTTCAGGGATTCATCACTACCACAATCTCGTTGTGAAGAATTTCCATCGCCATAGTCTTTGCAAATGCTACTGACTAAATATGCCAAAATCTGATTGCAAATCTTAACTGATAAGTTTTGGAAGGTATTTCTGTATTCGTAAAGGCAGTTCAAAACAGAAACAGGATCAAGAAAACTTGCAACAAAACACATCCCGATATTTGAGTATGGTGATCTGTAGAAAGGAACATATAGTGCATCTATAGCAGTTCTATCTGGCTTTGGTATCTTCAAATGTGAAAACGCATCTTTAAATTGCCTGTGCCCTCCCGTCTGTGAATCAAACACAAGCAGTTTTGAACGATCCAAACGACAAAGCATCGCAGCATCTCCATTCGTAACAGGTAATAAATTCCACTTTCCAAGTAATTCGGTCATTTTTGCAAGAAACTTTTGTTTGCCTTCGTACGAAAATTCTTTTGATTTACTTTCACGCATTTCACTGATCAATATCGGTGAATGATCTTTTTTCTTTTTCTCTAAACTTTCCTCAAAGTGTTCCATCTTTTCAGTCAAATATCTTGTTTGATTCATTTCGAATTCGTTGGCAATGAAAGACCAAAATGTAGTCATCCACTCATTGTTCAAATGTTGATTTTGGCCTCTGGTCCATGGCACCATGTCATAACCTTTACACATGTCTGTATAAAAGTTTCCGGGGAACAGTTGAGAAAAGTCTTCTAAAGACAAATGCCGCACAAGATTCGGATAAAAGAGATTTCCTTTATAATCCTTCACGTGATAGATGAGTAATTCATGAACTAAAACACTCCCCGAAGATGGAAGAATCCTAGGATCGTCTGTAACGAAAACATCTTTTTCTGATGAAAAGACTCTTAAATATTCGTCTGCTGTGACAAGAAGTGGACATCCTTCTAGCTCGGATTTTATTGCCTCCAAATTTAAGGCACAATACCATAAAATAAAGTCAGCGTTTGTGACAGATCTCAGTACTGTTTCCTTGATTGGTACGTCGACAGATTCAATCTTGCATTTGAATTCATTGTCGAAATTTTTAAAAGTTTTCATGAATTCAAGAACAGTAATAGGTGATATTGCTGAGATATGGACCTCCGAATCAATGATACTTTGATAAATCCAGGAGGGAATATCTAGTAAATTCAACCCAAGATTTTTCAGGATGACGCCTAATTGTTCTGCTTCCTTTGAAGCTTCCTTGTAAATATCCCATCGTGATTTCTTTTCATACGGATCGTGCTTTTCCATTGAGTCGTTACGGACTTGACGATATAGGTCATTGTAATATGCTGGACAATCGGGACACCCAAGCGCTACCCATTCAATTTGACAACTTTCTTCACTAATATTCCTCTCAATATCTTCCTTACTCTTATTGGTGAGCTTTTTCTGTTTTGGAACACTCTGTAAATGATCTGTTTCGAAAGGAAAACGAGTGACAGGAAACAAATATATTTCGTTTTCATTTACATGTTTGTATAGCATTGCAGCTAATAATTTCCAAATATTATCTGTTTGCATTTGAATATTTGGAAACGCATTGTGATATTCATCTAGTTTTCTGATTGCTTTTGGTACAGTTCTTGAAGGAAAGAGAATCTGCCGAAGTTGTTCTAACCCTGACGCATATGCTGGAGCAATTACCTCTCTCATCAAACATGAGTTCCATTCCTTTTTCAGATCTTGTTTTAAAGACCCATCAGGCCACCAAACGTTCCTTCTAGCCTCATAATCGAGAGCAAAGTGCCCATTTATATGAACAGGCAGACCCGTATTAATCGGCAACGGCAGATAGCAGTACACGTGCATTTTGCTATCGATATCTTTTGAAAATTCTTCCGTACTTCCCATTGAGTTTGACATTTCTTCAAACTTTCGTTTAATATCTTTCACGTGTTGTTTTTCAGTGTTATAGACTTGCCTTCTTCTGTTGCGTAGTGGAATTGCTACTCCTCCTTGTGGAAGCAAACCGATCTTATTTGTTTTACACGCGTCTTTGATCGATCTTGGCACATTTTCTCTGTTAGAAAAGCCTAAGCTTTGCACAATCAGTAGGTCCTCCGATGTTTCAGTTTGTCCATCGGTTGTCAATGTAATAATATAACTCGTCTCAAGTCGTTGAACGTCAGTCGCAACAACTTCATTTTCCCTGATTTTAGTTCTTGTGTCAACAATTGCCTTGTAGATGTCATTGCCAGACTCCCCTGAAATGTTTGATTCCGCATAATGTTCATTGATTAAGGCGCCATACTTGTCTACAGACGAGATACTGATCCTTCGGACATTATGAAGGAATAACAGGGAATGTGTCATTTCGTGCTTGAATTCTTCTATGAGATCATTAAGTCGTTCTTTATGAATCACGTTTGATGAAATTTCCGAGCACCTTTTTCTGAGAGGAAATCTGAACATTGTGCCACCTTTTTTGTCCCATGCTTCTAGATCTTCAAGGTATCCGCTAAATACATCAGGATACTTCATTTTCGTATTAGAAGGATCATCGAATCTCCTTCCAGGTCTCCTTTGGGTTGCACATGGGATGTAGTGACATTGTGGGTCAAGAACGCAGAAAAC
The DNA here is from genome assembly GCA_033119305.1 of Pinctada imbricata. Taxonomy (NCBI): domain Eukaryota; kingdom Metazoa; phylum Mollusca; class Bivalvia; order Pterioida; family Pteriidae; genus Pinctada; species Pinctada imbricata. The sequence goes on along the minus strand of VSWD01000007.1, from coordinate 88,920,640 downwards.
ATTTTTTTCTGATTTAAATGTGTCTTTAGTAAGGAATGTGGGGACATCAGTTAAATGATAAACAACATTAAATCCGACACCGTATTGCCCGGTACTTGTTGGATCTTCTCCTTTACTACCAATGCCAAGATTCTGAATTCCCTCAAGATCTTTTTCAGAGAATACGCTGTCATTGTATACACACAAAGCTGGACCTTGTAGATCCTTCCATTCTTCACTAAAAACTGATTCTATTCCATGTTCTCTGAAGTCTTTGATAAAGTGTAATTCTGTTGCACCAGCATCGTCGGCATTCTGTAGTAATTCTTTCATGATGCACACTTCAGGATATCCATCAAGAATACGTTTAATACGGTTTGTTAGGTCTTCGTGTTGTCCAAAGTCTATTCCAAATTCTGAAGATTCATCCGTAACATCGCGAGTCCTTTTAGAACGGATTCCTGTCATTTCAGCAATTTTTTGCGGTATATCGCCATGAAGAAATTTCATTGTTTCTGTTTTCGGTATCCAAGGACAATCGTCAGTACACAACTCAGAAGTGGGACGAAGAACTCCATCTGAGTCAGGTAGGTATAACTCAGAGAGATCCAGGTGATCAAATTCTTCCAGTAGTAAAGCCACTCTACAAGCAAGTCCGACCTCTGATTCACTAAGAGGTTGCTTCGTCTCCTTGAGCTGCTTTAAAACATTTTTCACCGTTTGTAATTCAAACTTTTGGCGAACTCCCATAGATTCTAAAGCGTTTTTGAACTTCAGCAAGGGGTTGTTATCGAGTCCATATAGAAACGGCGAACAGTCGTGTTTTAAAGAGAATACAACTGAGGATGGGGACACGAATCTTCTCCCTATCTTTACTGTTGGCTGATTGATTAATTTGTTCAACAACGATTTCGCATCCACATCATGGCAGCGTATCTCAAGGGCTCGAAAAACTGTTTCTAACACTCTTAGTTCTAATGAATCTGAAACAACTTTAGAACCAGAATGTCCAAAGCTCAAATGTTCTAGCTGTTTGAGCAGAGTTCTCAATTCAACTGTATTATCTCCCCGAACACCAAGTTTGAGTAATTCCTCCTTATAGCCATTGATGTAGTTTGGTGTCAACAATTCAGAGCAGCCGACTAGCAGTTCCAAACCACTGAAAAACAGATGTTTCGGTTTAATCAGTTTTGTAGACTGTCCTAGAATCCTATGAGAGTTGCAGACTTTTGATTCTGTAATGTATTCATCTGCCTTCCATTTCCATACCCATTCATCCGATTTCGTCATGGCTGGAATGAACTCAATCTCTGACAATTCCTCATAAACTTCTTTTGGACAGATGCGATCGTTTATATGATTCTCATGAATGTATTTCAAAATAGTTTTCGTTCTTTCTCTTGAACACTCAGTACATCGTGCATGAAGGTCCTTATTTGTTTTTGCTTGCAATCGAATCAGGTCCCAAGGTAACTCTGTCGTAAGCATTCCAATACTTTGTAGTGATTCCAAGATTTCTTCTTTACAAAATGCTTCTGAAGGAAATCGCTCATCATCTATGACAAAAAGCGTTTTCCATCGGCTATTCGGGTGTACCAATTCAGACGGTAAATGGAAGTTTTTTCTTGGTTTCGATGTTATACATGCATTTGCCATCAAAAGTTGAGCTAAATTCTTATTTTCTTGTCGTAGAGCGTATATGACAAGTTGCTGTTTGTCTTCTAGGTCTAGTTCTAGTTCCCCTATATTTGGCAAGAAAAGTTCGTAAAACGTAAACTTGGACATGGTCCTTCTTTTCAGCTCGGAACACAAACCCGCTTTTATGAAAGATTGTCTGATTGTTTGAGGCAACTCTACTGGACAGAGACGATGTTTCTTTGCTAAACGCTTCAAAACTGTAAATACTAGACTGTAAATCTTTGTGTCATTTGAAAATGACTCATCTAAAAATGTACATTCTTCAAATGCTAACCAAGCTGATTCGTTGTTTCGTAGTCCAAAGAACATTTTTAAGCCTTCTTTCTCTGTCAATGTTCGATAGAAATCTTTCAGAAGAGGTTTCCATGTACCTTCGTGTCCACAATCGGTCGGCCACAGGTAATAAAATTCTCTGACGTCATGAAGACAGTAATTTCCGATATGAACAAGGAATTGCAAATACGAATGCAAGAGTGAATCTCCGATCAGCGCTGAATTCCAATTTACTTGCCGAGAATCAGACTTGTCATCGGATGTGTGGGTAAGCAGACGTCTGCGGTCAGCCGAAACTGCAAAACTCCCATTGACATGCAGAGGAAACGGTACTTTGACCGGTAAAGGCAAGTAAACAAATAGATGGGATTCTTTGTAAAATCCGACAGATACGTCTTTCATGTGCAAGCATTTATGTCCGTTAAAAGGAAGAGCCACAGCCGTTAAAGGAAGTGCACCATCGCTGTCGCCGTCTTTGTACAGACGTAATGAATTGCTTCTTCCTAAAGACCAAGAGATGAGCCATTCACTTTCCACCTTATCGCCGTCTGTCTTTCCATCAACAACCTCCGTCAATCCAATGCCAGTTGTCATTGTCATACTTGTCCTGCAAATGAACCTTTGTGTTGTCTTACTCCCATCGTGTGGCTTCGCCTTTGTAAGTATCTGAGTTGCTGTCGTCAGTATATTTCGTGTATCCAGAAGTGGTTGGAAAATCTCCTCCTTCCTGATTTTGAAAACAAGGACCATATCATCGTCAGGGTTTGTACTACCATTCTGAAGATAATGAAGGGATACTTCCTGTACATTCTGTGTAAACAACAAAAGGTTCCCGGCTGATTCGAATAACATTCGAAGAAGCTTTATCATCTCGTTTCTTGTATAGTGTACACGACAAATTCCACTTTCTTTGGCTTGCTTCTTTGTACGAAGATGGAAACGAAAAATTGTTCCATTAAAAGCATAACTGGTATGTTCTTGCTCTGGGTGAAATCCGAACACGTTGACGAAAGGCTGAAACTGGTCTCGAAAGTTTGCCATTAATTGACTTTGAGACAAGTCTAGGAGAATACCAGTACTTTGTTCACTCTGAAAGGCATCTCTTAAAAACTTTCTGTGAGGGTCGAAGTAGGCGATGTTGTTTCCGCTAATGAAGCAAGGAACATCTGTTATATTGTAGACAGCATTAAATCCGAGACCAAACCTTCCTATTTTTGTTGTATCTCCTTTCTTTGTTGCTCCACTGATCTTCTGAATATTTGCAAAATCATTTTTACTGAATTGTTTATCATTGTAAGCCCACAGTGCAGGTCCTTGGCATTCTTTCATCTCGTCATCAAGCAAAAATGATCTGAATTCTTTGTTTTCCCTCTCATCGTACAGGAATCTAACAACTGTAGCTCCGGCATCATCTGCATTTTGAACGATCTCTTTTGGAACAGAAAATCCATCTGTGTAACCATCCGACAAGAGATTTCGCAGCCTTGTAGTCAGATCCTCTGATTGACCGAATTCAGCTTGTGGAAGCATGTCCGTAGCATTCGCTATTTTCTGTTTCACCGACTTTACGCCAAAATATTCAGCCACGTCCCTAGGTATCTTCTGGTGAACAAAGTTCAGAGCCTCGCTGTCTCTATAAGCTTTACTGAGCCAATCAGTTCCACAGTAACTGCAATCTTTAGCTTCCGCAAAGATAAGCTGGCCTTTCTCCATACTATCAATGGGTAAGACTATTTCCATTCTTTCCATGCTTAGTTTTTTCCTACAAATATTTGTCAGAATGTCGTTACAAATGTTCAAATCACGCTCTACTTCAGAATCAGGTAGACATCTCTTTCCATTGTGCTTCAATTTTATTTGATGTAGAACTTTAATTTGTGACTCAGGAGTTTGGAATTTGAAACATCGGTATTCATTGTATTTCAAAAACACTTGTACTTGGCGTTTCAAATCAGCCGGTAGTGGGTTAAGATAAGGATCCAATCTCAAATCTTCCTTCCTGGTTTCACAATAAACGTTCTCTGGTTCAACGAATGTATCCCCTAAGAGAATATACCTTTTAGGCAGATTTGCTCTGACAAAAGAATCTGATGGGATTTTCGAAATATTGAGGAATTTGTATATCGACGACAGAACAATTTTGTATTCTTCAAGTTCTTCCACGCTAAATTTCACTAGTGCATGTTGCAGCTGTTGGAGAACATCCATGTAGTAAGGTTCTCTTCCAATGCTGTTGAAATCCTTCGGGCAATTTGGTGATATGACCGGTGCGACTGAACCAACCAAGAGTGCACCATTTTCAGCTGTAACTAGTTCCGAAGGCGAGAACAATAGCGACGTCGATTGGAACCAAGGGAGAGTTTCTGGGTAAGAAGATGGTGGTTTCTGGCGATTCGGAATAAAACGTAAGTTCTGGCATTCTGGTGATTCTAGCATAGCCTTCAGTTTTGGATTACCTGATGATATTTCCAAAAGTGTATTTGCCTTCTTGATAATCATTTCTTTGTCAGTGTTGCTGATGGAACAATTGTTGTTGAGGAATTTGCAAACGACAAGTATGTGCTTTTCTCTGACGTCCTTTTTTGTTAGCAAGATTCCTGCCTTCATTAGTAATTCCAGTTGCTTTGATTCTTCGAATGGAATCATATCCTGTTTAGCAAACAAGTTCCTTAATGAAGAATCATCCGGGCAAAAAAGTTGACATGGTCTTTCATACTCTTCTTTGTTCTTCTTGACAAATGAAATTGATTGCAGACGACTGATCAAATACTCTCTTTTGCTGAAAGAGTCTTTCCTTTCCAATATGTAAAAGCAAAGTCTTCTCAATCCATGATGCGACGAATGAAAATGGTTCAAACACATCATGATAACATCTTCCGTATTTAAAAATGTGGTGCCAAGTTTCCTTGCAATCTCGCGAAGAGTTGTATCATTTGTAACAATAAAAGTTTTGGGGAAGCCCACAGGAAAATCTGAATCTCCAACATATAGAGGAAACCCCTTCTTGATGGAAACGTATTCATCATTAAACAAATCGTCAGCAGCCGTCTTTGTCTGGAAAATGTTCATGTTTAGGATGATTTGTTTTGCAGTATCAGATGTGTCTACCATTCCTTTCATGAAATCAACAATCTGCATCCTGTCGTCAAATGTCCAATCTTCGTTGGCCATTCGGATGAGGTCACGTATTCTTTCTTTTTCTGTCTTGGTGAGCAACGTTTTCACTTCGTTTGAAGAAAATCTACGCACGTAGCCATGCCCAGGATATAGTTTAGGATGTAGAAATTGTGATAACTCTGACTCAGAAACAGCATGTATCCCAAGAACATATAAAGCCCGCCAAAGAATATCAGCTTCATCGTCTGTGTATGAAATGAGGGAATCAACCATCTCACAAAGCTTTACGTATCCATCTTGTGATGGGATCAAAGTAGGCACTATAGGCAACCCCACAAATTCAGATAGGTCGGATGAGCACTCACTCTTAAGATATGACCACAACTTTTGTAGCCAATTCTTCCCAAGATCGTGACTTTCAATTGCTATGATTTTGTTTTGTGGAATTCTTCTCCCTAAGGTCCGACTCAGATGACGTGCAAAGATGCACGTATTCATTGCACCAATCTGATAGTAACCTAGAAATAAACAAAATGTGAAATGAGCTAAAACTGAAATTTCAACGCGAATGTGAAATCAAACTTTATAGTTAATTATTCAACACCCTGCATCAGTCATATTCAAAACCGCTCTTCAAAAATTCATAAACTGAAGACTATTCAAAAATGACATAAACCGTAAACCGCTAAGGGCGTTAAGGCCGGATTGCGAAGTGTTTGTATAAGATGAGGCATACTTTTTTGTGCAGACGGAAAGGTCAAAAGTCATTAATGCTACTTCGAAATGAAACATGAGGCCCGAGGGGTCACAACGCAGACGTTGCTATGTAAAACGTCTTTAAATTCGATAGCATCATTTAAACCTGATAAATTTACAGCATGGACCAGACATGCACGTTTCGGGTACTAAACCCTCGTCAGTGACTCTCAGTCTAAACAATGTAATATGGCCAAAAAGTATGAAAATTATTATGTCCAAAAATGTACCAAAAGACGTAGCAGAATGGGTGGGATATGATGCTACAGGGCCAACGTTTTAGAAATTTCAAGATATTTTGTAACAGAAAATTTCAAATGCGTTGAAGAGACAGACGATCAACCGAAGTTGATCAAACTTGGCTACATGTGCCCTCGGGGACTCTTGGTCCACCAGCAGTGACACTCACCAAGTAGTTCAAATGTTAAACGTCTTCAAATTCAATATCATCATTTAAACCTGATAAATTTACAGCAAGGTCCGGACATGCACGTTTCGGACACTAAGCCCTCGTCAGTTATCCTCAGTCTAAACAATGTAATATGGCCAAAAAGTGTGAAAATTATTATGTCCAAAAATGTACCAAAAGACGAAGCAGAATGGGTGGGATATGATGCTACAGGACCCATGTTTTAGAAATGTCAAGATATTTTGTAACAGAAAATTTCAAATGCGTTGAAGAGACAGACGATCAACCGAAGTTGATCGAACTTGGCTACATGTGCCCTCGGGGACTCTTTGTCCACCAGCAGTGACACTCATCAAATAGTTCAAATTTAAACGTCTTCCAATTCGCAGGCGACACAAAAACTATGTGAAACATATATGCACCCGGTATGCACACCACATATTTACAAAGTAATTCAAAGAAACAGCTAAAACATCTGATTCAGTCCAAAAAGACGTAATAAACGCGTCAAAATTTTGACATAGGACTGGAACAAAAAATAACAATACTTCTTATGACATCCTTCTAGAATATCCTGATGCTCTCTGTTTATAGATATGTGCTTCGGTTCTGATTAAGAAGTTTACCAAAGGAGGTTACCCCCGTGACCTACTTTAGGCTGTGGAGACACCACCCAATGACAGATCCGGATGAAAAACAACAACACATCTAGGGGACCATGAGTGCTTCATTCCTATTAAGTTTCATCAAAATTCATTCAGAAGTCCTGGAGAAGTAGTAAAAAATGTTTACGGAAGACGACAGACAATGAACACCAGACGGTGCGATATGACAATGACAAATACGGATAATGACCATATCCCTGTTTACAGCACAAAATCGATAACCCAGAAAATCAGAAACCGAAGGCATACAAAATCAGGATAAAACAGAAACCAATGCAAACAAACAAAAACCTCCACCATATGAAAAGAAGCGAACTCCCGATATGAGAGTGAGACCAGGTGCCCAGGAAGAGTAAGCATCTCCTGCTTGCATGCAACACCCGTCGCTTCAATTCGGTAGAACTGTCACATCCGGTTACTTCCATTTTGGAAGATATAGAGTACAATCTTTGGTTGGATGGTTCAAACGGTCTATGACAGAGTATCATCCACCATTCTGGAAAGTGGGACGTCATAGTGTATGACGAGTTCCCCATATCGACCGTAGAACTTCCTCAGTGACGATGTTAGTCGGTCACAAACATATCCCTGACTGAGAAACTTATCTGAAAGACGCCTAGCTCTCAGAACAAAATCCGTATATTTGGTACTTGCTCTGGCATAGCGTATCAGCTGAGATATGAACACGCCATAAGCAGGCGATGAAGGGATGTTGCTACTCAGAAAAGGAAAGTTTGTAATGCTGAAATTGAAGTCGTCACGTTTGTCATAGAGTGAGGTGTTCATGTGACCATCAGTGTCGTAGGACAACATTATGTCCAAATAGGATGCTGAATTATTTGTCTCTGTAGTTTCTTTGTCTTCAAGCTCCGAAGGATAGATACTGCTCAGGTAATCCGCGAATTTTGGATTATTGATGGACAACACATCGTCTATGTATCTGTAAGTGAGGTTGAAGTCAGAAGCTAAGTATCTTTTCCCTTCAGAGACCAAAGATTGAATGAATTCAGCTTCGTACGAGTAAAGGAAAATGTCGGCAAGGAGTGGGGCACAATTGGTCCCCATTGGAATTCCGACAATTTGCTGGAAGACCTTTCCTCCAAACACCACAAAAAATTTTGTCGATCAGAAAGTTTAACTCACTTGAGCTTCGCTCATGTGAGCTTAAAAGCTATGGTCATAATGATTCTATTGGTGAAATATCAAACCATATACCTTATAGTGCAAAAGTAGGTCAAAGGTCAAGGTCACTTGGTCAAAAGTCATCTTGTCATCTGATGAAAGCTCCAGTCATGGGGGATCTATATGAAATATCAAAACCCTTCCTCTTAGTTTAAAAGTAGGTCAAATATCAATGTCAAGGTCACTTGGTCAAAAGTCCTGATATCAAATGAAAATTCTAGCATGAGGAATCTACATGTGAAATATCACAGCCATACCTGGCACATGAGATGAACTTGTAATGTGAATGAGAAGCATGAGCGCCTAAATAGCAGCTCTGCTAGTATTCTTCCATGGGAGTTGGGAATGCACTGGTTTATACAGGTCTCGTCAGGGAGGTAATTGTAGAAATCTCATGAGGCAGAGACGAACTAGACTATAAATCCGTTATAATACATGAGATATAGCCCGGTTTATAGTTTTTTTTAAAGCAAGTCAAACACCATGGTGAGTGTCACTAGGTCTAAAGTCAAGATATCAAAAGAAAGGTCTGGCCATAAGGTTTCCGCTTATTAAATATCAAATGAGTTAAAGAAGATCCTGACTATAATCTCAACAGCACTCACAATAGAGCACAAAATTAAATATCGACGGACCCCTAGCAAGCTAGAAGTGGGACCAAGTGCCCGGGAGGAGTAAGCATCCCCTGTTGGCTAGCCGCATCCGCCGTCGATGTTTAAGCATGGAAATGAAAATATATGAAATGCATGCACTGTCTGACGTTATGTCAATATAGAAAGTGCTATGGCGATAATGTCAGGGAAATATATTCAAAACACTTACGGTCAAACTCCTCACGGGGAACTTTTTACGAGCTCCACTCCGCAAAGGGCATAAGTGTGACACAAATTAGTTAAAGAAGTCAAAGTCGTATCCTTTACAGTTCATGAGATACAGCCCAGGTTCAATATTTTTACAAGTAAGTCAAACTCCAATATCAAGGTCATTAGGTCAATTTTTTTTGCTGTTTTTGATTCGTCTCATCATTGTCTATCGCCATGTAAAGTTTAAAATAAATACTCAAAATGTTTTCTAAAAAAATGACTTAAACTAAACACTTTAACCAAACTGTTGACGCACTGATAGACGGACTAAAAATTTCATACACCGGATTTTGCTTCGCAATCCGGCCAAAAAATAAAGAGAAAAAAATCTAAAAAGCAACAGATGATATTATACAACGAAAATCAATACCTAAAGTGCATTGTTCCTAACAATGTTCTTTGTCTGTTGACTTTTGACCTCAAAATCATCAAACATTTTCCACATGATATTGTCAATATTGAAATATATGATTTTGTTCTGAGAGCTAGGCGTCTTTCAGATAAGCTTCTCAGTCAGGGATATGTTTGTGACCGACTAACATCGTCACTGAGGAAGTTCTACGGTCGATATGGGGAACTCGTCATACACTATGATGTCCCACTATCCAGAATGGTGGATGATATTCTGTAATAGACCATTTGAACCATCAAACCAAAGATTGTACTCTATATCTTCCAAAATGGAAGTAACCGGATGTGACAGTTCTACCGAATTGAAGCGACGGGTGTTGCATGCAAGCAGGAGATGCTTACTCTTCCTGGGCACCTGGTCTCACTCTCATATCGGGGGTTCGCTTCTTTTCATATGGTGGAGGTTTTTGTTTTTGTTTGCTTTGGTTCCTGTTTTATCCTGATTTTGTATGCCTTCGGTTTCTGATTTTCTGTATTATCGATTTTGTACTGTAGACAGGGATATGGTCATTATCCATATTTGTCATTCTATAGTATCAATGTAACAATTAACCCAAATTTTATTTGGATAGGCGAGAGGGCTCATTGAGTATCATTTGATACAAAACAATGAATTGTACGTTAATTCAGTGAATGAAACCCAAACATAAACTCAAAATTATATGAATAAGGCGCGCAAACCCTTGAGAAAACCTAAAGTAAAGAAAAGAATTAAAACATGTTGCAAAGGAGCAAACTGGGATCTAAAATGGAGAAGAGACTTAGTGTCCGGGTAGAGTAAGCTTTTCCCTGCTATCTATCGGATCTAACTCGCCGTCTACCGAAAATCTTTAAAACATCGCTAAAGTAATTTGAAATACTAAAATGTTCTTCAAAACGTTTCTTTCTTTTTATTTGGAGCAGCTTTTTTTTATTTGGAGTAGCTCTTGACGTAAAAGCTTTCTGAAACTGTAAAACAATACTAGGGGGTACAAAGACATTACATGGGCTTTTCTGAATCATTTTTTGTTGAAGAATCAGAGATGATGAAAGAAAGGATGACTCACAATCACTATTGAGTATTTGCGGAGTTATTTCCCATTTGAGATGGTATCTGCGTAAAACAATTATGACGTCATGAAAATGATATAGTAACGTCGAATGTTTACCGTCATTTCCCAAAGTTTAAGGGTCATTTCCATAGATTTTGATGACGTCATAATTACTCTACGTCAGATAACGTTCCAAACGGGAAGTAACTCTGGTTTTCGAAAATAGGGAATAAGTCTGGTACATGTATTTGAAACTACCTATGCCCAGAAGGCTGTTCTGGTGGCAGAGATTAAACACTGCATTCTTTAAGAAATGAATCTTATATTTTTCTGTTGATGTAGGTATCACCCGAAAAATTGGACAGAAAACTGCATCAATGCGCGTAGCGCGTTGATGCAAAAGTTTTCTGTCTAATTTTTCGGGTGATACCTGCATCAACAGAAAAAAATATAAGATTCATTTCTTATTATTTAATTATGGAAAACATACTGTTTTCTTGGGTCTAAAAACAATCAATCACCACACTTCATTTCGTAAGTCGGAGGGTTTCGCAGTGATACATCTGCCAAAACAAGTTATGGCAGCCGCCATGATTCAAACAGCGAACGATCGTCTCTCTATATCTTTGGAAAAGGGACCGGTTTTAGCAAATTCTACATGCACTGTTAATTTTTGAGTAAGTAGAAAAGAAATGTTACCCTTGAAGTGATACGCAAACATCAACAAATTGTATTTTCAGCAACAAGTTCATTCGTGTTTGAGGGAACCCCCAGTTCTAAAAATAGTGCTATAAATAGACTTCCATGAAAATTGTGTTGATCGATGTATCAACAAAAATTCTCAGCCAATCAGAATCTTCGTTTCTTGAAAATGACAATGGAAATTAAATGATTTTCTAATATTCAATTTCCTTTAATTCAGTATAAAACCTATAGAAATAAGTTAAATTCAATTTTAAAGTAAAAAGTAGTTTTTACCTGATCGCCTTAATTTTCTGATCGAATCAGCAACATTGCCTGCAATGTTTGTGGCCACAACTTTGAGTGAATGATCGAAGTCCAGCAGGATTTCTTCCTCGCCCTTCTCACATGAGAAGATCTCGGACCCAGATCTTCTCCTTTCTCGGAAACTATCAAATATAACGGGACCTTCAGAATTATGCAAAGGGATCAATTCAAGCCCCTTCATCTCGGCAATATTACCATCTGATATTGCAAATGCCAGAAATCGACCCTTATCCTCCGAACTGCATCTTTTGTATTCAGAATTTGTCCTCATAAAGTTTCTGAAGTCTTTAGGAGACGTTGATCGTAGAGTTGGACATAATTTCTTCAGTTCATGGTACACATCTTCATTTCCTTCTATGTGTATGGTATGTATGCCGCTAATATCGTATAATTGTAAAATGGAAACCTTCGTAGCTTCATCTATTTCATCTTCGAACATTGAGAACACAGACGTCATGCAGTCAAACCACAATTCTTGCTTCAGGCACGGGAGTCCTGTGGCAAGTACATGCTTTAAGACGTGATCAATCACATCCATCCAGTTTTCTTTCGTGCAATTTCGTCTAGGTAATGATCTATAGAAGAACTGTAGTAAGTCCTTGCTTCCACCTTGGGCTTCTGAAAGCTTCCTAATTTCCTCCAGGAATTTGGTATAGACTTTTGGAAAGATGTTTCTGATCATTAATTCATTCCAGACAAGATCGTCGTCCTTATGGCTGTGGGATCTCTCCTGGTCCTGAGTGGCCCATTTGATATGATTCCTATTGCTGTCTAACGCCAAGAACCCATTCACGTGAACTGGAAGTCCAGTCTGGCTTTCTGATTGAGATGGAAGTGGAAGAAGACAGAAGATTTCTCCTTTATCCAAAGCAGACGAAATGGGCGCAGCTATACCCATGTATGGACGGTATTTAGATCTTGTGTCACTAATCAGTTTATTCATCCGCCTATCCATATCTCCTTGGTGAAAGTAGTGGACAATCAACCATTGGTTAAGTTTCACCTCTCCTGTATCTGTTTTTAAGGTGATGGGTAGTACGTAGGACATTACAAGAGGCTCGTCGTTTACCAGGGAGTCATTGGAATCTGCCAAATTTTTTTCTAATATCTCCAATTGTTCTTTAAAGTCTTCACGTTTAGACCTGACGGAGCACAAAGTATCGCATCCCTCCACTCCATCATCAATTCCCACAGAAAACTCCATATCCAGCTTTCCTCCATCTAATGTTTGTTCATCATTGTATAATTCCACTCACTCCAAACTTTTACAAAAAAGCAACTCAATGGGAGCCTCGTTTCTAAATGAACGAAACAACCCTTTACACTTTTCTAATGAGTACACGTTCTGGCTCAGATCTGACGTTGCATTACGCAAGGGGAACCAAAACAAAGATCCTGGAAATCCTTTGCTACTTTGATCATCAATATCAAATAGTTTGTACAGTGGAGAAATACTGTTTTGTACTTTCATGAAGTCATCAACATCTTTCAGATCTAGAAACCCACAAACCTCTCTTGGATTTGAGTTTTCTTTGAGTGGATCTATAAATAGCAGTTTTCTCCCGCTGATGACAGTGACGTAATCTGAAATAATAGATATTCAACATGCATATACTGACACCATATTCATTTTAAAATTCGATAAAAGAAAGTAGGGGATCTCCAACAACAACCGGTTGCAGCACCAACAGCAAAACCCCAAAACACCTAATGCAAAAACACAAAGTAGACAAATGGTACAAGGAACGCTAAATCACATAGAAACATCAAACACAAATGACTACACATAAAAACAAGGAGACGAATAGGCATAATCTTGGTTCAATGCTTCATGGCGTAGCTCAATTGGTATAGCGCTTAGTGCGTTGACTCGTGCCCAGTGAAGGATGAGACTGCATGACCAGCATCGAATCCAACGAGCGCCAGGTGGAGGTAAGATTACCAACTTAGAGCCTCGCCAGGTGTTGAGGGCTAACACCTTGTGTATAGCCAAGTAACCCCAGCCTAGTCTGGACTATAAACGGGAGTCCCGTGTCTCGGATAGGCGTAGGCACGTAAAAGAACCCTCTCTGCTTCGGGTGGGTCCGTTGCATAGGTCAAAATTCCAACATACAGCTTACGTCTTCGGACGGTACGCCTAGTAGAGGCGGAATCTATAATTGAACTGAACTGAACCTTACCTTAATTGGGACCTACGTAGATATTCTAGTAAGTGCGTATTAATCAAAATCATGCAGAGATCGAGGAGAAGAAATATGATGCCTTAGAACAGCTTTTACTCACAAAGTATATTGTTACCTCAGCCTTTAATTTTGATTCAAGGTCATGACATATCCTTTTGTAATAAGAAACAATTCTGTGAAGTTTTATGAAGATGACGGAGGGTCAGACAGACAATGTGATTCCTAATTTAGCACGAGAGAGTATAAGTGTAGCAGGCCATTCAAATCATGCATTGGGAGAACTGGTGACTTGTTGAAATTTTGTTAGAAATTTTCTGCAAGAAGGTCAAGAGTTGGAACAAATCCATTATTGTTATATAATTACCCGTTATATGGAACACAGACTTGAATCCCAGTCCAAACTTGCCCACTTTAAGAGGATTTTCTCTTTTGACACTCTTTCTGACCATGGTGATCCCCTCCCAGTCCTCGTCTGTAAACTTACCGTCGTTGTAGAAACAGATGGCAGGACTCTAGATTGATAAAGAATATTATAAGAATTTTTTTCTGAGCGTAAGATAAGTGAGGTGAGTGTGCGTGAATCCAGATTTTGATCTTAGAGAGGACTCCAATCAGTTTCAAATTATGATGAAAATTATAGAATTTTAGGCTTGTAAAAAGGTTCTTCCGCTGCACAAAATGGTGTTATAGTGTGATAAGAGGGTAGGGTATTTTATGGATATTTGTGACATATGATTCATTTAAATTTTAGAGTGAGCGAGTGATGATTACATTTTAAAAGGCGTGGTATGAGGAATATTGGCACACCAAAGCCTTATCCTTCATTGTTCAAAAGGTTTAGCCTAACTTTTCATTGTTCAAAAGGTTTAGCCTAACTTCATGATTTTTTTCTAAATCCATAGGGTTGCATGCTCTGATTTCCTGATGATAAACAATCATACTCACAGCCAGGTATGTCCTGTAGGGTTGGGGTAAGTTTGGGTCCATCTTACCGTGGCTGATGACAGCCATCTTGACCATTGAAGCACCAGCATCCTCGGCATTCTGAAGAAGCTCCTATAGAACATAGTACATAGATTAACTTGTCAGACATCTCTCTCTATCTCTCTCTCTCTCTCTCTCTCTCTCTCTCTCTCTCTCTCTCTCTCTCTGACCTTTACGACATTTCTACTTCAAGTAGGTTCAGTATAATAGTAGAATCATTTGCCTGTACTTTTCCCTTTTCGTAAAATTCAAAGTTTGTAATGGAGCTGTTAAGATAAGGGCTTGATTTAGCCCTGAAATCACTCGATTATTTCTCGTGCGCTGTCCTTCTATTTCAGATAAAAAGTGGTCGGGATTAAAATATAAAGTATTAGAAGATTCTTAGTAGGTATTTTATTTAAATAGATTTGGTGAAAGATGTTATAAATACGGGTCGAAGAGATAGGGGTACGGATGAGAGAAAACGTCAAATATCGAGCGGAAATTCACAAAAATGCATTAGTTTACATAATTTGATGTTTATTATACTTATCTACCTTTTAATGTCAAACTTGGATAAGGAAAATTAACCTTGATGTTATTAAATCAATATAATCGGCAAAATTCGCAGTCCCGAAACTGAAAAACGGTTACATTTCGTATTTATCAGCCACAAATGTAGCTTTCAGGCGCGAAATACGCACAGCGTAGAAATAGACAACTTTCTCGTTCATTTCCTTCCTAACGTTAATCATTTGATCGGAACACACTCTGAATAGATTGTTACATGATATTAAAAGAAAAAATGGCAATTTTGATTTATTTTATCCATCCCCCCTTTTTTTCGTTTTTCGCCTGTGGGACATTGTTCCCCCCCCCCTCGGTTCAGAACCCCACTTGGCCAGAAAATTTGTTTTATTGATATACACCTTTGGTAAAAGTGGCATTCTGAACCGAAGGGGGGAACAATGTTGTAGAAAAACTTTTCCGTTTCCCATTGATTTCTATAGGAAAAACGCTTATTTTGACCCAAAAATCAGTCTTATTTTGAATAATTTATCCAACCTGACAGACGATTCATATCTGGACCAAGTAGCTTCATATTTTTACCGAAAAATTTTCTCAATTTTTGCATTTTGAAATTTCAACTTTTCAGTGCAGATTTTACGCCTTATCTTAACAGCTCCTTACCTTAACAATCTGTTCATTATCCGGGTATTCCTGAAGGATACACTGTAACTCCTCTAACAACGTGTTCCTTCTAAACTCGCTGTATCTCACTTTATCTGCCATTAAATCTTCTATCAACCGTGATCATCTAGGGTGTCATACTCGTTTGTTCACAACCATGACCATTCCTGTAATATATAACTTAGTATAACACGGCAGTTGAAGACCAATTCAGTCTCTATTTCGTTGGAAACTCTATGTGTAAAGGATTTTAGTGATTTTCTCTTTGACTTATAGGTGTAATGCAGGCTCTAGTATGGTCCGGAAACTGAGTTCTATGACCTTGAGACCATAAAATCAGTAGGGGTCATGAAGCATTTCTGTCAAAGAAGGGAGAGGATCTCCAACAAGACCCCTTTGCAGCACCAACAGCAAAACATCTGATGCAAAAACACAAAAGACGAGCATACTGAGACGGAAAAGAGACATACGACATATAAACATCAAACACAAAAGACTATACACATAAACCGACGAGACCCATGGGCAACCGGTGACGACTTTGGACGGCCATTTGTCACGCAAGAAGCAAATGATCTCGAAGAACGTACAATTGTGGTGTAAAACAACCTCCTCACTGTTAGATGACCTCACACAAACAAGACCGTAAATCGTAGGGGTCCCAGCAACACAGATGAATATGTAAATGGATATCAAAAGAGGGCGTGCGTAATACAGTCCGTGCTCTGCCGGCTGTAGCGATCTCATGTATGTAATCACCCGAGGAGTACGACTGACATTCAGAGAAGACAGGTGGTCGGGGCCGAGTCTTCTCTTAAGAGGTTTGGACTGGGCCCGTCATGGAGTCCCTTCGTCACAGTCAGTCATAGTGCAAGTCTCAAGGATGCGCTTGTACAAGACTGTAGATTGGTCAAGTACCAAGCCCAGTGTCCGACTGGTGACATTAGGATCATATCCACGGTATAAAAGGCGTTTGATGATTCTGACGCATTTTCGATGGTTATGCTGCCTACCTTTGATCCTTCTAATTTTGTTTATCATATCACCATAAAAGACAGGTTGTGTAAATGTCGTACGACGGCATTCTTGGAATATCACCGTCAAGCCAGGGGATTTACTATGTTGAATCCAAAATCATCCCTTTTGTCATATACACTTGTACGAATCTTTCCGTTAACAATTTTGATATTTAGGTCCAAAAATGGTGTTTCTCTATTTGTAACGTTTGCCTTATTAAATGTTAATTCTTGTGGATAAATTTCATTCTTATATAATACAAAAGCAGGATTGTCAATAGTTAAAATATCATCCAGATACCTAGAAGTATTATTGAAACATTTCAGATCATCAAATTTTCTTTGCTTTTAGAGATTTTGGATAAATTCTTTTTCATAAGTGTATAAAAATAAATCTGCAACAAGAGGCGCACAGTAAGTAACCTTAGGAATTTCTACAACTTGATTGTATAGTTCCTCACCAAATCTAACATAAATAATTGTCCAAGAGGAAGGACAATGCATTACATAGGTCACTACATGTCCATGATTTGTATGATTTGTAGTCTGTCGAGGAAAAGAAACCCTTCGATTCAGATGTACAAATGTAAGTTTTCCGCTCTCGATCAAGTTTCATGAAAGTAAGTGCAATACAGCTTATAATATGGTCTGGTAACCATTTTCAATCATCAGAGTCCTATGACCTTGACTTTTGACACCAAAATCCTTGACTCACGGGACACAATTCTGTGAAGTTTCATGATAATAGGTGCAATACAGCTCAACTATGGTCCGGAAACGATTTTTTAAATAATCAGAGATCTATGACCTTGACCTTTGGACCCCAAAATCAATCTCGACTAAGTAAGTAAGTGTATGAAGTTTCATTGCACTAGCATCTACCATACTTGACTTACAGTCCGGAAACCAATTGTTGACGACCACCCGCCCGCCTGCCGACCCGCCCGCCCATCTCACATCAAATTAAAAGCAGAGTTTTGCAACTCGTTTTAAAACTGCAATTAAATAGAGGCACAACGTTGGCCGAATCTAGTTAGGGAATAAACATGAATTCTGACGTTTTATTACGATGTTTTTATATCTATTATATAAGACAAAATTCTCTCCAATTATGATCTAATTCGCCATGCTCAAACGATAATAAAGTATTTATCAATTAAACTCAACACTCATATGAGAGGTGCCTCTTGCCATGCAGAGCATCAATTTATTGTGTAGATCAAAGAATTGTACAGAACAGATCGCGATCTTGAAATTGAATTGAGTCCGTAGATAAACATCAAGTCTCGCTCACTATCATGAATGCATCAAGAAATCTGAAAAATATGTATCGAAATACATTCAATACTCTGACAATTAAATACATGTACATGTATTTAAAACTAAAATAAAAAAGTATAGACGTTGATGCTCTGAGGCAAAGGCTCGAATGATCTATCTAACCTCGTGTTACTATTACTTTACTACGTTCATTTACTACACCAATATAGACCAATCATAGGACCTGTATATATCACCTGACTATTTTTACCTGCCTTTATGGCAACCAATCGGATAACAACACTTTACTTGTTCGAACACTCTCATATGCGCTCACCGTAACATTGATAAATACATTTGTAATGACTTTCGGGATCGGAACTCATCGAATAACAAACTTTTGGAGACGTTCTGTAGTTTTGTGTTATTAAAAGTTGATTGACCTTTCACACGCGTAGTTATTTTTGTGGATTGATTGTTTTCTCGGCCTGTGGTGCCATTATATTCGGACCCACAGCAAAAGGGCATCACATTGGTGTCAGAAGTGCTTTGTGAAGTCTGAATTAGCTGCTTGTTGTGCAGAATCTTCGATCCAGGCGAACAGCCAATCGGGGCATTTTGGCGCAATTTTTGGAGAGACGGGAGGTTTGTTGACACCTTGAATCGTGCTTACAGCGGCCTTTTTGAAGTCAACACCAGTTTTCTACACCGTATCCTTTCAAGTATAAAGTGTTTCAACCTATTCAAATTTTGTTTCTTTGTTTTTTTTCGATCGTATTTCAACTTGTTTATGTCAAACGGTACAGGGTGCTTCCAAAATAAAGTTCACAAATTCGTGCCAGAAATTAAGCAACACATATTATCACACATTGGCCATATTTTATTAGAAATAATTGAATCCCTCTATTTAAGTGTACTTGTAGATGAGTACAGCAAGCCTTGAGAGATTTGTGAGGGACCACCCTTTGAATATTCCAGAAAGAGAGAGTGATCGATGTGCAGTTCTTTTGTCAGACAGCCAAGGAAACCATATAAAGCGAATTGATAACACCAGTGGAGTACCTCTTCATTATCAGTGTTCATCGGGACAGAGAACAGTCACTGCAGTTGACACGTTCATTGAGAGTTTTCCTGCATTGAAAGCTGAATTAGGAAAACCGATTATTGTTAATGTTTTTCTAGGTACTTGTGACATTACCAAGAAAATAAGTCGCCGAGGCCCCATCGATTTGCGATACAGAGAAGAAGGTGCAGCTTGTTTGAAAGTTACAGAACAATTTGAAAGACTGCAAAATTTTGTCCTTTCATCTGGGGAGAAAATCAAATTTATTTGCATACCGCCATATTCTGTCGTGAAATACAACAGAGGAAAGCGACACAGAAATCCTGAAATCTTTGAATCTGCTGACTTATTTGTCAAGAGTGAAGTTAAGAGTATAAACTCTGAGATTCAGGAACGCAACAAAAGTCTAGGAAGAAACACTATTAGGCTTGACTTAGACATCATAAAGGTGAGATCTAGAGCCCGACAAACCATCAATTATCATTTACTAGAGGACGGCATACATCCTTGCAATACTTTATGCAATAAGTGGCTCCGTAGACTACAACTGGACGTGATCAAGGAGTGCTGGAGTAACCCAGATATACTTGACCTTGAAGTTGACCCACAAGATTTACTTGCTCTTTGATTTACCAAAGTTTTGTCAGAACTTTGCCATTTTTTTGAAAAGGAGAAATGACAGACAAGGAGGAGATTATGGAAACATTTAATAGTAGATCATTGCGTGTTATGGAAAGAATGGACCACGAAGTACAAATACTAACGGAATCTATACGTGAATTGACAATCAAACAGGATCAGATGATCAGTCAGCAAAGGGACAGTGTTAATGCAATTGAACATTTTGCTGTTTCTGTGACGAACATATTAGAGAAGACTTTGTGTAGTGGGGACAGCCCCAAACACACTCAGAGTGAAGATCCAAGACAGCAGTCATCACAGGTTTGGAGTATTCAGAGTAACGAAACAAGGGGGTCGAAATCGCCACTCAGGGGTCGCCATGGGGACAGCCCCTGGTCACCTTATGAGTACAACCAGGATATGGATGGATTTGGTGGAGGAACAGCCGCTAACTTTGGTTTTGATAGCCGTGGGGACAGCCCCTGGCAAACATGCCATGGTACCAGGCCATACACATCAACACCAAGACGAGATTCATATTGCCCTCCTTTCCACCCATTTGACTCGAACTATCAGCGATCATTTGAGAGGTCATTCGAGAACAGAAGTAGAAAACACGATATACCACATCAGAAATTGCCAACATTCGATGGAACAGGTGATTGGGATGGATTTATGCTGCCTTTTAAAAGAGCTAGCAAAAGATATCAGTGGTTTGATGAAGAGAAATTGGATAGATTCGTAGAGTGCTTTAGAGGTCATGCGAGCAAGTTCATCACAACTTTGCCATTGTCTGTACAGGAAAACTTTGACAGACTAGCAAAAATGATGGAGGACCGATTCAATCGGAAGGATCCACCAACAACAGCAAGAAAACGCCTTGAGGATCTCCGACAGAAAGGGGAAACTGATGATGAATTTGCTGAAGAAGCCAGGAGATTAGTTGCCAGAGCTTTTCCATCTGTAGCTATAGCGCTTCAGGAAGAACTTGCAGCAGAAGCATTCTTAAAGGGCTATCGCAACAGCCGAGTAGGGTATGAAGCGTTAAACAAGGCGCCTAAAACTGTATCCGAAGCTTTAGACATTGTAGTTCAACTGCAACACAATTACAAGGCAACTGTAGGACGTGATACAGAAATGAGAAGGAGTTCAAGAAGAGTTTCTTGGGAAGACCAGTACTTAGATGTCGGTGAGTCAAAGGGGGGCGTTTTTGCAATCAAGTCTCCAGCATCTGACCAAAAGACAATCCAAGAAGAGATCAAGGAATTAAAGGAACTTTTCCTGAGTAATCTTGAAGCCAAAAGGAGGCCAAGATCACCTTCACCTAGTAAAGGATGTTTTAAATGTGGAGACAAAAACCACTTTCAGCGGGATTGCCCGACAAACAAATCTTCAGCAAATACAGGTTGCTATAATTGCGGGGACCCGGCACATTTCAAAAAAGATTGTCCGCAAAAGGAGAGAAGCGACAAAATAAACCAGGAGCAAAACCACAGCACAGATGAAGGAAATGACACCACAATAAAGCCACCAGTTCTACAAATAGGAAAGAAAACTGGTGGACGGTCTATATCAGTTCTAATTGAAATCAATGACATTGAGGCAGAAGCAATCGTGGACACAGGTGCCGATGTTTCTGTCTTATCGAGAGAATTTGCTAGACACTTGCAGCTTAAATTCGACAACAAGGACACCATACACTTAATGAATGCGGAAGATGGCAAAGAGATGGAAGCTATATGTGACGTGAAAGTGAAGCTTCGGATTGGCAACTCAACCATCGACTGGCCGTTTTACATATGCCCTACACGAGACAATGTTTTGATAGGAATGGATCTTCTGGAAGCTTTAGATGCCGTAGTTCTTGCACGTCAAGGTGACTTAGTGATAAATGGCAAAGTTGTCGTAGGAAAGGGAAAAGGCAGCAATGACTTTCACATTGCAAGAGTACAAGTGGCTAAGGATACTACACTGAAGCCGTTTAGCGAGACGATCATTACTGGAAAAGTAGATGACCAAGCAGAAGGAATAACCGCAGTGCTGGACCCTGCATCGCTGAAAATTGGTTCAGTACTTGTTCAAGTGCAGGAGGAAATTACAATAAGAATCCTCAACGCCACTCCGAAGCAACTGAAACTCTCATCTGGTACACACCTTGGAAAACTAGTTGAAATTGACAAGAATGACGATAAAGGCATGAAAACAAAGGAAGAACCGT
This sequence comes from Pinctada imbricata, assembly GCA_033119305.1. Lineage (NCBI taxonomy): Eukaryota > Metazoa > Mollusca > Bivalvia > Pterioida > Pteriidae > Pinctada > Pinctada imbricata. The sequence continues at coordinate 88,898,733 of VSWD01000007.1, read as the reverse complement.
CTCTAGAAGTCCCTGACCATTTGAAGACCTTGATCGAATCATTTTCGAAGCAATTAGAGGGTTCCGTGTTAACAGAAGCTACATCACTCATTGTCCAGTTCCAAGACATTTTTGTTAGAAATAGTCAAGACCTTGGATGTTTCTCGCCAGTTAAACACAAGATACAGACAGGAGACGCTTTACCGATAAAGCAACCAGTCCGACGAACGCCAATTGGATTCAAAGACGAGGAGAAGGACCACCTCGAATCGTTAATTAAGAGTGGTATCGTTGTGCCATCACAATCTGAGTGGGCATCGCCAGTGGTGTTGGTGAGAAAAAAAGATGGAGGAGTCCGATGGTGCATAGACTATCGGAAAGTGAATAGTGTAACAACGAAAGATTCGTATCCGCTCCCAAACATTGAGGAATGCATTGACACCCTTGCTGGAGCCACCGTCTTCTCAACCATTGACCTACAGCAAGGCTACCACCAAATAGAGGTTGACCCTGACGATAGGCTCAAGACGGCATTCATCACACGTTATGGACTCTTTGAATATACAAGGATGCCCTTTGGGTTATGTGGAGCCCCTGGGACTTTCCAACGTGCTATGGAATTTGTCCTTCGAGGGTTACAGTGGGACAAAGTACTGATCTACCTGGACGATGTTATTATTGCAAGTAAAGGAGTTGAAGAGCACCTTGTGCACCTAACCGAAGTATTTAATAGATTTCGCGACAGCGATTTGAAACTGAAGCCATCAAAGTGCAGTTTCTTTCAAGAGAAAGTATTGTTCCTTGGTCATATCATCAGTAAAGAGGGGGTTGAGACGAATCCCGACTTAACCAAGGTTGTCAAGGAATGGCCTATTCCGACAAAAGTCAAGGATGTCCAGTCATTCTTAGGACTGACAAACTACTACAGACGATTTGTGGACGGATATGCCCAAATTGCGGAACCTCTTTATAGGCTTGTGAACAAAAACACTGCCTTCATTTGGGGAAGAGATCAACAAGCTGCTTTTGAGGAACTGAAACTCAAGCTGACAAGTCCACCCATACTGGCATTTCCCCTACCGGAAGCTTTGTTCATCTTAGACACAGATGCTTCCAACTTTTCAATTGGAGCGGTTCTGTCGCAACTGCAAAACGGAGAAGAGAGGGTAATCAGCTACGCCAGTAAACGACTTGAACCAAGGCAGGAACGGTATTGTGTAACCCGCCGAGAGTTGCTTGCTGTTGTCAATTTTACAGAGAAGTTCAAGCACTACTTACTCGGGCGACGTTTTATAATCCGCACTGATCATGGGTCTTTGACATGGTTGTTCCGGTTCAAGGCTCCACAAGACCAGCTTGCTAGGTGGTTGGAACAGTTGAGCCAGTTCGATTTTGTCTTGCAACACCGGAAAGGCCAGTGTCATGGCAACGCGGACGCGCTGTCCCGTTATCCATTAGACGAGGGATGTGACTGCTACAATGCAGGCAAAGAACCACATGACTTGCCATGCGGAGGATGTGATCATTGTCGAAAAGTTCACAACAAATGGCAGAGATTCAATTCTGATGTTGACGACGTAATACCTCTCAGCATGAAGAGAAAGGCGGAGGATAATGTTTGTGGGCACAGTGCCTCCAACACCGAGACCGCAGATGTGATTCGCCAACTTAGTGAATCTAAAGGACAAGAGTTTAGTGGGCACAGTGCCCCTTACATGGATGTGTCATTGGACGGAAGGTACGACACTGAGGTCCTCGAGGAGAAACAACTCGAGGAGGCGGACTTGGGAACGCTTCACAAATGGCTGAAGGAAGGCTTCCCAGAATCAAAGAAGTCACTGTTTTCATCAAGTCCTGCTCTGCGACATTACTGGTTGTGTCGAGAACAACTTCTACTCAAAGACGGACTACTTTGCTATAAGTGGATCGGACCAGAGGGAACAAGGAATCTTCTCATAGTTCCAGAGACTCTACAAAGGGAATTGCTGAAGGTAGCACACGACTCGCCCTTGGCTGGACACCCAGGTATTAAACGCACTCTGCAAAGGCTGAGACTAAACTTCTATTGGTTTAATATGACTGACACAGTATCCACATACATTGCCTCATGTGCTGCATGTGCCACCAGCAAGAAGCAGACACACACAGTGAGAGCAGAGATGCAAGAGTACTATGCCGGAGCACCACTAGACAGAATTCAGCTGGATATATTGGGACCTTTTCCAAAGTCCGCAAAAGGGAACAAGTATATCCTGGTATTAGTTGACCAGTTTTCAAAATGGACAGAGTGTTACCCACTACCAGACCAAAGTGCAGAGTCAATAGCAGAAGTTCTAGTCAAGGAATTTATTGCCAGATTCGGTGTGCCATTGGAACTTCATACAGATCAGGGTCGGAATTTTGACAGTGACCTGATGAGGCGACTTTCCAAACTATACGGGTGGGCAAAAACACGTACAACGCCGTATCACCCTTCATCAAACGGACTTGTAGAGCGGTACAACAGAACCCTACTCCAAATGATGAGATGTTTTGTGAGTCAGTCTCAGGAGGATTGGGATGCCGGTGCCTACAGAAGTACTCCCCATACAAGCACAGGACTAACGCCAAATCGCCTGATGCTGGGCCGGGAAGTTCATCTGCCGGAGGAAGTAATGTTCGGTTTGCACCAAATTTCGAATGCTGAAGACATGGCAGGTTACATTGAAAGATTACGATCTTCCCTTGGGAAATGTTGGGAAATCGCAAGGGAAAACCTTAAAATGTCATCAAAAAACCAGAAGAAGCTTCACGACTTGAGGAAGTTCGAACATAAATTGGAAGTTGGAGACCTCGTATACATCAAGGATGACACTAAAAAGGTAGGAAAAAGTCCAAAGCTGCAGCCGTTGTGGAAAGGTCCCGCTATTGTTGCCAAAAGACTTGGACCAGTATTGTATGAGGTACAGGACAAGAAGAAAACACACGTCCTTCACCATAACAGGCTGAAACCGTGTTTCATGGAAACCATTCCGTTGTGGATCAACAGATTCCGACATTCCCTTAAGGATGACGAGGACAGAGTGTGGACACAGTGTCCCACAATCGCTGAAAATGACGAGGACATACCTGCTACGGATAAGGACATTAGAAAAAACCCTGATGTAATTGTTGCGCACACATCTAGCGGCATGGATACAGATCCAACGCGAGACATGCGGCAGCAGTCAGATTCAGGGAAACAGTTCCCGGGCCTTTCTGGTGCTAGCATAACCGCAATGGCTGCAGAGACGACGCACGCGGAGATAACTGATCCTGCTGTTGGGCCAGTGGATGCAACGGACAGCGACACCAACAGGAAAACCGAAATGGCAGCACAGTCTGCGCACGCTGGGATAACTGATCCTAACATTGGGTCAGTGAATGTCACGGACAGCGATACCAACAGGAAACCTCATCAAAAAAAAAAATAATAACTCGTTCCGGTCGGGAGACCAAGCCTCCAAGGAGATATATGTTCCAGGACTAAAGGAAAAGGGGGGATAGGTGTAATGACTTTCGGGATCGGAACTCATCGAATAACAAACTTTTGGAGACGTTCTGTAGTTTTGTGTTATTAAAAGTTGATTGACCTTTCACACGCGTAGTTATTTTTGTGGATTGATTGTTTTCTCGGCCTGTGGTGCCATTATATTCGGACCCACAGCAAAAGGGCATCACACATTTATGATCTAATTCGCCATGCTCAAACGATAATAAAGTATTTATCAATTAAACTCAACACTCATATGAGAGGTGCCTCTTGCCATGCAGAGCATCTCGAAAATACAAAGAACGGGAAAATAGATGAACTGAAAACTTTATTTATAGAACTCAAAGTCCGAGATTTTTCGATACAGACAAAAGTGAATGAATATTCTCTTTGACGTAGCCATCTTTGGCTCTATCCGAGCGCCAACGACCATGTTTTTTAAATAGCCTGTCAGATATTCCAGCATTAGCAGCGGCTGTAGCACCGCCTGAACGTAAGGAATGTAATCCAAATTTGGTTGTATCTAACCCCAAACAGTGAAGTTTTTCTAAAAATAATTCACGTACTCTTGTATATGAAAGGTGACCAGATTTTCTCAGTTTATACGAGTTGGAACTATGACAAAAGCTCAGCTGTCTAAACAAAAAATTTTCTTCTTCATCATCAATTTCCGCCAATGCTAAGTACTCTTTGAGCATTTTCACTGGACAAGCGGGAGGATCGACTTTAGCTATGACAACGTAATGACCTTCCCCATGTTGATCAGTCTTGGATTTTTCTATAAATAAGGTCACAAACAATTCGGAGAATTTGACATCACAAGCCTTAAGATTAGCGAGCTCAGAGAATCTCAAAAAACCTGCATAAGCGAGCAAGCACATAGTAACTGTACGTTTGTCATATAAATTAGAAGAATGTCCAAATCTTTGAACAAGTTCTAGTAGAATTTCAGGAGTCACAGGCTCTTTCTTCTGAGAAGGCTTAGATAACATGCGTTTTGCCCCTTCACTGATACTTTTGACAAGAAAAGAATCACAAGGTACAGGCTCACTGACAATCTGATGAGCCCACTTAATGGCATAGACAACTTGGTCAATCTTAGAGGAGGAGCAACCCGCTTACATCAATGATATGATAAATAAAGAAACATGATAATCAGATGATGGAACTGGACTCAGTTTGTATCTATTACACCACTTGCACCAATCACGGAAACTATAATTGTAAGATTTGTACGTATTTGTAGCTTTGGACTTCAATAAAACCTCAGGTAGCTTAGATGCCAGCGCTTTCAGGTCCGAATTCATTTCCTTCTCAATGGATGACCATTTACCAACATGAAATAAGTCTGAAAAATGTAAAATAAAAAACGACCTGTGAGAATGCCGTTAAATAGCATAAACATGCAAAAATCAATCACATTGCCAAATTGCCTTATTGCAACCTCCATATACAACAATCATACGTTGTGCTTAATTCGGATGAAATACGGAGAAAAAATTTATAAATTCGGGTAAAAGATATACCACATATGTAAGTCAATAAATTCGGGTAAAGCTGTACCTCATGTAAGCCGAAAATGCGGCATTCATACAATTGAAATCAATAAAATACGGGAATACGGGAAAATTCGGATGCAACTTTAATTCGGGAAATATAAACAAAATCAAAATATGTTCATAAGTTCAGATTGTAAGTTTAATACAAGTAAATAATTAAATAATACATATCTAAGTTGGTTCAATTCTAATAACAAGAACATGACTCTTAAAGCGACATGAACCAAAAATGCACTCTTTTTAAGAACCTTGTGTAAAAATGTCCTTATTATCACTAAACTCTAAAACATCGGCCACATATACGGGTGACATTGCCATGTATTCCGAAATACAAGAGGCCAAAAAGGGGCAGAGGGCCATTTAGGTGCTACAAATGTCCCCGAAGCATTACATGAAACACAGAACTGAATTGCCTTAGACAATAAGCAAATCGGAGGCACAATCCAATTATTGTGACCTTGCCAGTCCACTGAAAATGCATCTACACCTGAACAGCCTGGAGTAAAAAATCTGGAGAAAAAATGGGGCAACTTATTATTAGAACTATCCGCAAATCTGTCTACCGTGTGAGGACCAAAAAGACCGTCAATATACTGGAAAAAGGAAGGAGTAACTCCCCAATCGTCAAAATCAAAAATCTTACTGATACGGTCAGCCTCCTGATTTAAAGACCTAGGAATCCATTGCAAGTCCAATTCCAAAGAGTATTTCATACAAAGCGAAAAAATTGAAAGGGCTAGATCGTGAAGTGATAAATTAGAACTACCTGACTTAATAATGGAAACAAAATTCTTACTATCAGTGAAACATTTCACGGTTTTCCCCTGTAGACCATGACAAAATTGAGTCAAGTAAAGCTCAATGGCCTTGAGTTCTCTCCAAGTAGAACTCATACCTGATTCCGCTACTGACCACATCTTATGAAATATATGGCCTTGGTTCTCTGCCACTGCCCCGCAAGCAAAATTACTGGCATCCGAGAAAAATACTACGTCTGGCAAAACTTGATTTGTAAAAAATTTTCTGACATTAATGACTTGAATATGAGATTGCCAGAACAAAAGTTCGCTAACCACGAGTTGATCACTTAAACTGAACTGGTAATCCCAAGCCTGTCGCGCATCAAATACCTGGTCTTAATACGCGCGATGTGACCTATGACCGGAATCATTGATATGATTCGACCACATACCTGAGCTAACCTGCGCGCAGTCACACTCGACCGATTTTCCAACAATGAGTCGATACCATGCAAAACGTCATCAATCCTCTGCTGAGGAATAGATAAACAAAACTTGTCCGAATCCCACTGAAGCCCAAGCCATGAAAGTGACTGAGTAGGAGTAAAAACCGATTTCTCGCGATTAACTAGGAAACCAGCTTCACAAAGTGACCTATAGACAAAATTAGAATCAGATAAAGCAAGGTCATAAGTTTCATTGATACACCATCCGTCGTCTAAGTACAAAACTATTCGAATCCCATGCTGTCTCAAATACTTGACCATTGGTCTCAGACATTTGGTAAAAACATAAGGGCTAGACGTCAAGCCAAATGGTAAGACCGTAAAAACAAAGAATTTATCATCCCAAGAAAAACCTAAATATGTACGACACCAGTCTGCAATATCAATATGGTGGTACCCTGACTTAAAGCTGAAAGCCTACATTAAAAACTTTGACGAAATAGTAAATTTTTTTGGGGACGGAGATTGTTAGATATAGACTCTAATAATCTCCGTCCCATGACATAGAAATAAGCTATAGCGACCCTTCACACCTGCTGACGTATGCATACTAATGAAGGTACGACCTAAAATCCAGGTACATCGCTACAGCGCCGGTATATAAGACGAGCTTCAAACTCGTCCACCGTTACATTCAGTGATTAGAAGTCTGGGAGTAAATACATGTAACACCTGAAATGAGAAATGAAGTCATCTGATGAGTAATCAGAAATAGGCAAAAAATCCACTTTGAATAAAAACTTTAAAATAAAGCTTGCAGTGCATATCTAGGGCGGATGCAAGTACGGAAAGACGGGGGGGGGGGGGGGGGGGGGTGGTGGCTACATTTGCATTTGAATTAAGTCAATACTATTTAAAGTAGTTTCAATAAACTTTTTGTCTTTGCGGAGGGAGTGGGTTGTACATCCAGTTTCCTTGCTCAATGACTAAATTTTGACCAACTAAAAAAGATTTAGCTTTCCTTTCATTTTTGCAAACAGTGCTGGATCCGCCCATGTGAATTCGTACTTGTCCTTTGATAAGCCATTTGAATGAAGACAGTATGTATATGTAATATTATGGTAAATTGAAAATTATATTCAGGACGGACAGACTGAAGAAAAAAATATCGTATCTCACCTGATAAGAGAATAAATCCTGATGCATCATCAATCTGACACTTGCTATGCTACTTCCGGTATAAGTTTATCGCTGAGAGTGTTCGTTTGAAAGCAATACTATTATATATTTCATTTGAACTGTCAAACATGTTTGCTGACTCGCCATTGCAGCCATATATTGGTTTTGAAAATAATAATCAAGGACCACATTGTGAAACTCCAGTTTTTTTTGTCAAAATGATAGTTTTCTTCTTTTTATTTATTTTTTTTTTCAAAAACAATAGCTAGAACATCCCTTCCTCAAATGGCTAGGAACCCCTAGAAAAAAGATCTGGATTCGTCCATTGATAAATGGAGCATTAGAAAGACCCTTACCATCTTTCCCCTATTTTAGATCCGCGCATATTTCAATGAAATTATATACATTTATTTATCATCTGTATTTCTTGAATAAAACATGAAAACAAAATACAATCATGTAAAATATGTAATATATGTATGTCAGATAAAATGGAAAATTAAAAATCTTGAGGAAAGAAAATTAAAATTGTATTATTAAATTCGACATCATTAGTTCATCCTTTCTATTTCTGTGAAGAGATTACCACGAGTACTAAGAATCAACAAAAGATAATCTTAAGCTGCATTTGTTTGTCAGAATTTACTGTATATCCTATATATTTAAATTGCTTACTAAATTCACCGAGAATAAGACGAAAGGGAAAGGCGGGAGGGGTTCTTCAACCTCGAAAATGTAGTGAATGAGACGTTGTAATTCTACCTCATGCAAACGAACACTCTCAAAATGTCAGTTATACCGGAAGTGATGATTTTCGTCTTGTATACAGGAAGGCTGACATGGAATCTAGTAAATTCATTTTCTAGAGGTAAGATATAACAATTAATGGGCACACATTTCAGGTTTTGTTTTTATTTTAATTATTTCAGACGAAAAGGCCGAATTCAAAACTAGTATTGGATATCCAAATAGAAACTAATTTAGGGCTATTGAAGTAGTGTGTGTTTTGCAAGGGGGGGGGGGGCTTAAAAGAGATGGGGTCTTTTCATATATTCTTTGTTTATGTTTCAACGTAGGTAAATATTTGCAGCATATAGAGCTTTGTACATTGGCGTTCGTACTGACTTTATAGACGTGGTATAAGGTGGGGGGAGGGGATTTTTAATTGTATTTAATAAATAAGTTCATTTCTTCGTAATTCAAAGTTTTAGACATAAATGCCTGCTTTTGAAATCGATTATTGATTATTTCATCGAATAACTTCATTTCTCATTTCGGGTGTTACATGTATTTACTCCCAGACTTCTAATCACTGAATGTCACGGTGGACGAGTTTGAAGCTCGTCTTATATACCGGCGCTGTAGCGATGTCCCTGGATTTTAGGTCGTACCTTCATTAGTATGCATACGTCAGCAGGTGTGAAGGGTCGCTATAGCTTATTTCTATGCCATGGGACGGAGATTGTTAGAGTCTATATCTAACAATCTCTGTCCCAAAAAAAATTTACTATTTCATCAAAGTTTTTAATGTAGGCTTTCAGCTTTAAGGTCAAACTTAAACATGAAATGATTGCTCTTAAAATATGGCAATGCAACATTGAAGTCCTCAAATTTGATCTTAGACTTCCAAACATATCGATTAACCTCATGTAGGTCAAGAATCAGACGTCTTTTGCCAGATTTGTTAAAAGCTACACTCAGGGGATTTACCACATATGGACGCTCACTGACTAAAGTAATACAACCCTTACGTAGCAACTCCGACACAGCCTCTGAAACGAAATCTGAATTTTCAATCGCAGATCTATTATTCTTGTTGAATTTTCTGGGAGGTGTAGATATAAAAGGAATTGAATAACCATTCTTGAGAATGTCTAAAACATAATCATTTGCTTCAATCTTTTGCCAGAAAGATAGATGAGAATTCAATCTGCCTTTAACATTATCAATTGCATAATTCATGTCATATTCAAAACATTTCAAATCAAACTGTTGATTTACAGCATCATAATTTGAATCTAGATCAATAAAGTACTTATCATTCACATAAGCGGGATTCTGATCACTGTGATTGTTGTTTGGAGTTGATATCCTTGATCCGGGGGCAGTCCTTTCTCCAGTGTCCAGTCTGGTTACACCCGAAGCAAATATCGGTTGGTCTGGCTGTGATACGCCGGAAGCCACGAAAATTAGCAGCAGCAGAAGTAGTAGCACGCACATCCCGGAAGTCACGGGGCGGTGTGACTTCTCTTTTACGCTTGAATTTATCCTTGCGCTGTTTCTGTGCACGTAAAGCTCTGTTTTCGGCAGAACGGATCCTTTTTTCGTCTTCCGAGTCTGAAGCAAGCTCGTCGGAAAGATATTCTTTGACAGTATCCCATCCACCAGGGGACTTATCGGCCAGCTTGATACACTTGTTCCTTTTATGTAGACTTTTCCCCAACGAAACGCAGACATCTTTAATTGTCGAAAAGTCTTTTTTTGTCTGCAGCACGCTCTATACGATCAATTTCACTCTGAATTTCTTGGTTAAATTCAAACTGCTTCTTATTTCCCGTATACTTGAACTTGTGGGAACTGTCCGCCTTTAGCTTTTTGAGAATAAGTTCGTTTTTAACCTCCGAACTATCAGCAATGTCCTCTTTGAGAGAATTCAGTTTTTTGTCCAAATAAACCTTAAACAAGTCAAAAGCAGCAAAAGCAGCGTTTTCATCAGGTGCGGTGGGGGTCCTTTCGAAGTTTATATTTGAAGACGCCCTAGGGTTTTCGTCGTCACTCATAGTTACAAAAAAGTATAGACGTTGATGCTCTGAGGCAAAGGCTCGAATGATCTATCTAACCTCGTGTTACTATTACTTTACTACGTGCATTTACTACACCAATATAGACCAATCATAGGACCTGTATATATCACCTGACTATTTTTACCTGCCTTTACGGCAACCAATCGGATAACAACACTTTACTTGTTCGAACACTCTCATATGCGCTCACCGTAACATTGATAAATACATATACAGCACTTAAAAATTTCAGACATATACTTAAGTCGTTTAGATTACGTAAATTACATTTGTATATGGATGTGTTCGTTTGTAGGAGTCTAAAATGTCAGATAATAATTCCGGTACATTGCCATATATAATATTTTATGAAGTAGTCAGTTTACGATGCGTGCGTCTGTCCTTCAGTGTCATCCATACCGTTTTCTTTATACAAGGATTCAGTGCAATGGTAAATCTAAATTATATATATTAGATATGCAGTTTACGAAAGAAAGAAAACTTTATCTTAAATAGATATGCGTTCATCTAGAACTACTTCCGGTTTGAATCCCCACGAGGGACCAATTGCAAATGAAATATGAAAGTCAAAAAAATTCTCGAGGTTTGGCGTCAGAAACACAGTATTGGAGTAACTTTGAAAGTAAAACTTGATCGGCATATTTCTTGCAAAGTCCTTTATCTGTTCATGATATATGAAAGATGTATCAACAGGGGGCTACAGTTCAAAAAGAGTACACAAAGAATAAATAGCGCCCCTACTAATACATAAAACACACAGAGGGGCGGGGTATTTATTCTATGTGTACTGAAGCTGTATCGCGTCATCGTGTCAGAACCAACATGTTGACGGACAGATGTACGGACGGAGTGACGAAAAACGTGATATGGGTCCCGCATTATTATGCGAGGTTCGAACGAAAAAAAAAAGACAGACCAACAAAGAGCATTCCAAAATAAAAAAGATTGTATTGAAGCTGATTTTAATCGAACACACTGAAATATTGATGTCGGAATATTCAAATGCAATCGGGTAAAAATATATAGTCTATCTAAGATGCGTACATGCACTAATATTGGCTCATCCTTATTCGATAAAACTTGGCATGTATACAATACAATTATGATAACAGTGATCAAGTCACAAGAGTGGTTGTTTGTAAGGGACTGGGTTTTTCTCTTTATTAAACAATTTTTCAGAATTCTCATGGTCAAAGATCAAGGTCAAAATATTTCGCTGCGTAAGATTCGTCTCGTTACTGACAATCACCATGTTTTAAAAGTAACTAAATGATTCTTCAAACAGTTTTCTCCCAACACACTTTAACGCAACAGCCAAACCAATATTTTGACGCATGCAGACAGATAGATTGACGGGCGGACTTGACCGGTTTTGCACCGCAACCCGGCAAAAAATGTATCTTTATCGTTTTTATCTAGGGACAGACCTAATGTTCAAATCATTACGTGTAGTCAATCTTCACACTGTGAATGGGTTGTGATAAAAAAAAACCCCACAACCTCTTGACAAAAATAGCTATTCATAATGGCGACTTTTGATATCAATTTGCATAGTTTTTGTGTTAACTTGGGTCCAGCGTTTTATTGTCTTTTTTGTTATGTCAGCTCACAATGAAGTGGTTTTTTGTACATAGGACAGCTGTGCATCTTAGAAAACTTTTAGGTATCCATATAAATGGAAGGGTTGTGAGCACGTACTCCTGATACTCATAATATACTCACATCATTCGCTTTTACATAGAGTTTGGAAGCCAAAGGTCTCCAACGGGTGCATATTGGTCTCATTCAGTGTACAGACAATCATGTTTCACTTTGTTTTTGTTTGCTTTTGTGTGTAAGCGTTGTTGCGTGTCTCATAGTCTGCTGTTGTTGATTTTTATGTTGTTTTGTCTAATGTTCGTTGTTTGATACAATTCCGTGTGTGTGTGTGTGTGTGTGTGTTCTGCTGAGGTCAGTGCGGGTTGGTCTTGGTGGAGATGTTCACATATCACTCTTTGGTAAGACTTTAACATTAGCTAGTAGCTATATCTGTCGTGCCTTATTATAGGGATGGGACTTTTATTCTTGAAACGGAAGATATTGATAATCAGAGTGTAAATTTATAGCAAAAAGCTCTTCTCAACTTCGTCGAGATGAGCTAAAAAGCTGAAAATTACTTTGAAAATTTACCCTAAAATCCGTTTAATTAGATTCGGGTAGAATTCACATTGCGAGACTTGCGAAATACAATGAATATATCGACTCATTTCTCAAGAATGTGAGACAAAATCCATCATTCGTAAGAGTCCTCTGTCCTATACATGTAGCTTACATATACTGGCGGATTTAGAGGAATCCCCTTTCTTCCAGTCAATAATAATAAAAGATAAACAGTAATTTGTAATGGATATTGGATAATGGACATTCTTTTGTTTTAATTGTCTATATTGAAGTTATTAAAAAAATGTCGCTGACTCGCTAACCCTCGTCAGCTCAATCATTTCAAATATCACAACTTTTTCTGAATATTTCAAACGTTGTTCACAACGAGTTTCATAATACATTGTATGAAATAAAAATTCATTTAAGATTTTTATTTATTTTTATCACATGGATTTGCCTAAAAATGTGTATTTCTAACTTGAAATCAACGTTTGGCGAACCACGCCGTGACCTTGAAGCCGTATGCTTCGCCATGAACTATCGTACAGATATTCTGTGCGTAGGAGAAAAATGTTTCAAACTTGTTTAGTATCTTAACATGCTTAATGCAATAAATTAATTCAACAACAACAATTTATTAAATTCACGTCTGAATGTAACAATTGACCGATATTTGAAAGGTCACACTTGTCAAAGTTTATGTGATTAGGTTCCAAACTTGACCAATCGCATTCATGCAGCGTGATATGTAACGTGTTGTGATAACATTTATTTATGAAATGGCTTTATGTAACTGATTAAAGGGTGAATCATGTGATAAATCATTTTATCCATTTACACTATGTAGATCTACACAGGCATACTCAAAATCGTGAGGAGTATATATAAATAGTATTGTCTGATACATTTCCTCTCATGGGCAGTAATTTATTAATTTATTCAAGAGCAGTGCAGCTTTTTTTGTTGTTGTTGTTTTTTGTTTCTTTTTAATTCCCGATCCCTCTTTGAAAACATAAGCAATCACAGATTACGAAGCTCACCTAGTGGCAGCAAAATTCAATTCAGTTAAACATATTTCTAAGTACATGTATATTTGTTTTTAAGGGCAAAATCATTCAAGAGTAAAAAAGTAGGTCACTGTCATTTTATGAAAGTTTAATGAAAGATACATCCAATATGCAATTTTGGTATATGTAGAACTTATACTTTGCTCAATATTGACTTCTAAAGGCAGAATCATCAAGTGGAAAAAGTAGGTCAAGGTCATTTTATGAATGTTTGATCAAAGATACATCCAAAATGCAAGTTTGATAGTTGTAGCACTTACACTTTGCTCAATATCAGTTTTTAAAGGCAAAATCACTCAAGCGGAAAAAGTAGGTCAGATTCTGCATCTGATGCAGCATCCGCAAATGAGTCATGCACTTGTGCAAGTTTGGTTACTGTAGCATCAGTACTTTGTCAGATACTGAGCTACCCCAAACTTCTTAACCAAGTCATACTGAGCTACCCCAAACTTATTAAACGTCACTCAAGCGGAAAATGTAGGTCAGATGCAGCTTCCAGTGCATGGGTTCCTCTCATCATCCCAAGATGAATCACTTGTGCAAGTTTGCCTCCTGTAGCATCAGTACTTCTCCACATACTGAGCTACCCCAAACTTCTTAACCGGACGCACGGGGGTATAGCATAAGCCCACTCAACTTCGTCGAGGTGAGCTAAAAATGTGTCATCGAATGTAGTCATGGTATACATCAGGCACCTACATGAACCCAATATTAGAGAACCAACCAATTTAATTTAAGCATATTCTATTATTAGTCCCCTACCGGCTCGCCGGAGGGGACTTATAGTTTCCACCCCGTTTGTCTGTCCGTCTGTCCGTCACACTTTAGTTTTCCAGACTTTTCTTCGCTGTCGTTGCAGATACTGATCTCTTCTTTTTTTTTGGTATGTGACTTTATCTCAATGTGATACAGATCAATTTCGAGTTTGGTTCCGATTGACCTATTTTTACAAGAGTTATGGCCCCTGGACTTAGCAAATTTCAGGAAATTCTCAGTTTACCTGACTTTTTTTCGCTGTCGTTGCAGATATTGATCTCATTTTTGGTATGTCAGTTTATCATAATGCGATACAGATCAAGTTCGAGTTTGGTTCCAAATGACCTATTTCTACAAGAGTTATGGCCCCTGGACTTAACAAATTTCATTAAATTCTCAGTTTTCCGGACTTTTCTCGGCTGTTGTTGTAGATATTGAAATGATTTTTATATGTGATTACATCTTAGTGTTATACAGATCAAGGTCGAGTTTAGTTCCGATTTACCTTTTTTTACAAGAGTTATGGCCCCTGGACTTAGCAAATTTAATGAAATTCTCAGTTCTTCGGACTTTTCTTCCATGGTATTGCAGATATTGAAATCACTTTTGGTATGTGAATATATCTCAGTGTGATACAAATCAAGTTCGTGTTTCAATTTTTATGGTCCATTTCTACAAGAGTTATGACCCCTGCACTTAGCAAATTTCATGAACTCAGTTTCCAGTCTTTTCATGCCTGTTCTTGTAGATATTGAGCTGATTTTTAATATGCAGATACATTATAGTCTGATAAAGAATAAGTTGAAGTTGGGTTTGATTTATTTGTTCTTACAAAAGGTATGGCCTCATAGCAAATTTCATTAAATTTTCCTGTTTTCCAGACCTTTTTATAAAACACATATTGAACTTATTTTGATGTTGGATTCATCTTTTGGTGTAAGTACAGGTCAAGGCAGAATTGAAGGACATGAATTAATGCCGGTAGGGGACTTATATCGCTTGCGATTCATATTTTTTTTTTTTTTTGTTTATTTAATTACTTCAGAAATAGGTTAAGGCAAAAGTTTCTCAGTGTGATAACCAATATACTGATTGTATTCAAGTTGTACTTTGGGCTCTTAATTTTCACATTTGAAGAAGTAAAACAGAAAGTGAAACTAGTATTTGTTCTGAAAACGCACTGAAGTCATATATATAATAGGAGAACAACGTCCAATAGGCGAAAAACGGGAAATAGGGGAGGTACGATATTTTAGAATCGTACAGTAGATAAAATTTCGATCAAAATTAAGGGGTATGGACAAAAGTTTATCGGCCATATTGGATTTGACGTGAACCATACTTGAAAATGTGTCGTTCTGCAGAATTAAGACTCCAATCTTAATCATTTTAATACTAAGTTTTCTTCACCTGAACATAGTCATTTTACCATCATTTTGAACAAAAACTGCATCAATATTTTTTACATGACAATCATTTGAACTTAGTGCACCGAACTGCGCAGCTACAGGTTTGCAGGACTCATGATTAATACTATAACCTACCTTAAACGTTACTATCATCTTATGTCTATAAACATTTGTCCTCCAATTTTGATCATACTTTCTCAAAATACCGGGTATCTTCATTTTACACGCAAGGGGCTAGTAGCCATATCAACATAGAAATGAATCCAGGGGCGGATCCCCAAAATGTTGCACATTTGTAATTTGTCACCTATAATTCACATGACTATCCCACTTTTCTAATATATATCATGTAAATAATTAATGATTGAATCGAAAACAGTCGAAATTCTAGTGAATTTCCCCCAGGAACTTTAAAATCGTTTATTTTTTCTACCTATGTTGGGGCGGATCGGCACGTGAAAATGGCTACCTGTAAAAACTAGTGTTCGAAAAGACACCATGTTGGATTAACAAGAGATTTATATGATAATGAGACCTTGTACTCAAAATCGAAGGACAAATGGTTGTAGATATAGTATCAATGTAATGTTTAAGGTAAGTTATAGTATTATTCATAAATTCTTCTGAGGTGCAGCTGTGCAGTTCGGTGCATGAATTTAAAAAGTTTCTAATGTTAATATCTCAATGTAATTTTCCGTAGAAAATATGGGAAAATGTAGCTTTTGAGGTTGAGAATACTTGGGATTAAAATAGTTGAAGTTGGAGCCATGACTCGGTGTAAGGAAAGGTTTTCAATAACACACTACATAAAATCCAATATGGCGAATAACGGTTTGTCCATACCCCTTAATATGTTAGATTTAGGAACGAAAACCAGAAAGTAGTGTATTTCTACACGATGTCTATTTCCACCTGAAAATTACGGCTTAGAAGTGCAAATTGAAACAGTTTTTCAATTTGCGGATTTTTCCGATAATATTTGATCGTGTTGATATATACCAGTAATTGCTTTCTTCTAATCCAATTTCTTTTATTCATTCTTGCGATAAAAAGGCACCTAAAAGTCATGCGCATCAAATTTGTGCATTTTCGCGATAATGACGTTTTCAGTGATTAGTATTACCTACTAGGAATCTATCTTTATCCCAACCATATTTTTCTAGAATGGAAGAACAGCACACAAGAAATAATCGAGCTATTTCAGGGGCCTGGGCTAAGTCAAGCCTTCCTTCATTCGATTTTCACCATATACATTAACATTTGTAACACTGTTATGGGTATGCAACAAAGCACGTGTATTTATCGAACATATTAGGGAGCAACCATGGGGAACAGGAAGACAGGAAGAAATTTTTTTTTTCGCCTTCCTGCCGGATTTTCTTTCTTTTTTTTTTTTTAATTTTCCAATGTTAAAAATATGTTAACAGTTAAAATTTTAAATCATTCAGCGTGATTTATCGGACATATTAAATATCAAATACGGAGTGAGATCAGGTGTCAAGGAAGAGTATATTAAGACATCTCTTGCTAGCAGATCACTTCTTTTTTATTTCAGGAATGGCATATGACAGGCTATATGGTGCTAATGATAAACTTTTGAATTTAATTCGTTCCTTTGAATAAAGTTTGCTTCATTTTCATTTGTACTTAGTTTATGACATTCAAAAAAGTGTTTACAGGTAATGTGGAAAGGTTGGAAGATTGGGGGGGGGGGGGGGGGGGGCAATTTCATGATCCGGAAAAATAAAATTGCCGGCCGAAATTTTCCCCCTAATATTTCGATCCGGATATTTTTTTTTGCAAAGGCTTCCCCCCCCCCCCCCTAAAAATCAAATGGTTGATCCCTTATGTGTAAATTACATTTTTTTTAACATTACCCTTTCTTCTTGTCATCCCCTCGTGCCATGATACACATTTTTGATTATAGAAAAAAATATCAAAATCATAAAGTGTGCTTACCGCGCCCGGAATGTCCCTGTCATGATGTATGTAATGTATGTATAGTCTATTCACTTCCTCGTCGACTGGGATTTATGCTATTATAATAGAAACGTGCTGCATGCATGCATTGCTTCAACTTTGACCCCTTCCCTTACGTAGCGCGATTAGCTAGAAAACAAAGCGAAACGGGTATTGACTGAGCAATGTTCTCATGTCAGTTTTTTCGAAAACGAAAAAGAAGGGGTACTGAGCTCACTAGGGGGGGGGGGGGGGGGGGGAAGTACACGATAACACAATAGAGATAACTTGGCATTGATGATAGAACTCCGATATTACATTAATTTAAAAGAACTGTTAAATAAAAAGAAACAATCAAAGTTCAAAATTTAAAGCTTCCTGTAACTTAAGCAAAACTTTAGCATTTACAAATTATTTCGCGGGTGAATGAAATAATTATTTCGTGGGAACGAAATACTTATTTCGAGGAAACGAAATCCTTATTTCAAGGGAATGAAATAGCTATTTTGTTGGAACGCAATCCTTATTTCGTGGGAACGAAATAATTATTTCGGGGGAACGAAATTATTTTTTCGTGGGAACGAAATATTTATTTCGTTGGACGTGGGAACGAAATAGTATGTGTATTTTTCATGTCCCCTGGCGGGCTCCGTAATCGGCACATTATGGTCGAAAAAGAATATCACAGAACTCTTTAAATTTTGAGATTCAAGTGAGAACATGACTACTTAGTCATGTTCTCACTTGAAATTTTCTCAAAATTTAAAGTCAGAAAAAGACACTATATATTCGTAGATTTTCGGCCTCTTGGCATTCAGAGAAGAACAGCAACACTTAATAAATTACGGAAACGTTTTCATTTCATTTCATAAGACCGAGAACAAGATTAAATCGACAACTTTCGGATTTTGTCTCAACTGCGATAATATATGCCCCCCCCCCCCCCCCCCCCGCGGACAAAAAGTTGAGTCGTCAACTGGGTGTGGGTGGTGTGATTATCTCATGTGAAGTTTGTTTATAATACTGAAAATGTAACAGAAAGAAAGACGCACGCACGCATGCATGCAAACCTACAGACAACGGACAATGTGATCCCTTTGTGTCTCCCTGCTAACAAGGCGACAAAACGATGTTACAGGGATTTACGCCAAATACGATGTTTCCATATAGCGGAATGGGTCCGTTTGGGACTCCTGTCGCTACTGCTGTTGTTGTTTAGATTGAAATGTCAACTGTCAATGTCGAATCAACAAATTAACAAGTTAAAAGTCATGTTTGTAAAACATTAATGCCCCCTACCCCCAAGAGGTATTGAACAGAAACTGATGTCGTGGACCGACCGGCGGACCGACAGACAGAAAGTCAGACAGCGGCAAAGCAATATGTCCCCTCTTCTTCAAAGGGGGGCATAAAAATTTTTGATTGAACCCAAATATGAACTTGACCTAGATTTTTATTTGATGTGTCTGAAAACAAAATTTCATTTCAATATGTAACTCTACTCAAGATATATTGAACGGAAACCCTGAAATTTTGGTATTTTTCGAAGTGCAAGGGGCATAACTCTGTCAAAATTTTGTTCATCGGACCTAAATATGAACTTGACTAGTAGATTTTCATTTGATGAGTCTGTATACAAAATTTCATTTCAATATGTAACTCCACTCAAGAGATATTGAACAGAAACCCTGAAGTTTTGGTATTTTTCAAAGTGCAAGGGGCATAACTCTGTCCAAATTTTTTTGATCGGACCTAAATATGAACTTGACCTAGATTTTCTTTTGATGTGTCTGTATACAAAATTCCATTTCTATATGTAACTCCACTCAAGAGATATTGAACGGAAACCCTGAAATTTTGGTATTTTTCGAAGTGCAAGGGGCATTACTCTGTCAAAATTTTGTTGATTGGACCCAAATAAGAACTTGACCTAGATTGTCATTTGATGTATCCGTATACAAAATTTCATTTCAATATGTAACTCCACTCAAGAACCCTGAAATTTTGGGTTTTTTTGAAGTGCAAGGGGCATAACTCTGTCAATTTTTTTTCGATCGGACCCAAATATACACTTGATCTAGATTTTCATTTGATGTGTCTGTATACAAAATTCCATTTCAATATGTAACTCCACTCAAGAGATATTGAACAGAAACCCTGAAATTTGGGTATTTTTCGAAGTGCAAGGGGCATAACTCTGTCAAATTTTTTTCGATCGGACCTTAATACGAACTTGACCTGGATCTTCATTTGATGTGTCTGTATACAAAATTTCATTTCAATATGTAACTCCGTTCAAGAGATATTGAACAGAAACCCTGAAATTTTGGTATTTTTCGAAATGCAAGGGGCATAACTCTGTCAAAATTTTTTTGATCGGACCCAAATATGAACTTGACCTAGATTTTTGTTTGATGTGTCTGTATACAAAATTTCATTTCAATATGTGAATCCATTCCAGAGATATTGAACGGAAACTGATGTCGCGGACCGACCGACCGACAGCGGGAAACCGATAGTCCCCTCTTCTTCGAAGGGGGGCATAATTATTTTGATCCTATAATTAAAATTCTATCTATATGGGATATTTCCAATCGTACTAAATGAACTCTTATTTCAAACCACGTGCTAAACACATCCCCGCTGTGTAACCCTTCGTCTGTCAATACGAGATGAAGATGTAGTACTTCGCCTGTCAATAGACGAAATGGCGAAGAATCGTTCTAAATTCGGGCAACTTTGTTCATACGTCTGGATTCCAATTTAGTCATGAATTTCAATGGAGAGACTCCTGATATATATACTCTGGGCATGATTTTGTATACGAGATTCATTCTCGTACTGCTATGACCAACATGTGATGTTCGTATGTTAATACTGGTAAACTGTTAAACTTTTACTAGGACTCTTTATTCAAAGTTACGGAAAATGACAAGTCTTAAAATTTCACAACGCGGAGTTCAGGATTTGTAGTCTCCAAGAGGGCTACGCAAGGTCCCAAATGAAAGGTCTGGTCATAAAAATCTACAAGTGCAATATCAAAGACGTATCCCTTATAGTTCATGAATTAAAATCCAGGGTTTAGAGTTATTTTTAAAGTAAGTCAAACTCAAAGGTCAATGTTACTAGGTCAAAGGTCAAGGTACCAAATGAAAGGTCTGGTCATGAGAAATTTACATGGCAAATGTCAATGCTACATGTATATCCCTTATAGTTCATTAAATGAAGCCCAGGTTCAAAATTTTGAAAAGTAGGTCAAACTCCAAGGTCAAGATAATGGTATAAAAAGACACATTGTCTACTGCATAGGAACCCGGGAGTCCCTGACAGACCTACTATGAGGAGTTCTGAAGAGCAGCATTTGGATCTTGTATCACAGTTAGTCATTGTGCAAGTCATCAGAGAATGATTATGCATAGCTGTGGATGACTATGTACAGTACCATGTAAAATGTAATTCTAATCACTGTAAGATTGTCCTTTGATACAGAACAAGACTTGTAAGACAGACATCATAGCTTACTGCGTGGGTACTCACCTGGAAATAACAACAGACAGACAACACAGTTCACTGTGTGGGTACTCACTCACCTGGAAATAACAACAGACAGACAACACAGCTCACTGCGTGGGTACTCACCTGGAAATAACAACAGACAGACAACACAGATCACTGCGTGGGTACTCACCTGGAAATAACAACAGACAGACAACACAGATCACTGCATAGGTACTCACCTGGAAATAACAACAGACAGACAACACAGATCACTGCATGGGTACTCACCTGGAAATAACAACAGACAGACAAAACAGCTTACTGCGTGGGTACTCACCTGGAAATAACAACAGAAATCACAGATAACTGCGTGGGTACTCACCTGGAAACAACAACAGACAGACAACAGAGTTCACTGCGTGGGTACTCACCTGGAAATAACAACAGACAGACAACACAGCTTACTGCGTGGGTACGCTCTCACCTGGAAATAACAACAGACAGATAACACAGCTTACTGCGTGAGTATGCACTCACCTGGAAATACTAACAGACAGACAACACAGCTTACTGCGTGGGTACACACTCACCTGGAAATAACAACAGACAGACAACACAGTTCACTGTGTGGGTACTCACCTGGAAATAACAACAGACAGACAACACAGATCACTGCGTGGGTACTCACCTGGAAATAGAACAGACAGACAGACAGACAGACAACAAAGTTCACTGCGTGGGTACTCACCTGGAAATAACAACAGACAGACAGACAGACAGACAACTGAGTTCACTGCGTGGGTACTCACCTGGAAATAACATACAGACAGACAGACAACACAGATCACTGCGTGGGTACTCACCTGGAAATAACAACAGACAGACAGACAGACAGACAACACAGCTCATTGCGTGGGTACTCACTCACCTGGAAATAACAACAGACAGACAACACAGTTCACTGCGTGGGTTCTCACCTGAAAATAACAACAGACAGACAACACAGTTCACTGTGTGGGTACTCACCTGAAAATAACAACAGACAGACAACACAGATCACTGTGTGGGTACTCACCTGAAAATAACGACAGACAGACAACACAGATCACTGCGTTGGTACTCACCTGGAAATAACGACAGACAACACACATCACTGCGTGGGTACTCACCTGGAAATAACAACAGACAGACAACACAGTTCACTGTGTTGGTACTCACCTCGAAATAACAACAGACATCACAGCTCACTGCGTGGGTACTCACTCACCTGGAAATAACAACAGACAGACAACACAGATCACTCATGGGAACTCACCTGGAAATAACAACAGACAGACAACACAGTTCACTGCGTGGGTACTCACCTGGAAATAACAACAGACAGACAGACAACACAGATCACTGCGTGAGTACTCACCTGGAAATAACAACAGAAATCACAGCTTACTGTGTGGGTACTCACCTGGAAATAACAACAGACAGACAACACACTTCACTGCGTGGGTACTCACCTGGAAATAACAACAGACAGACAACAATGTTCACTGCGTGGGTACGCACTCACCTGGAAATAACAACAGACAGACATCACAGATCACTGCGTGGGTACTCACCTGGAAATAACAACAGACAGACAACACAGTTCACTGCGTGGGTACTCACTCACCTGGAAAAAATGCAATGATCGCTGTGCGATATAAGTCCCCTACCGGCGGCATAAATTTATGACTTGCATCTCTGTTCATCAGTTCATCTTCTGCAGCAACAGCCAAGAAAAGTCTGGGAAACTGAATTCACGAAATTTGCGAAGTCCAAGGGCCATAACTCTTATGAAAATTAGTCAATCTAAATTAAACTCAAATCTGCATCACACTATAATGTATTCACATACATAAAATCAGCTCATTATCTGCAATAACAGGCATGAAAAAGTCCGGAAAACTGAAATTTTCATGAAATTTGTTAAGTCCAAGGGTCATAACTCTTGTAAAAATAGGTCAATAGAAATCAAACTCAAACTTGGTCTGTATCACACTGAGATGTATTCCTTTACCAAAAATCAGTGCATTTTTTGCAACAGAACCAAAGAAAAGTCCGGAAAACTGAAATTTTCATAAAATTTGCTGAGTCCAAGGGCCATAACTCTTGTAAAATTAGGTCAATCGAAAGCAAACTCAAACTAGATCTATATCCCATTGAGATATATCCACATACCAAAAATGAGTTCAATATATGCAACACCAGCGGAAAAAAGTCCGGAAAACTGAAACTTTCATGAAATTTGCTAAGTCCAAGGGCCATAACTCTTGTAAAATTAGGTCAATCGAAAGCAAACTCACACTTGATCTGTATCCCATTGAGATATATCCACATACCAAAAATCAGTTCAATATATGCAACAACAGCGGAAAAAAGTCCGGAAAACTGAAACTTTCATAAAATTTGCTAAGTCCAAGGGCCATAACTCTTGTAAAATTAGGTCAATCGAAAGCAAACTCAAACTTGGTCTGTATCACACTGAGATGTATTCCTTTACCAAAAATCAGTGCATTATTTGCAACAGAACCAAAGAAAAGTCCGGAAAACTGAAATTTTCATAAAATTTGCTGAGTCCAAGGGCCATAACTCTTGTAAAATTAGGTCAATCGAAAGCAAACTCAAACTTGATCTGTATCCCATTGAGATATATCCACATACCAAAAAAGAGTTCAATGTATGCAACAACAGCGGAAAAAAGTCCGGAAAACTGAAAATTTTCATATAATTTGCTAAGTCCAAGGGCCATAACTCTTGTAAAACTAGGTCAATCGAAAGCAAACTCAAACTTGATCTGTATCCCATTGAGATATATCCACATACCAAAAATGAGTTCAATATATGCAACACCAGCGGAAAGAAGTCCGGAAAACTGAAATTTTCATAAAATTTGCTAAATCCAAGGGCCATAACTCTTGTAAAATTAGGTCAATCGAAAGCAAACTCAAACTTGATCTGTATCACATTGAGATATATCCACATACCAAAAATGAGTTCAATATATGCAATAACAGCGAAAAAAAGTCCGGAAAACTGAAAATGGGACAGACGGACAGACGGACGGACGGACGGACGGACGGACAGACAGACAGACCGAGAGGAAACTAAGAGTCCCCTTCGGCGTTGCCGGTAGGGGACTAATAACAACAGACAGACAACACAGTTCACTGCGTGGGTACTCACCTGGAAATTACAACAGACAGACAACACAGTTCACTGCGTGTGTACTCACCTGGAAATAACAACAGACAGACAACACAGATCACTGCATGGGTACTCACCTGGAAATAACAACAGACAACACAGTTCACTGTGTGGGTACTCACTCACCTGGAAATAACAACAGACAACACAGTTCACTGTATGGGTACTCACCTGGAAATAACAACAGACAGACAACACAGTTCACTGCGTGGGTACACACTCACCTGGAAATAACAACAGACAGACAACACAGTTCAATGCGTGGGTACTCACCTGGAAATAACAACAGACAGACAACACAGATCACTGCGTTGGTACTCACCTGGAAATAACAACAGACATCACAGCTCACTGCGTGCATACTCACCTGAAAAAAATCTATGAATCCCAAGAGAAATAATCCCCTACCAGCAATTATCCATGTCCTTCAACTCTGCCTTGACCTGTACTTACACCAAAAGATGAATCCAACATAAAAATAAGTTCAATATGTGTATTAGAAGAAGTTCTGGAAAACAGGAAAATTTAATGAAATTTGCTATGAGGCCATACCTTTTGTTAGAACAAATAAATTAAATCCAACTTCAACTTATTCTTTATCATACTATAATGTATCTGCATACCAAAAATCAGTTCAATATCTACAACAGGCATGAAAAGAAGTTCATGAAATGTGCTAAGTCCAGGGGCCATAACTCCTGTAGAAATGGGTCAATCACACTAAAATACAAACTTGATTTGTAAGACACTGGAATATATTCACTTACCAAAAATGATTTCAATATCTGCAATACCATGGATGAAAAGTTCGGAAAACTGAGAATTTCATGAAATTTGCTAAGTCCAAGGGCAATAACTCTTGTGAAAATAGGTCAATCAAAACCAAACTCTAACTTGATCTGTATCACACTAAGATGTTATCACATATAAAAAATTATTTCAATACCTACAACAACAGGCTGAACAGCAGAGAAAAGTCCGGTAAACTGAGAATTTCATGAAATTTGCTAAGTCCAAGGGCTATAACTATTGTAAAAATAGGTGAATCGAAATCAAACTCGAACTTGATCTGTATCACACTGAGATAAACTCACATACCAAAAATGAGTTCAATATATGCAACGACAGCGAAATAAAAAGTCTGGAAAACTAAAGTGTGACGGACAGACAGGCAAACAGGGTGGAAGCTATAAGTCTCCTCCAGCTAGCCAGTAGGGGACTAATAACAACATATAGAAAACATTTTTAAAGCCTTAAGGACAATTTTGAATCTTCACATCGAAGAGTATTCTGTATTTCTGACGTACATGTACAAAGAAAGATTACTCTGATTTCCATTATTAAGTTCTTTGAAATATATTTTAAAATAAAAGTTTTATGTTATTTTTCACAAAAAGGTATGTATGAAAAGTTTTCAAATTCTTCGCTTCAATCAATTAATAAAATATCCAATATATTGTATTCCAAATATGAAGGAAAATCATACAACAATAAAAAAAGTTATTGAATATAATTTTGAATTGCCATAGTTGGCAATGGAAGTTGTTTGTTTGAGACTATTTGGGAAGTACTCAGAACTTCAATGTTTCCTATGGTAACCCCATCAAGTGTCACTACACAATACTTTTACATACAATAAAATGAAACTGATTCAAATATAAAGGATACCTATCCTAACATTGAATAAACAGTATATGTCCTTCAGCACAGGGAGTTTATCTTACTTTATGACCTTCTTTAACTCTGTGCAAGGCTATCCCATGTTAACCTTATACAAGTACATGTACAAGCAGGGACATATATAAAATTTGTATATACGTCCCTGGTACAAGTATGTCATACATTTTTGTATATATCTACCTTCAATTAAAACATTCAGAGGATTCTGTCCATTACTCTTGGGTGCTTTTCAATATAATAGGTCAAACTCCAAGGTCAAGGTCAAAAAGGTAGAAAATTTGTTACTTAAAAGGTATTGTCACAAGGAATACACAAGCAGAAAGCCATATCGCTTACCATTTAAAAGATATGCTCATGATTAAATTTATTGTGAATGACAGAAGTAAGGGACAAGCAGTATGTGCAATTCTAAGCTATGTTAACCTTCAATAAGGCTGTAAAAGTTCAATACCCATATACGTGTATACCTTCAGTAAAAATAAGATGACTAAATGTCACAATTATAAAGTACCAATGTTTTTAATGTCAACAAAGATTTGAATCATAAATAGCAACATGATATGTATTACAGATACATGTACATTGTCATGTATTTCTAAAACCCTGTAACAAACTTCTTCTTCTTCCTGGGACTGCCTTCTGTTTGTTTAGATAACATAGATGGTTTTACAGAAGTTAAGTTTTCCTGAGATTGTGTGAACAAACTGAATGACTCCCTATCACTGCCAAACAAGTCTGATTCTATATCACTAGTACTGGGTTTCTCTGGCTTGTTTTGTTCTGATTGCCAGTACCTCAGTACTTTGGTAGGAGTAGATCGGAAACCATCAGATTGACGGAATAAAACACTGAGTGAGGACAGTCTACTGATGTTACTGGACGCCGAGGAATGTCTCCTCCTCCTACTAGGGGGCGTGGTCACAGACTGACACAGCGACACTTTAGGGGTCACAGTATCTGATGGATTACTCTCTGTGAGGTCACACACAGTGTCAAGGTCAGGATCCTCAAGGTCATAACCTGTAATTGCATTTGAGGATGTAGTAGCTATTGTCTCATTATCAAAGTTTTCAATGTCAAGTACTGACATGCTGGTAACACTAGAGTGCGTTTGCTCTGACTGGTCGATCTGATCCTTGCTTTTTGATTTTTTTCTTGTAGATTTAGCAGTATCACTTGTGGGATCAATTTTCTTCTTTCTTGCCTGAATTTCTTCATCCTGAAATGAGTTAAATTTTATGTACATGAGAAAACACTTTTTACATATACATGTACATGTACATATGTATTTGAAAACACCTTTCAGGCCAAATTTGTAATTTGTGTTGATGGACTTCAATATCACTTTTTATCAAAACCAAAAAATAACTTGCGTAATAGACTATTTTTACATTACCCCTAGACTTGGAATATATATACGCTCCAAGACCCGACATCACAACTTTTGATGTTATTCTTAATTATGATGTCAAAAATCTGTTTCAATGTCACAGTAAGAAATTACGTCAAACGTTGTGTTGTCAGGTCATAGAGTGTCTAAAATTCAAGTGTACTGCCTTAATGTAAAGATCGTCTATTATCAATAGTTTTCTTCTTCTGACACACAAGTATTTTACAACATTATGTACAGTATACATCTGTTAACTTTAAAGCTCCCATCTATCTCTGTCATATCTGAAACAATAGATACTTTGAAATGCTCCACTTACTCCAATTATAAGTAATAATTTTTAATGCAAGTCTGACATAGCATATCCTTTCACATTATATTTTAGCCATACGTAAGTATTAGCTTCAATCGTTATGGATATTAAACTCCTGTTATACAGATATAATATAGGTTACCCTCTTCTCAAGCTCTTCATCAAGGTCATAGTCCTCCCTCCATAATTTGAGAAAAATCTGGCTTATAGCATCTGTTTGTTGGAGGTTGTCTGCTGAGATTGTTACCATGGTAACCTCAGTAATGTCAGGGTCTGTGTAGGACTGAGCAGGATACTATAAAATACAAATTCCATGCATTGTTATAAAATCATGAATTATCTGCAAAATAATTAAAAACAAATGCTGTGCATCAACACTATTTTTAGGCGACAACAAAATGAACATATACATGTAACAATAGGAACATAATATCTTTCAGTGACCCTGACTTGAAAACAAGGGAGCAGGTTCAGTAACGCAAAAAATTGGCCCTCATTTTAAAATGTTTAAGATTTCAATTGTATTTCGTATCAAGGAAGTTAATTAAAAGTATGGTTGTTTGAAATACCAAATAAATATCGTAATTTCCGTGCAGTGCTCCGAAAGATATGGCTTCCAAATCGGCTTCAATTGACAAATATGGATAATGACCATATCCCTGTATACAGCACAAAATCGATAATTAAGAAAATCAGAAACCAAAGGCATACAAAATCAGGATAAAACAGGAACCAAAGCAAACAAACAAAAACCTCCACCACATGAAAAGTAGTGAACTCCCAATATGGGAGTGAGACCAGGTACCCGGGAAGAGTAAGCATCTCCTGCTTGCATGTAACATCCGCCGCTTCAATTCGGTAGAACTGTCACATCCGGTTACTTCCATTTCGGAAGACATAGAGTACAATCTTTGGTTGGATGGTTCAAATGGTCTATGACAGAATATCATCAACCATTCTGGAGAGTGGGACATCATAGTGTATGACGAATTTCCCATATCGACCGTAGAACTTCCTCAGTGATGATGTTAGTCGGTCACAAACATATCCCTGACTGAGAAGCTTATCTGAAAGACGCCTAGCTCTCAGAACAAAATCCATATATTTGGTACTTGCTCTGGCATATCAACTGAGATATGAACACGCCATAAGCAGGAGATGAAGGGATGTTGCTACTCAGAAAAGAAAAGTTTGTAATGCTGAAGTTGAAGTCGTCACGTTTGTCATAGAGTGAGGTGTTCATGTGACCATCAGTGTCGAAGGACAACATTATGTCCAAATAGGATGCTGAATTATTTGTTTCTGTAGTTTCTTTGACTTCAAGCTCTGAAGGATAGATACTGCTCAGGTAATCCGCGAATTTTTGATTATTGATGGACAACAAATCGTCTATGTATCTGTAAGTGAAGTTGAAGTCAGAAGCTAAGTATCTTTTCCTTTCAGAGACCAAAGATTGAATAAAATTTAGCTTCGTACGAGTAAAGGAAAATGAGTGGGGTACAATTGGTCCCCATTGGAATTCCGACAATTTGCTGGAAGACCTTTCCTCCAAACACCACAAAAATGTTGTCGATCAGAAAGTTTAACATCTGAATAATATCTGTTTCAGTGTACTTACATGTATTTTCAGAATCGGACTTTTCTTTTACAAAGTAGGTATTGTCATAGTTAACAACAATAAATTTGTATTTGCGATTACCATTCTTACTTGTAAACGCATTACTTATAATTTTTGTGAGTCTTTCTTTCAATTTAGAATGTGGAATTGTAGTGTAAAGTGTCGAAAAATCAAAGGCTTTGATCGAATGGACTCTACTAAAATGAGTGGATTTCAGATGTTCTAAAAGTTCCTTCGAATTCTTTAAAATCCTCATCTGGTTGATATCACTGCGAGAATATACTGTCGAACAATATTTTTGAAGCCCAGATTTGATTTCAGATAAAACTTTGGTGAGTAAGATCGATACAGATTTAGTAGAACATTTTGAGGAACCAGCGATGAAACATTGTTTGTACGGATTCTTATGCATTTTAGATATGCAGTATAAGTATGGTAAATCTAAATCTAAATTGTTAGTGTCGAAGCCAAAGGAAGCAAGAGCTGATTTGTGGTTATCTATTATTTCAGAGGCAGAAAGGTTTGTTGGGATATAAGTGGGATTTCCAGGTGTCGAATTTAAACCCAACTCTTTATCTAGGCTGTCGAAATAGTACTTTTTGCAAGTAATATGTAATAATTTGAGGCTTTGTCCGCTGGTGTGATCACATAATGTTCTTGGAGGTAGGTAAGCTCTGTTACAATATCAGGGTCTTTAAATATAGACTCGAATCTGTGTTCACAGTTGATTTTAATCAGTAAATTCTGAAAAATAGTAAGAAATTGGCATAATTCTGGTCAAAATTTATGAAAATAAGTAGGACGCCAGCTCTTGCTCAAAATAATTTTCACATAAAAAGTTAAGATTTTCAATATATCTTTCAATATACAAAAAATTTATCTTGAACAAGGGTTGACGCCCATATTAATTTTAAAGATATGCATGTATGCCAAAAATATGGCAAATTTCCTTCATTTTAAGTCATGCAGAGCAAATGACGTCATAACTAATGAACGTAATGTTTTGACAATGAAAAATATTTACTTTCTATTTTGGCAGGTATTTGAGATCAACCTAAGAGACGCTGAATCATAATTTTCATAAAATATTTTTTGGCAAAAATTTAGGGCCGATTTATAGAGTTAGTGAACCTACCCCTTTCAACCATCAAATATTATACACTTATGATTCTAGTACATGACTCAAAGGAAAATGTTGTCAATATAATAAATCTGATTCGATCAAAAATATTTTCTCGAATATGTTAGAAGGCAAAGAACTTGAAAATGATATGGCTATTTATCAACACATGCATACATGTTGTTCTGCCATAATGTACTAACATCTTTATCTGTCTCTATAATCTTCTTTCCTTCCGATATCTGCTGTAAACAGGAGTAACACAAATCCTGGTCGTCTGATTGGCTGTCCATAAATAGATCATCATCACCACTGATACCATGGTAACCAGGGTCAGAGGTCATGGTGCACAGATTACATCTTATGTGTACAGGCCAAGAGGGAATCAATTCTGTGAATTTCATAAAGCAATTTGCTGTTGACTTTTTTAATAAATCTGCTCTTTGATTTAAATTAACAATTACTGGGTAGTAATGCATGCTTTATATGTAAATGTATGTAAATTAAAGCATGAACCAATATACAGGTAAATAGACTTACAGTATAGTAGAGTACATAAAATACTAAGCTGACCTTTCATTGTAGCATTGATCTTGGTATTTTCTTTAGACCTCTCACACCTCTCTGCCTCCTGTCTGACCCTCACAGCCTCCGTAACTTTACTCAACCAGTCTTGTGCGATGGTGATATAGTTATCTATATTTAGATCATGAGATTCTGGTCCTGTACTGAATGTCTTATCACAATCTGAGCTTTTACCTTCATAAGTCTGATAAAACATATCTCCATAACTGTCCAACTACAATGTTAAAGTATTGAAAATAAAGCTGTGATAGTACATGTAGTATTTATCATTATGATTTATTGTTCAACCAATGAAAAGAAATATTTTTGACTAGAGTTACCCCTCTTTGTCTGCAACCTATATCTATAAAGAAATTGGGCAAATGAATCCTACAATGAGTATTGGTTTTAATATTTGTTCAAGGCAATACATGTAGTACATAAAATTACAAACTTTTGTTTAACTAATGAAATAATGTTGACTCATTAAGAGAAATGTTATCGAAAAGAGTTATCTCTCTTTGTCCGCAGACAACGTCTATAAAGAAAATGGAATGATCATATTGGGTTATAGGAAATGTGTCACACTGTGAGTATTTGCCTTAACCTTCTATGCAAGGCTTGTCTTTGAAAAGCATGGCACGTTGATAAATAGAATAAATGTCATCTCTTTGATATTTTCTAAAATATTTCAAGTTGACTACATCAAAGTTGTTGCCAGGATACATGTAAATACTATAAAATTGAGTGCTAAAATTATGAAATTTTACAAGTTCTTAATGAAGCTATCAGCCAAAGCTGTGGTTTGTCACATTCCACCATACAATGTCAAAGCTTTGTGTTCAATGCTATATATATGTATTATATTATTTACAGGGCTCTATGTAATTTGGAATAAAGTGTGCAACTTGGAACCGAGAGGGTAACATATTAAGTCATTTGTGTCATGTATCATAGTGACAAATTTACCTGAAATGCACAGAATCCATTTGTGACGCGTGTCGTTGTAACACCAGCCAGGGATGTACAGAATCGATCTCTAGCTATGATCCTTGTTGGTCCGTTACATATGTCTGGCCAGTATGTCATATCACTACAAAAGACATCAGTGGTACTGGAGTACATATGTCTGGCCAGTATGTCATATCACTACAAAAGACATCAGTGGTACTGGAGTACATATGTCTGGCCAGTATGTCATATCACTACAAAAGACATCAGTGGTACTGGAGTACATATGTCTGGCCAGT
This sequence comes from Pinctada imbricata, assembly GCA_033119305.1. Classification (NCBI taxonomy): domain Eukaryota; kingdom Metazoa; phylum Mollusca; class Bivalvia; order Pterioida; family Pteriidae; genus Pinctada; species Pinctada imbricata. The sequence goes on along the minus strand of VSWD01000007.1, from coordinate 88,866,509 downwards.
ATGTCATATCACTACAAAAGACATCAGTGGTACTGGAGTACATATGTCTGGCCAGTATGTCATATCACTACAAAAGACATCAGTGGTACTGGAGTACATATGTCTGGCCAGTATGTCATATCACTACAAAAGACATCAGTGGTACTGGAGTACATATGTCTGGCCAGTATGTCATATCACTACAAAAGACATCAGTGGTACTGGAGTACATATGTCTGGCCAGTATGTCATATCACTACAAAAGACATCAGTGGTACTGGAGTACATATGTCTGGCCAGTATGTCATATCACTACAAAAGACATCAGTGGTACTGGAGTACATATGTCTGGCCAGTATGTCATATCACTACAAAAGACATCAGTGGTACTGGAGTCCATATTGGTTAGGATCTACTGAACTTCACAGATACCATAAAGAAAGATAACTCATTCTGTGAGGGCAATTAATTCCTTAAATATGATTGTTATATGTTTTGTGTCCTTGTGTGGGTGGATATAATACTGATGTATTAATTATTCTACATGTATTTCTTGACTAAAGTAAAACTGAAGCAAGTTCATACAATAACATCATCAATTATAGGGAGATAACAAGAAATCTTGATACAAAATGCAATAACTATTATCTTTTTCAAATTGCAAATATATGAACTAAGGAAGATAAAGACACAATATTTTGCAATAAAATTGCGACATTTGATACTTGCAAAAAATTCTTGTGATAAGGTAGCTGAATTAACAATTAAAATACATACTCTATACTACTTATCTGGAATGGTGAACCAAGTCCTACAGGTGTTTCTGAGGATCTTAGATTTACAGTAAAGCAGCAAACATCTGTAAGACTTTGACTCGACATGGTAACAAGGTCAAGGTCACCATCTCCGACTGATGGGAGACAGGTCAAGTATGTGGGTGGCTGAGCTGATGTATGGTACCAGGTTAGAATCTGTAGGTACAGGATTTACTCTGAGTTCACACATGTGCAAAGAACTAGGGGATGTAAAATTACACAACTCATTTCATAAATATCATATGAAATTGAAATCCTCTATTAAGGTAGTAAATCATTTTATATGTCCAATCTTTTTAACTTGTGTGACTTTAGTTTAGAAATCAAAGTAAACCTTTTCAAGCCATAAATATAATATAATATACATGTAGGTTATACATTTGATGTACAGTTGGATACAAAAATAGCCAAACATGTGAAAGCTGGTGTGAATCTTAATATATAGAATGACAAATAGACTGATAAATAGAAAGAGGAGGAATGAAATTATCAAAATAAGGCTCTTACTTCCAGGAGACATTATGAAAGTACAAGTAGAAAGATAAGCTTTATTAATAGTCGGTATGTCAGATTAACAATAGATAAAACACCGCTAAAGACGGTATGGCCGGATTGCAAAGTAAGTTTTTGTCACCAACTGGGTCAAGGTCAATATGTCAAATAATACAGCATAAATTGAAAGGTTTTGTCAGATGCAACCTACATGTATAAAATAAAGTTTCTACTGCATACAGTTCCATAGATTTTGCTTAAACCAGGAACTTTAACCAAAATCCTTAACTAGGTCAAAGTCCAAGGTCAAGGTCACTAGGTCAAATGTTACGGCATAAATTGAAAGGTCTTGTCATTGGCGAGCTTCATTAATAATATAAAGTTTCTACTGCATACAGTACCATAGATTTTGCTTAAACCAGGAACTTTAATCAAAATTTTTGAGTAGGTCAAAGTCGAAGGTCAAGGTCACTAGGTCAAATGTTACGGCATAAATTAAAAGGTCTTGTCATGGGCAAGCTTCATGTATAATATAAAGTTTCTACTGCATATAGTTACTTAAATTTGCCTCAACCAGAAACTTTAACCAAAATCTTTAACTAGGTCAAAGTCCAAGGTCAAGGTCACTAGGTCAAATGTTACGGCATAAAATAAAAGGTCTTGTCATGGGCAAGCTTCATGTATAATATAAAGTTTCTACTACATATAGTTACTTAGATTTTGCCTCAACCAGAAACTTTAACCAAAATCTTTAACTAGGTCAAAGTCCAAGGTCAAGGTCACTAGGTCAAATGTTACGGCATTAATTGAAAGGTCTTGTCATGGGCAAGCTTTATGTATAATATAAAGTTTCTACTGCATATAGTTACTTAGATTTTGCCTCAACCAGAAACTTTAACCAAAATCTTTAACTAGGTCAAAGTCCAAGGTCAAGGTCACTAGGTCAAATGTTATTGCATAAATTGAAAGGTCTTGTTATGGGCAAGCTTCATGTATAATATAAAGTTTCTACTGCATATAGTTACTTAGATTTTGCCTCAACCAGAAACTTTAACCAAAATCTTTAACTAGGTCAAAGTCCAAGGTCAAGGTCACTAGGTCAAATGTTATGGCATAAATTGAAAGATCTTGTCATGGGCATGCTTCATGTATAATATAAAGTTTCTACTGCATATAGTTCCTTAGATTTTGCCTCAACCAGAAACCTTAACCAAAATGTTGACGGCAGACGGACGGACAGACAGACAGACGGACAGACGGACAGACGGACATCGTCAATCTATAGACCGGAATTGCTTTGCAATCCGGCCAAAAATGAACAATTGATAAACAGCTATTTATACATACAGGGTGACATGGAAACCGTTCATCAAGAAGAAACAGTGAGTAATCAGTGGCCAGGAGACAGTGGTGTGGTGATCCTGGGTACTGGGCTATAACCTGTATCCTCTCATGAGGATTTAAATGTCTGCTTGGTAAGGCAAAAATATCTATACCATCGGAGGAACGTCTCTGGAAACAAACATAGGTAATCACAGATTACGAAGCTCACCTCGTGACAGCAAAATTCAATTCAAACATAGTTCAAGTTCAAGTATTTATTTCTTTGTGCCAATGACACATCAGAGTTATCACAAAACATATATACAATATTTACAAAATGGTGACAACAAAACAAAAAGAGAGTGAGTGATATAATGGAAATGAATAATAATGATAATATGATAATTGATTAACTGCCATATAGTGGAACATATGCATGAAAGTGATAATGATAAATGTATTAGCAGATAATAAATATGTATGATAATGTATGTCAATGACTACTAATGGTGATAATTATGAGACATGTATGATAATAATGATAGTAAATAAACGAATATATAATGGATCATGAATGATAATGACGATAATAAATTACTCAGGGATAAAGGCATATTTCTTAGTACATAGTACATGAGATGAACCCATGCATCGGATGCAGCATCTGACCTACATTTTCCGCTTGAGTGACTTGGTTAAGAAGTTTGGGGTAGCTCAGTATCTGACAAAGTGCTAATGCTACAGTTACCAAACTGGCACAAGTGATTCATCTTTGGATGCCGAGATGGACCCATGCATCGGATGCAGCATCTGACCTACTTTTTCCACTTGAGTGATTTCGCTTTTAAAAGCCAATATTGAGCAAAGTATAAGTGCTACATGTACCAAACTTGCATATTGGATGTATCTTTGATCAAACTTTCATAAAATGACCTTGACCTACTTTTTCCGCTTGAGTGATTTTGCCTTTAAAAGCCAATATTGAGCAAAGTATAAGTGCTACATGTTCCAAACTTGCATATTAGATGTATCTTTGATCAAACTTTCATAAAATGACCTCGACCTACTTTTTCCGCTTGACTGATTTTGCCTTTAAAAGCCAATATTGAGCAAAGTATAAGTGATACATGTACCAAACTTGCATATTGGATGTATCTTTGATCAAACTTTCATAAAATGACCTCGACCTACTTTTTTTGCTTGAGTGGTTTTGCCTTTAAAAGCCAATATACATGTACTAAGAAATATGTTTGAATTGAATTTTGCTGTCACGAGGTGAGCTTCGTAATCTGTGATTACCTATGTTTTAGAATACGCTAGTATCCTATTGCCATTGTTAAAGGAAATTTTTAATGCAATGTTTAAAACAGGCTTTTTCCCGCCAATTTTATGTGATGCTTTAGTTGTTCCCGTTACAAGAAGGGTAGTAGTAATGATCCTAAGAACTATAGAGGTATAAGCTTAATTAGCTGTATGTGTAAGCTTTTTACATCAATTCTGAATTCACGTTTGATACTATGGTCAGATAACAATGACGTCATTACAGACGCACAGTTTGGTTTCCGATCAAAACATAGCACTGTAGATGCTATATTTGCACTTCATACTATTATAAGTAAGCATCTTAGTAACAAGTCATGTTTATATTGTTGTTTTATTGATTATAAGCAAGCTTTTGACTCGATTGATAGGGATAAATTGTGGGGTAAACTTATGCATTTGGGATTGAGGGGAAGGATTCTTGTTATCATTAAGTCTCTTTATAGACAAATTAAAAACAGGGTTCTTTTGAATGGAAAGATTTCACAACCTTTCGTTAATTATCTCGGTTTATTACAAGGGGAGATAATTTCCCCAATTTTGTACTCATTTTATGTAAATGATTGTGAAATGGATTTTCTTAATAATGGTTGTGAACCTACTGAGCTTAAAGAGATTTCATTATTTTTGTTGATGTATGCAGACGACACTGTACTATTTTCTCGATCTGTTTCTGGTTTACAGTCAATGTTAGACACATTAGCATTATATACAGAAAAATGGTCACTTACTGTTAATGTAGCAAAAACTAAAATTATGGTTTTTAGAAATGGAGGTATTGTTAAACCTCAAGAACATTGGGTTTATAAGGGAGAAAATATAGAAATAGTTGACGAATTTTGTTACCTTGGAATTGTTTTTTACTATAATGGAAAATTTCATAGAACTCAAAAACAGTTATCTTTACAATGTAGAAAAGCGGTATTTGCTCTGAAAAATGTAATCAAATGAGTTTTAATCACCATACCCTCCTTTCTTTATTTGATACGTATGTTTCCAGTATTTCTTATTATGGGTGTGAAGTTTGGGTTGCACATGCTGCACAAGATCTAGAGAAAGTACATTTAGATTTTTGCAAGAGTATTTTAGGGGTAAAGAGATCAACTCCTAATGCAATGATTTATGCAGAGTTGGGTAGGGTTCCTATGATTTGCATTAGAAAACTTAGAATGGTTAAGTACTGGTTAAAGTTATTACATTCTGATAATTGCATTCTTAAGTCTTGTATTAATTATTTACATGATGAATTGCTGCTAAAACCCAATTGCAAAAACTGGTTATCAAATGTACGAAATATTTTATCAGAAATTGGTCTTAACGATGTATGGTTAAATCAAGCTATTTTTAATGAAAAGTTTATTATTTTGGAAGTCAAACAACGACTTATTGATATTTATAAGCAACATATTATATCTGATTTGAATGCTTCATCGAAATGTTCTTTATATAAATATTTTGTCGATAGTGTCACCTTACAGTCTTATTTGTCTAAACCTATTTTTAATGAATATAAGATTCTTATTAGTAGACTGCGACTTTCTTCGCATTGTTTAAATATTGAAACAGGAAGATATAAAAGCATACCACGTGAAAGATGAACTTGTGATTTATGTAAGTTAGATATTGAGGATGAGTTTCATTTTATTTTGAAGTGTCCCGCATTTGTGAATTTAAGAAATAAATATTTAAAAGCATATTATTATAGAAGACCCTCTGTCTTCAAATTAGTCCAATTACTTAGCTCAAATAATACGAAAGACCTCTGTAATTTTGGAAAATTTTTGAAACAGGCTTTTAAGCTTAGAAATACATTAGTTCGTAATTAGCAACTTGTAATTAACATATACATGTAGCTTACTTCTTTGAACACATTTACGTTATTAATATTTTGTATTATCATGCATCTCAATTAGTTCATTCTTGATGCTGACCTTGATATTATATTGATTGTAATTTTCTATTTATTGTATATCTATATGCGATACTGCATTTGATTAATAAACTATACTACTATACTAGCATAAGCTCACTCAACTTCGTCGAGGTGAGCTAAAAACAATTCAATACATGTATGGATACTTGATTTTTCTTTTGTCCTTTTACAGTAGACAAATGTTTGCTTTTTTCAAAGATCAATTTTCTATTTATAATGATATGAACGTTGATCTTTTTGATTTGCAAATAGCTCTATTGTCGTTAATTTTGGGAGAGATTCTTTTTCGTTTACATGGTAACTTTACACGTATGTACACACAAAATAACTACAGACATACTCTCAAATCAAAGGCCCGTACAGCCGTTCTATCTGCCAGTATAACATGACGTGGATGGCCTCCATATAGTGTCTGCCTCCACTGACAGTGAGAGTAGAATCTGTTCTCTATACCATTTAATACTTGCTCTTTCCTATGAAAATCAAATTGAAGAAAATGATGAAAATTCATATGGAGAACTTCTCATCTTTTGCAGTTTTACAAATAAAATATAAATCTAATCAATACTACAAACTCATGACAATCTAATGTGATTGATGTGTTATAAAAAGTTTAAATTACTACAAAACATATTAAGTTATTTCCTCATAATAATGTTTTGTTACATTTCCTAAAATCTAACAAGATTTTCTTAAACACAATGAGGAAATAAGTTTTTTTTTCCATTTTTGCTGCATAGGCATTTATTGCACATGAGAGCAAAGAATGTGAGTACCTGTCACCTGGCTTCCACAGATACACATTGCCTTTATTAGTTGCTATGAGGTTTTCACCAACAATGTATGGGCTGCAAATAAATTTATTGTAATAGAAGTAATATGATATAGGAAATAATGATAGTATAATACTATAATATATAAGGTAATTGATATGTATGCAAGTAAGTAAGTAAGTGAATTTTATTTAAAGTCGGTTTATATAGTATGTACATGACAACAGAAAACATAAGCTCTTGGGAGCTTTTATAACCGACTATAAACCAAGATGTAGCACTAAGAGGGTAAAACAAAGTTATCAATACCCCAATAAAATAAATATTAAATTGGTGTTATGATAAGATTACGATAAATGCCCCCCCCCCCCCCCCCCCCTCTGCCAAACAAATTCCAAGAATCTTACTAGAGATGGAATAAAATATAAAATACAGTGTACCTCACACATATAGAAGTTGGTGTCTCCTCTTCAGTAAAATCATATGTCCCCACATTGCACAACACAGTCCCATCACTGCTATGGTCTGCTTTTAAGACTGCACACTTTGATCTTCCTCTCACTAAGATACAATCTACATTTTTAAAAAATAGATATGTTTTAATATCAAAATGGCTGTAGCTTGTAGCCTTTAAATATAGAGCATCTATTTAAAAAGAGCTATTTACATCTTTATATATTTCATTTGAAAATTTTAGACTATAAAGCTCATTTCATCGCCCTTAATATATACATGCTACAATTGTAAAACTAGTGTTGGGACGTGGATAGAAAAAATTAAAATCAATTAATTGGATCAGATGCCTTTCTATTGATTATCAATTATAATCCGATTCTTATATCATACTGCAAAACTATAAAATACATGTACTTCCTGAATGTCCATAAGCTACTTTACATAATAATTAAAACAACACAAATGTTGACAGATGAACCAATAAAAATGTGATTCAATGGTGACTCTAATATTTCAGTACTTTTGCACAATAGACAGACCATGTGTTCAAGTACCCTTGCCCAATGAGAGACATGAGCAGTCTTGGTGTTCTATGGTCCTGGTTAAATTAAAAGCCCAGTCTATATGACATGAGTTTTCCCTCCATCATACCTTTATTTTTGTCCCGTCCACACTGTACTTCTCTCACTACCTCTCTATAGTCATACTCAGCTTTAACATCTGCTTCAAGAAGCCCATTCCTTGTCACAGAAAATTCTGACATTTCTTTTTGTTAAGACTGATAAACCATAAGATCACATACATTCAAAACTAACAAGAGTACCAAGTGGGTATATATATAGTGCTCATCTCAGTAATTAATCATTCTACCCTGAAGTTTTTATTGCCAAAAAGCACAGTCACGCTAGTTGGAAGATTTATAGGTTTTATCAAATTAAAAAAAAATTGTTATGGAAATGGAATATTTTTTCTAATTTCTTAATTAAAATAGAGCCTACTGAAACATGCTAATGTACTCAGAAAGTTACAACAGACAGATGATTAAAACACACATGACTTTACATTGTTGTGTCAGATATGAGAAAAGATACTGATTTTTGTGAGCCCCTCTCCACATGATGAAATAATACAACCCTCTGTTTGACTAGAGTTATCTCCCTGTAGACAGGCTACACTCCCCCCATTACACTCGGCATTCACAATCTGAAAATAGTTAGGAGGTTAGACATGTTAGAGGTATGAGATTGAGATGACATCTACATTTATAGATCAGTTCACTGATTTTGTGGAATGAGGGTAATAATTATTCTCATCAAATTGATTACTTGTTGTGAAAAGAATTTTTCCCCTTGACAGCATTCATACACTGTTCTATCATCACAATGTTAAATGATTTGGTCTCCTCTCTAGTATAATATGATTCATATAATAAAATAGCAATCCAAGGAATGCTTGTGTCGCCTGCGAATCAATTTGATTATTATTCTAGAAAGTGGATCAAAATTATTGGTATCAGTAGAAAAATCTTGTCAAATGAAATTCATTTGAAATATCAGACCTCTTAATTACAAATTAAAACATATGGTCATTTTTAAATTTCTAGAAAAGAGTGTCAATCATCTAGGTCAAGGTCACTATGTAAAAATTGGTAACAAAAAGGTCTCATCATAAGAAATATTAAAGACCTATGTTCTACCAATAAAAAAATATATACAACTTTAGAAAAGAAGGTCAAATAGCTAGGTCAAGGTCAAAGGGTAAAAAATTATGGTATATGTAGAATGGCATTGTTACAAGGAAAATACATGTGAAATATCAAAGCCCTATCACCTACCAATCAAAAGATATAGCCAATATTACTTTTCTTGAAAAGTAGGTCAAATATCTAGATCAAGGTCAAAAGGTCAAATTTTATGGTCTGTGTAGAAAGGTCTTGTCACAAGGAATACACATGTGAAATATCAAAGCCCTATCACTTACCAATCAAAAGATATATGGAATCTTATCTTTTTTTTCAAAAGTAGGTCAAATATCTAGGTCAAGGTCACAAGGTAAAAAATTATGGTATGTGTAGAAAGGTCTTGCCACAAGGATTGCACATGTGAAATATCAAAGTCCAAACAATTGCCAATAAAAAGATATGTTCATTTTTAATTTTTTTTTGAAAAGTAGGTCAAATATGTAGATCAAGGACACTAGGTCAAAAATTCTTGTATGTGTAGGAAGGTCTTGTCACAAGGAATACACATGACAGTTTATTGTGAAAAATCAAAGCCCTATCACTTACCAATCAAAAGATATAGCGAATCCTTTTTTTTTCAAAATTAGGTCAAATATGTAGGTCAAGGTCACAAGGTCAAATATTATGGTATGTGTAGAAAGGTCTTGCCACAAGGATTGCACATGTGAAATATCAAAACCCTATCACCTACCAATCAAAAGATATATCAATTCTTAATTTTTTTGAAAAGTAGGTCAAATATGTGGGTCAAGGTCACTAGGTCAAAAATTATGGTATGTGTAGGAAAGTCTTCTCACAAGGAATACACATGTGAAATATCAAAGCCCTATCACTTACCAATCATAAGTTATGGGCTGTGACACCCAAAGTGTGACAGACAGACAGACGGACGGTCAGACGGATGGACAGACGGACAACGGACAAAGTGATCCCAAAGTGTTGCTATGCTTCGCAGGCGACACAAAAATTGTCATAAATTGATAAATATTTGTACATCAATACAGTAAGATGTCATAATCCTTTCTAGTATGATATGATTCATATAAAAATTGATAAATATTGGTACATCAATACAGTAAGATGTCATGACCAAAAATGATATAATGAAATATTACACAGGTTTAAGTTAGATGTAATTCTTTAATCCATAGTGAGTTGCAAAACTGTTACTTTTTCAATATACCACAGAAATACAGTGCTGACTTGTCTTTACATTTGCAGTGGACCTTTACTTTTTCTTACACCTTACATTAATAATAAATACTTCGATCTCAGGGAAATAGTACACTTAACGTTGTAAAACTTTTGCTAAATTCCAATTTGAAAATGAGAAATAAAATTAGTTCAAACAAATAAATACTAACAGAGAGTGTAGGATTATCTTTGATTTCATCATACATTTCAGCTAGTTTCCACAGTCCACCATTCTGTATTCGTTTGATTATTTTTTTAGAAACGAAAGAACCATCTCTCATGCTCATAAGCCACTTTCCTGCTTCATTAATCTCTTTAGAATAATTTCTCTGCAACAAAATAATTAAGAAGTGTACAGTAGAGAGTGTCACTCCTTAACAACTCTATGATCTACAAAGCAACCAACCAGTGACCATAATTTTGTACTTCCAAATTTCAAAGAAGGCAGATACGACAGCTTTTGACAAAACTCTGAGGAATTTATGTAGTATCCTCACCAAATCTTAACAGCCTCTCATCAAATAGTAATGTATAGCCTTCTTCAGGTTATCCTCAACATACAATGATTCCATGTTATAACATTAATGGAAAATTAAACAAAAATGATGACTTTCTTTCCTAAGAAATTACTGTTCTGCTCCTGAGCTAAGGCGTGGGGTTTGATTAGGCTCCTGAAAATACGTCTTTTTCTTGTGAAAAAGCAGTGTTTTGTGACTCAAGTTCTGGTGAGAAAGTGTAAGAGATACTTTTAGTATCATATATGATATATCCTGTTTGAATTTGATTAATCTTGACAGACCATGGCAGAATTACAAATAGCAAATTTCAATGATGAGGGACAAGATGGCGCCCATTTTTCCTATGCAGATATTGTAGATACACACGTACGAACAGTAAAGCCTCTTTTCATACGAGAAGTCGATATTTTCGGTAAAGTAAAAATACCGAAAGAGCAGTGGTTAACCCATTCAGAACTATATAAGGCGATTGCGCGTTCTGTTCCACCTGAACATATCATCGGCTTGCAACGAGTCCATGGGTTATGGCGTATATATCTAGATGATGAGGGGGTAAGGACGCTACCCCTGACCCAAGGTTTTCCACTAAGAGGTAAATCACCCACAATCTACTCTACAAATCCAGGACGTCAGTATCTAGATGAAGATAACACGACTATGGTCAGAATAAAAAACGTTCCATTATCTGCTGATGATGCCCAAATAAGAAGAGCTTTGTCAATCAGACAATGTGACATCATCAATTTCTACAGAGACAAACTCCGTATAGATGGCAGACTCACGAACTGTGAGAATGGCGATAGAATAGCCATTGTGAAAGACCTCCCATCTCCTCTTCCCTCTACCATGGAAATCGGTCGTTACAAAGCCGTTATACGCCACAAAGGCCAGGTAAACGAAAACCTGAAGTGCTCTAAGTGCCTTCAAACAGGCCATGTTACACGAGACTGTGTGAACGACATCGTCTGTAGGTCGTGCAAAGGAATAGGCCACATTTCTTCTGAGTGTCCCCAATCCCTGCATGATGAGAGCACATTGGAAACAACCGAAGAGGCAGAGAGTGACCAGGAAGTCTCTGACCAAAATGATGATGAATCCTTGTGTGAAACACCTAGCAATAATGTCTCTCATATTCCATTAAGGAAAACAAAATCAAAGAAATCTTCAACAAAAGTGTCTAGTGAAAAGTCCTCTAATGTCACCCAAAACAAAACCGGTACCATTGACAAATTCTTGACAGCTGCAAAAGGTACACCTTCAAGGAAATCTAGCAACATTCCGCAGGACATCCGTACACCACCATCTCCAACCATGGAGATAGCTGAACGAGGCTGCACATCAAAGAAGCCCAACAATGCCAAAACAAAGACCTAGGTCCCCATTTGCTGCCAGTGACAATCTTGCATTTTACACTGGCATCTGTGTAAAGACTTTATTAATGTTCAATAAAGACAAATGCATAGTATGCAAATTAAATTTATATATTTATGATAAAATGATGAATTATGACAAATGAACAATTTCATATAATAACATGCAATGTACAAGGCTTAAGAGAAAAAAACAAAAGAAACAGATTTTACCAATGGTCAAAACATCAGAAAGCTAATATACTACTTGTTCAAGAGACACATTTTACTGAGAATTTATGTAAATTTATTCGATCTGAATGGAAAGGTGAAATTTTTCATAGCTTTGGCACCAGTCAAAGTAAAGGTGTTAGTATATTCATAAAAAATAATATTGATTATGAATTCATAAATGAAATTAAAGACATTGATGGTAGAATGATAATAATAAATATAAAAATTAAAGAAATAATATATACAATTACCAACATTTATGCTCCAAATGATAGGCATGAAAGAAATACCTTCTTCAAAAAAATAAAAGATAAATTGAAAGAATTCTCATTGGGTTTCAACATCATTGGAGGTGATTTTAATGAGATACCAACAACATCTGATAGAAAAACAGCATCAAATAAGAAGATATTAAAGCCTGTACATGGCTTTAAAATACTGATAAATCAATTAAAACTATCTGACTGTTGGAAACAAAAAAACAAAAATATAAGACAATTTACATGGAAGCGAAAAAATAACAGCAATGAGGCAAGTAGAATAGACCTTTTTATGATTTCTAATGAACTACTTCCTAAAATATACTCATGCGACATAAGACCACTAACAATAAAATATTCAGACCACCAAGCAGTTTCTTTAAAAATTAAAAATAAGACCATAAATAAGGGACCAGGACTATGGAAACTGAATGCCCTTCATTTAAAAGATATTAAATACCAATCAAAATAAAAGGAATAATAAAAAATATTCAAACATGAACTATGACAACATGAATAATATACTTGATATATGGGATGAAATGAAAATTGAAATAAGAGAAGAATCTATAAGGTTTTCAAAAAACAAGTCTAAAAATACCAAAGGGAAAATTCAAACGCTGGAGTCTAAATTAGAAAAAAATCATTGACAAAGATAGCAGAGAATATATTGAAACTTTTGAAAAAATAGAGGAAATATATGAAACAAAAGCCAAAGGGGCACAAATCCGTTCTAGAGTTCACTGGATAGAACAGGGTGAAAAAAATACTAAATTTTTCCTGTCATTAGAAAATAAACGACAGACAAAAAAATCTATAACTGAAATAAAAGATAAAAAGGGTGACATTATCACAGACCAAGATAAAATACTAAATCGATTAAAAGAATTTTATCAAGAATTATATACATCAAGTTTTGAAACCAATAAAAATTTTGATTATCTTGAAAAAACAGAGATGGAAAATGTTCTTAATAGTGAAGACAAAGAAATATGTGAAGGATTAATTACAGAAGAAGAATGTACCAAAACTCTCTTTCAGATGAAACTAAATAAATCTCCAGGAAATGATGGTCTAACTGTAGAGTTTTACAGAGAATTTTGGAATGAAATTAAAACATTTCTTTTAAAAACCTTAAATCACATCTACGAAAAAGGTATTATGTCCAGATCAATGAAAAATGGAATTTTATCTTTAATGTATAAAAAAGGAGATTATAGTGATTTAAATAATTGGCGCCCCCTTACATTACTAAATGTTGACTACAAAATCTTGACAAGTTGTCTCGCAAACAGATTAAAAAAAGTCTTACCTAAAATAATCAATACAGATCAAAATGGTTTTATCAAAAATAGATTCATCGGATTAAATATAAGATTAATACAAGATATTATAGATAATGCTGAAAAATTTAATATTAATGGTGCAATATTATTTCTAGATTTCGCAAAAGCTTTCGACACAGTAGAATGGGAATTCATGTATAAAGTTTTAGAGAAATTTTCTTTCGGCAAATCTTTTGTAAAATGGGTAAAAACAGTTTATAATGACACAAAACTTAAGATAGTTAATAATGGTTGGATCTCAGAATCATTCAAAATATCAAGAGGAGTCAGACAAGGGTGCCCGCTTTCTGCCCTATTATTTGTCTTGGTAGTTGAAATAATGGCAATAAATATAAGAAAGAATAAAAACATAAAGGGAATAAGAATAAATAGGAATCAAGAACGCACATTTAAAATATCACAGTTTGCAGATGATACTACTCTTTTTTTAAATTCTAAAAATGATGTTACTGCTGCTCTAAATGAAATTGAAATATTTGGCTCCTTCTCAGGTTTGAAACTAAATAGAGATAAATGTAAAGGTCTTTGCCTTAAAAAAAATATTTGATGACAATTTTGAATCAATTTATTGGTCTGACCCATCTGTAAAAACATTAGGAATACATTTCGGATTTGATAAAAACCTCTTATTTGAAAAAAATTGGTTGAATAAAATAGAGAAGATAAAAAGTATTGTTCAAAAATGGAACCAAAGAAAACTTACAATGATAGGTTGAATTCAAATAATCAAATCATTTATCTTATCTCAAGTATCCTATACAGCTTCAATGCTCACAGTGCCAAAAAATATTATCTCTGAGTTCGAAAAAATAGCTTATAACTATGTGTGGGATGGAAAAAGGGAAAAGATCAAAAGGAAAACTCTAATAAAAGACTATACTACAGGAGGAATTAAAATGATAGACCTGAAGTCCCATATTGATACCCTTAGAATTAACTGGTTAAAAAAATTGAACAGTAGAGAATCAAATAACTCATTATGGACAGAAATCCCAAATCACTTTTTGAATAAAATTGCACCAAGGCATATAATTTTTGCAATGAATATTGATAAAATAGAAAATCTACCTAATCTACAAGAACTTCCAATATTTTATAAAGAGATTATCAAGTCATGGTATACCTTCAAAGGTACAGAAAATCAGAAAAACAAACCACATGATCACCAATGGGTTAGAAGGCAAATGCTATGGGGAAACAAAAATATAAAATTTCAAGGGAAATGTCTTCTTTATAAAAACTGGATATCAGCTGGTATATTCACAATGAATGATATCCTAGATGAAAATGGTAAATTCTCACAAAATATAATTTTCTCAAAGCTAGTAGATAAACACAATTGGATAACACAAGTGTCAAAATTAAAAAGTGCAATACCTAAAAACTGGATGAATATTTTAAAAAACATTGATGCCACAAAATATACAGTAAATATAAACAAAAAAATTCAATATAATGGATGCAAGTCAATCGTTCTTCAGAAATTAACAAATAAATTTGTATATAATATTCTTGTTCAAAATTCATCATCTGATCCATTAGCATTTGACAAGTGGAAGGATGACTATCCTGACATTTTTCAAAATAATCAAATTTCAAAAACATTGGAATTTATCTTCAAAGCAGTCAAAGAAAATAAAATGAAAGTAATGAGATGGAAACTAATACAAAGAATATTACCCACAAAATATCTTCTTCATAAATGGAAACTAGAAAATGATCCACTTTGTTACACATGTAATGTCGTGGAAGACTATCAACACTATCTTATTGACTGTAAATATTTTGAAATTTTAAACAAAAAAATATTAGAAATATTTAAAGAAGTTCAAATTGAAAAGAACTTGATTACACTAAAAAATTATATCTTTGGTTATAAATGTGGCAATAAACAATATGATGATATAAACATATTTCTAACTATGATAATTTTCACTATCTATAAAACATATCACACCAGTGATAAGAAATCAAAAAGAATAAATCCTGTTCCGATCCTGAGAATGGAAGTAGATAAATATATCCAATATCTTCAACACAAGAACAATATAATTCCAAAAATCTTCGTAAAGGCACAAATTATCCTCACTACACACACATTGTACATCTTGATCTTTAATCCTCCTAAAATGCAATAAAATATTTTTGTTAATAAATGAACCAAGTATTTAAAGGCTGAAAAACAAAATAGTAAATCCGATAAGTAAAGATAGTATATAATCAAAATGCATTATGATATAATTATGATAATTTAAAAGCCACTTAGCTTCGGAACTCCATCCAAGCTAGTCCAAGTATGGGAATCACCATAGGCTGGACATCAGAATAGGCTGTCAACAATGCTCCACTTCTATAAATATAAAAAGTAAAAATACCTTTACTAAAAATATATATAAAACGACCTTGAACTAAGCGCGCAGATATAGAAATTCTAAAATCTATCGATACGATATATCTTTCACAAAGCGTCGTCTGTTAGACTTAAATCTCCGCTAACTTTTCTCTTACTATACCTTACCTGTAAAAATTAGGTGTTGTTCACTGAGGCATGAAATTTTGTCGACGTGGCATTCAGATATACACTACAGTAATTTTCATTAAAAAATCCTTTAAACTTTTCTTTTTACATTAGAAAGATTATTAAATACTTACATGGAATATTAAGCCCGCTTTCTGCAATTCTTCTGTACATTCATTTAGATACAGCTGACACACGCACACGTACAGTTTCTTACACGTTGCACTTTTTACATGGTAAATAAAAACCCGGAACGTATTGCTATTTCCGATTAGCTTTTTTATATACTTAAAAAAAATTGACTTTCCGGAAATTAATTATTCAAAACGATATAGATAAACATATTCTACAACTTTACATTGGAACTTTATATTCATATATTATTATCATCTATTCACAATTTTTAATCAATACCTATACGTTTATATATGCACATCGCACAATGGCCCGGGTGCTGGTGATTTTGTAAATGGGCTGTATATGTGTATAATTAAAAAAAAAAAAAAAAAAAAAAGAAATTACTGTTCTTTCATGACAAAAAAAAATTTTCATAAACAATTTTTGTTCTAGCTGTGACATTAATTAAATGAAATACATCATTTTTAATGTTTATGTCATAAGTTTTATTATTGTTGTGTATTCTCTCTGTTTACCCCTCTCCATTTCCTATAGTTCTTTATCTTCCAGACTGTCTCTAAAACTCTCTGCTGCTGTGCATCAAGGTAACCTCCTAAAAATTACAACCAAATATAAAGTAAAATGGTTACAACAGACAAACATTAAACGTGAACAGTAGTATATCAAGGTTACCTCCTCAAAATTACAACCAAACATACAGGAAAATAGTGATCCAAGGAATGCTTGTGTTGCATGTGAAGCAACTTATCTTTAAAAAGTGGATCAAATATGTAGGTCAAGGTAACTAGGTTCAAAATTATTGGTATCGGTCAGAACGTCTTGTCAAATGAAACTCACATGTGAAATATCAGACCTGTTACTTTAATACCAATGAAAAGATACTGTCTATCTCAAATTTTCAGAAAAGAAGATCAATCATCTAAGTCAAGGTCATAAGTAAAACATTTTGGTAACAAAACAAGTCTTTTCATTAGAAATACATTTGTGAAATATTAAAGCTGTATCACTTACAAATCAAAAGATTAAACCAGTCTAAAATTCTTTGAAAAGTAGGTCAAATATCTAGGTCAAGGTCACAAGGTAAAAAATTATGTTATGTTTAGAAAGGTCTAGTAACAAGGAATTTCAAAGCCCTATCACTAACCAATCAAAAGACATTGCCAATCTTCAACTTTTTTGAAAAGTAGAACAATTATCTAGGTCAAGGTCATTAGGTAAATAAACCATAAATTGCTAAAGGCAGTAAGGCCGGATTGCAAAGTGTTTGTATTAGATGACGTACATGTATACATCTTTGCACAGACAGAAAGATCAAAAGTCATTAATACTATTGCGCAATGAAATAAAGCTATGGTCAAAAGGAATCTAAATGTGAAATATCAAAGCCCTCTTATAATTTAAAAGAAGGTTAAAGGTCAATGTCAAGGTCATTAGGTCAAAAGTCATGGTATCAAATGAAAGATCTCGTCATAAGGAATCTATATGTGAAATATCAAAACCCTAACTCTTATAGTTTAAAAGTAGGTCAAAGTTCAATGTCAAGGTCATTTGATCAAAAGTCATAATATCAAATGAAAGGTCTGGTCATGAGGAATCTACATGTGAAATATCAAAACCCTATCTCTTATAATTTAAAAGTAAGTCAAAGGTAAATGTCAAGGTCATTAGGTCAAAAGTCATGATATCAAATTAAAGATCTGGTCATAAAGATTCTGCATGTGAAATTTCAAAGCCATAGCCTCTATAGTTCATGAGATATAGCCAAGATTTATTATTTTTAAAAGTAGATCAATCTCCAAGGTCAAGGTCACAAGGTCAAAACTTTTGGTATCCATGGTAAGGTCTTGTGATAAGGAATACATTTGTGAAATATAAAAGCCCTATCATTTACAATTCAAAAGCTATGGCCAAAATTAAAGTTTATCAAAAGTAGGTCAAACTCCAAGGTCAAGGTCACTAGGTCAAATTTTGTTGTTTTGTTTGATTCGTCTCATCATGGTCTATCACCATGTCAAGTTTCAAGTTTCTCTCAACGGACTTAAATGCAACACTTATACCAAAATGCTGATGCACTGACAGACGGACTTCGCCATTTCATAGACCGGATTTTGCTTCGCAATCCGGCCAAAAATTATGGTATATTAAGAAAGGTCTAGTCACACGGAATATTAATGCGAAATTTCAAAGCCATATCACTAACCAATCAAAGATATAGCCAATCTGTACTTTTTTTAAAATTAGGTCAAATATCTAGGTTAAGGTCACCAGGTCAACAATTATGGTATGTGTAGAAAGGTCTTGTTACAAAGAATACACATGTGAAGTATCAAAGCCCTATCACTTACCAATAAAAAATTATGGGCTGTGAGACCCAAAGTGTGACAGACAGACAGACAGACAGACGGACGGACAACCAACAAACTGATCCCTAAGTGTCACTTTGCTTCGCAAGCGACACAAAAATGGTTACCACAGACTAACATTAAATCTGAACAGTTAAGTATTAAACAGTTAAAGTATACCATTCAGGGAGTTAGCATGATTCTGATTTCCCGAGACTAGACCTATTTCCCGAGATGAAGCCAAGGGAAATAGGTCTGGTCGAGGCAAACCAGAATCATGATAACTCCCTCAATTGTATACTTTAACTGTTTTATTATAGTTTATACCGTCACGCACTGTAGCTCCGTCCCATTTAGACGTCACGCGCTGTAGCTCTGCCCCATTTCGAAGCTATTTCCCTAGGGAAATAGTCTTCTCAACTATCGCACCCTTTGCAGGGAAATAGTCTCATCAGGCGAGTTACAGCTAGTTTTAATGAGTATCTTTTTTATATAGGAAAAAACAAGTAGGTATAATAAATCAAGGTAACCTCCTAAAAATTACAACAAAACATGAAGTAAAATGGCTACCACAGACAAAACATTAAACATGTTAAATGTAAACAATAGTACATCAAGGTAACCTCCTGAAAATTACAACAAAATAATAATAATAAAAAAAATACAAGCAGTTAAGGTTCAAGGTTTAAAAATAAGTTTCTAACTTGTATGCATAGTCAAACTTGTCAAATAAGGATTAGTTTTTATACACACCAAATATTCCCCTGCCATTGGGTACAGAAACCTTAACCTCAGTTTTATCAGATTTGCTCATAAAATTCCTATAACTATTAATTGGACCGATCAAAAACCCCAAATATCTTATATTTCATGGAAGTTTTCAAGAACAGTGTGACAATGTTTCAGGATCCAATTCACATTATCCTGTCACATGTATCTAAAGAAGAAGGAAAAGATATTTACCTGATCTATTATTAGAAATGTCACAAAGTAAAAGTTATCTCTTACCTGATTCAGGAACCTTAAACAAAGGAAGTGTTGGTATATTGGCACTAAGTCTTTCATTTCTGTAATGGAATCCATGAGGTATGTACTGACAATTTATTTCTTTTGTGCAGTCATTAGAGGAATCTACATTCCCATGGCGACCAAAAACAGAGAAAGTATTCCTTTTCTTTTTGCTAGGATTTAAGGTGGCGGGGAAAGATTTCCTGGGAAAATCATTCATCTCTTGTAGTCATCGGGGATATCATAACGTCCTGTAAATATAAATGCCATATCATATCAATCCTTGATTTTATCTTGGGACTAGGGGTTCTTCCAAAGAAAAAAAGTCAAAAACATAAAGCTTAAAATTGTACTTTTTGAAGATATTCTCTTAAGAAATTCAGCTCAGGTGCCTTACCAACTTTAATTTCTAAAACAGATTATGATAAAAAGATAAAATATACTCTGCTGCTGATTTCACAATGTTACATGCTTTGTTGTTGTCTTGTCAAGCATGATCTATGACCATGCAAATAAAAATCTTTTATGAATAATCAACTATTCAACAATTCAATTTATGCTGCCTAGTTTAATCTTACATGCATATCTAATAATTATCAATTATGAACATAGGCAAAGCCTATAGGAGACCCTGGCCCCTGGTGTGAGAGCCCTGGAATAAATATGTACCTTCAACTAAACAACTGCATGATGAAGAAGTTTTACAAAGCTACAGATAAAAAAGGCATTTTGGACTGTAACTTTTAAACTTTTATAAAATGATTTTTTCACATGACTGAAACATCATATATGCATCAGGTTAAGTTCTAGAATCATATTGGGAGAAAAGAGAGATTTTGGCATTTGGAAAGGGCTGAAATTGGCTCCCAAATCAAGGGGGGAATGCTGTGTCAGCTAGGCATACTTTTTATTTTAAAATTTATAAAAATTTGTATAATTAGTAGGTTATAGAAAAGAGCACTTTGATAGATATTAAGAAAAACTCCATTGTCATTATGTGATTCTTTTGTTTAAATCTTTGAAATTCTTTGGTCTTAAAATTTTGTGAACCTTCCAGCTTTCCTTTCAACAGGCTGAGGATAACTTCAGATTGAGCTATAATAGTATGATCCGGCTCTAAATACCTCATTTAGCTATCATAGAACTGATTTTTTCCTTGAGAAAAACTTTAAAAATTATTATCTTTAGAGTATTTCCCCTTTGGGCTGCCTCATAGCCCCTTCTATTATTTAAGGGGCGGAGTACTACCCCATTTAATGCCCACCCTCTGGCACTTGTGTATGTGGTGTATGCATGTATGAGGGAGGGTTGTATTATTATGTACTGCTTGGATATAGTCCATATTTCCAAGTTAACGGCTTTTATAACTATAAGGTGCCACCATACCTGGATACCCTTGCTAGTCAGGAGACTAGGTAGGGACGAACGAATAGATATGAATTCAACACTCATATGACCGCATCAGGATTTGAACCCTGGTCATCTGCGTGAAAGTCGAACACCTTATCCACTCAGCCTGGCCATCAGTTCCTTTTCTGATTTTAGTTAATTTTGTACTGACAAATGTAAGTTAGCAATTAGGGCTGAGCAGTTTTATCGCGGTACCGGTATATCGCCATACGAGGCTTCGCAATACGTACCACGGTATTTGTTTTCAAAAACCGGTTTTTAGCACTATTATTCATCTTCATATTTTTATGTTGTTTCTTTGAAACTTATGGGCGAAAGCGATCAGATCTGCAATTTTCTGACTAGCCACTTTTAAACATGAAGAGGTGCATGTCCGTTCTATGCTACACAGCAAAATAGATTTCAAGAAATAGGTAAAATAACGTACGTTTCTCCGACATTTAGAAACGTTCAGCAACACACTGCACATTGGTATAATAATTTGCAAGAAAGACTTTATCATGTTAGCTTGATTCTTATATTTTGTTTATAGTACAGTATTTAGTTATGATTTTTTAAACTTACAACATAGTGGTGTCATTTTAAGTTTCCTAGTTACTTTTTGCACTGTCTGTCCGCGAGTGTCCGCCGAATCGTCTCAGCAGAATTATCACATTTATAGCTAAAATAACTGGATGAATATTATTTTTCAACCGGATATTCATGCATGTATGTATGATTGGTCAAATTTGTCTCCGTAATTATATCATGATGAAGACATTTTCAGATTTTAAAATAAAATTTTGAAAGGAAAATTGAGGTAGGAAAAAAACATAACCATAAGGACTCTTTATGTTACCGATTAAAAATATTGCAATATATCGCAATATTTTTCCAAATATCGCAATATATCGCAATACACATTTGACCCGCGATACTCAGCCCTCAATTAGCAATATCTTGATCTAGCTATTATAGCCTGATTTGAAGTTTTCCCTAACCTGTGTTCAAATGACATCTTTAACAGTTTAAGGTGGGCATCGAAAGAGTTCACAATATGCAAGTTAATTCTAGATCCTAGTTGTTACGGACCAGAATTCTTCGATTTTTTAAAGTGCGCCATTGACAAGAGGTTGGACACCTGTCGATAGTGCGTAATTTTATATCTACATATAGGAATTTTGACAAATAGGGCAAAATGAGTTGGAATTAATTAAGATAACAGACTAAAAGAATTCTATTATTTAAGCATAAGATGGTCATTTTAAGATAATTTTATTAGGATTTGAACATGGAAAATCGACCGTAATCAAGTGTAGCTCACTTCGAAAATAAAAAGTATATACGAGAAATTCCAATGTTAATTTCAGACAGCCGCCATTTTGTTCTCCGTGTCAACAAGAGTAAACTGTGACGTTGTAGCGTCCGACGTCACGCATTTCCACTGATTCCCTGTGGACATTTTATTTTTCATCCTATATCTACACTTATTGACGTACAACCACAACGATGACATTTTCTGTTACGTCTAAAACGGTACTATAGATTGGACTTTTTGTTAGAAGATGACAACCTCATATTTTAAAGAAAATCGTCAAAACAGGGTGCTCTGGATTTAGTGACGCGGACAGTAGATGTGTTCCTTTCTTTCAATCAGAGGAAATTCGAAATTGTGAAGTGTTCTCTGTATGTACAATGGGGCCAATAGCAAGCAACCCGGAAAAGATAATCAATATTCACAATAATATCGTACAGCAATTTTAGGGAATCCATGTGACGTTTCACGTGCGTCCTTTTATTTACGGTGTAGCGTGAAATCTGCCAGTCCGTGAGAACTGCCAGACTTCCGGTAACGACTGCAGGGGATCACAGCAGGGGGCGTGAGCCCCTGCAGTCGTGAGAATTGACAGTTAATAACATAATTGTTTTTCTGAGTGTTTTATTGCCTTTAGTTTCTATTACACAAGTGATTTTTTTAAAACGAGTAAGAAAACATCCGAATGATCCCTTCAGTACAGTATTTATTGTTTTGAAATTGAAACCGAAAGTACGATCGGCCGGATTGGTATGTGGATAACGTGTATTTTTCAAACAACCTCACACATGTCATGTCACAAGCACTCTCACAGTCGATGCATATTTTAATTTAGGTCTAAAAGTATTATGATGTCCAGAATACATTGTAAAGACGAAGTATATTATATTGAATGGCTGTAGAATTCCTCTGACATTGGAGTTTTAACAATTTCGGAGAGTGTTTTGTACACACGACATTTTCATACCCTGTGTAGCTTATATAAAAACCAACCCTTTGTTGCATTTTATCATAGGTAAATAACAACGAAGGGTAAGTTTTTATTTTTTAATAGATATACATCTACATGCAGCCTGTGGAATAAGGATTTTTTTTTCTCTCCCACTTGAGACCGAGAACTCCCAAAGTTTCTTGGGATGAGATAAATCTTAGCTTCGCTAATAAGTTGTTTTTCGTAGTCGACGACGTGGGAGAAAAACAATCAAACACCACCAATGAGAGGGGGATGGCTAATCCCAACCCTCCTGTAAAAATTTTGCTTGTCTGGTGCCTCTGGCAAGCCTCATCATGAACTTCGAAATTTGTACACTCAGGTTGAGAAATCGCCATCCCTCCCTCATAAAATTTGCATAACTCTTGTAAATTAGGTCAATCAAAACCAAACTCGAATTTGATCTGTACCCCCCCCCCCTTCTACCTTTTTGGTACATAATGTCCACATGAATCCTGTGACAAAATATCTCAAAACACGATTTCAAAGTACTCATTTTTCCAAGCTTACATGTACGTAGTACTAAAAACTTTTGGAAAAAAATTTTTAGCATAGAACTCTACAGTGTATGATTGTTCATACTGAATTAACCAAAATACCATCACCCTTCCCTTTCTTTTCTATGACTCATATGTATGTAATAAAAAAGATCCTGATGATAATTAATCTCAACAGCACTCACAATAGTGCACCAAATTGAGCTTCGACAGACCCCTAGCAAGCTTGAGGTGGGACCAGGTGCCCTGGAGGAGTTAAACTTAAAGCATCCCCTGTTGGCTAGCCGCATCCGCCGTCTATTATATGCATGCATGAAAATAAAACAATTTATAAAATACATGTACTGCACTGTCTGAGGTTATATCTTTATCGAAAGTGCTATGGCGACCATGTCAGGGAAAAATATTGAAAACTCTTGCTGTCAAACCCCTCGCGAGGAACTTTTTTACGAGCTCCACACTGCAAAGGGCATAAGTGTGACTAAATGAGTTTAAGATGATCCTGATGATAATCTCAACAGCACTCACAATAGTGCACCAAATTGAGCATCGACGGACCCCTAGCAAGCTAGAGGTGGGACCAGGTGCCCAGAAGGAAGCATCTCCCGTTTGGCTAGCCACATCCGCCGTCGATGTTCATGCACAAAGTGAAAACAATTTATAAAATGCACGACTCAAAGTATGTGTCCCATTTATACTTCACAGATGGTCAATCAACAAATTCCTATGTACATTATGCATTTCACCAAAATGATTAAAAATTTAAAGAAAATCTGCTCCATTTTAGAAGTTTCTGTATTTTGCAATGTTTTGAACAAGTAATGTTCAAATTCTGATGGAGGTTTCGGGAGAAAATGAGCAAGTGTCACAATATAGATATCAAGAAATGACAAACTCTGAAGTGCAGCTGCTTTATGGAATTTTATTTCTTGATTTGTTTTTATTTACTCTTCAAGAGTACTTTTATTATGTGTAAATTATCAATTTCCAGTTGAAACAATTGGTTTTCTCATGATTTATTGTGTAGAGGAATTTTGGTCAAACATTTGTTCGACAAGTGAACATTTTCTTAGTATTCTGGGAAGCAGTTGTTTTCTTCCAATTGGATTGTAAGTCGACTCAACAACTTTCTGATCCTTATCCTTACTTGATGCAGATCTTATGCTTACCCATTTAACCCCCCTCCCCCCCCCCTAAACTGTTCTAATTTCTTCCTTGAAAGCTTTAAACTGTAGTTGGTACAGGACATTGATTTTAGTTATAGTAGGCTTTTGCAAATAATTCGACTTTTCAAAAAAATAAAATAATTGCACATTTCTCTAAAAGCGAACTTTGAGCTGTAGTACATGATAGACAATTGTATGGTCTAAAGACATACCCGAATTCAGCAGTGTGGCATTACAACACAATTATGAAACTTGGCAGGTATTGTAGACTCGTCCTTGTACATATGTATATTTACCCAAGCTATTTTCTGAAATTCACGTGTTATGTATAGATCCTTTCACAATAAGGTTCGCTCGGATCACTTTTGAAAAGGATTTAAACATAAGTTTACAAGATGCGAATAGAACAGCCTTTTACATGTTATTGTCGTGGTCATGAGGTCAGAATAGGTCTGAATCATCAGCATGAACCAATGCTTTACTTTTCCTTAAGATATATTTAAAATGTGTTAATAAAGTCTTAACGTAAACATTAGGTACTGCAGATTTCATATTACTGAAAATGACACAAAGACACAAAATAATAGCAAAATAGTAATACAAACGAAAATAGTCAAAATAGTAATACTGATATAAATAGTCAATCAACATAGTATCGATGAGGAAAGTAGCACTTCTCAGTTATACATCGCTTTACAATAAATGCATTCGAACTCCTCAATGATGGCAGCTCTAGTACTGATGTTGCAGCATCTGGTGTGCATCCATCGGCCACAAACTGCACACTGCACCCAGCGCTGATGTCCCCTCCTGCCCTGACAATCCAGGTAATCACACGTCCCATCAGCTTTTGTCTTCCCTTCCTCGAACAGACAGCGTCTGGCATACCGACTGTAAAGTCCAGTATGGACCTGCCTCATGACTGATGGATGTACATCTTTTGTAATACATTCTGCATTCTGTAATAATAAACTTAATTTATAAACGACCAAACCATTTCAAGGGGGGAATTTAAATTTTCTAGGTAGATTCTCTTGGTGTTAAAAGAATCATACAGATTTTTAAGGTCTGAATGGGTCAAAGATCAAGATACCTGTAAACTTGGAACTAAAAATAGCTGAAAATATTATACAAATGAATAATACATACTGAATGGAAGGAGCACATTCTTAGATTTACTTTGAGTATTCCGCAGAAGAGAAAATCAACTTCTACTCAAATTCCATAGAGGACAGATGGATGGACATATCTTTTGAAGATTTGTGTGTAAAATACTGTGATTTTCCTTTCTTTTTCAAAATTGAGAGCAAATACAGCAGAATATGACATCATATATGATGCACGTGACTTTACTATAACAGCTATGACACACTAGTATATCCTCAAATACTACAAACATTCTTCACGAAAACTTGTTAGCCAAACACCTGGGGCTACTAGAAATTCTGCAGGCTAGTAAAAATTGTTTTTCAAAATACACAATAAATCAGTAAAATTTGTCTTCCGGCTAGCGCTGGTTCTAAAAGTTTCCGTAATCAATATACTGATAATTCAATATTCTTTTAAACCAAAAAAAAATTCATCAAAATCATGGTTTTGTGCAGCTTTTCTCTTCATAGTTTCATATTGCATTATAAAAAGAAAAAGAAATTACCATCAGTACAAAAACACCACAACTGTTCCCATCGGTCTGTTTGCTGCTGGGTGTGTCTACGTACGTCCACTGATCCAATCCTTCTGGGACCTGCTCCTCACGAAGGGACATAAAGTTCCTGAAAATAATAGAAATTAATTAGAATAATTCTTGTATGTTGAAATGGTAAGCCTGTTAAATGTTATGACGAGCTTGATTTCATCCTTAGGAGAATAAAAGGAAAGAAATATCCGTAAAAAATAGTAATCCCCTATAACCCAAACCTGCACTGTAACTATCCTAGTCCAAACTTTCTGTCAAGGAATCCTTTTTGAACACTTATTATTAATCAGAGAATTCAAGGCATGAATTCATAATTTATTATAATTTACTATACAAACTTCAATGGTGAAGAAATTATTGAGGTTCAACTTGTATTTAAAGTTGAAACTGTGTGATTTCTTTTTTTTTACAGGTACATGTATTCAAATTAAAACATTTACCGGTATGCAATATAATTGTAAATTACAAATACCTCCAATAATTGAAAAACTGTTGATGAGTGCTGCCCTCCATGGAATCTAAGACAGAGACAGTGCGCACTTTGATATCAGCCACCATTAAAGCCCAGTGATTGCCACCGATGTTAATTGGAAGGAGTATTTTGGAGTAAAGTGACATTTTCACCTGAAACAAATTAAATGCATTATAGCATATTGGGATAATTAAGAAACAAAAGTTTATAATTGTAAAATCATGGCATAGTAATCAAAGTAGACTTTACCAATATACCAAAGAGGGATAGACTTGTGTATGATTTAAAGTGTTCAACAGCAAAAAAGTATAGATCAGAAATAATCATGCACACTTTGTAAAATCTATGACCCATCTAAACGCATCACAATATGATGGAATGACTGATCATCTTTTATCATACATTGCATAAAGGATCAATAAATTATTTTGTAGAAATTTTAAAATGATATGATTGTATTTAAGTGAAATATGGTATCACTATTCTTTACCATATACTCGAAGAATCAAATCAGGAAACTGACAAAGAAAGCTCCCTTATTATGGTGTTTTTTTTTATCAGGATCATGGCCTGACACCCTCATACCCTAATATGACTGTTTGTTAAATGCAGGTCATGGTTGGAACAACAAATATTTCCTGGCATTTAGGTAAAATCCTGAACTGCTAAATGCAGTATGGTTGAATTGCTATGCATCAGTATTACTTTTGTAAACTGTAAACGACTTTTAATTAGCGAGGACTTTATTTTCGCATGCTTTGCAAGCTTGATCGAACGAGAAAATAAAGTCCTCCCTCATAAAAAGTCAGTCCAAAATATTAAAAGTAGATAAAAGGACTAGGTGCGCTAACCCCTTAAATCGGCCCTATAAATTCGACAAAAAATGCTTTTGATAAAAGAACTATGAATTATCACTTTTTGCAATGTTGAATGTTTGAGAAAATACCGCGTCATATTTTTAAGCCCTCGTAACGTCACACACGTGGTGTATGACGTCATGTTCTGACGTCATTTGCCCTGAATGACGCAAAACGAAGGAAAATCATCTTATTTTACATACAAATCTTCAAAATTCATCTATGATCTAGGCCTCGCCCACGATATTTTTTATGGAAATTAAAAAGCCGATCAGAAATCCATCGATTGGTACAAAAATTATCATGGG
The DNA here is from genome assembly GCA_033119305.1 of Pinctada imbricata. NCBI lineage: Eukaryota > Metazoa > Mollusca > Bivalvia > Pterioida > Pteriidae > Pinctada > Pinctada imbricata. The sequence goes on along the minus strand of VSWD01000007.1, from coordinate 88,838,079 downwards.
CAAGGCCTGGATCGATACTTAATTTCATAAATTCCACCAATTTGGCAAACCTCTAATTGATATTATGTAAGTTAATAAAAGTATATATTTATATATGGCCATTTATTTGTGTAAAATATAGGAGTATAAGCACGGTGGCTTGATTTGAACTATATTATTGACATCATATACAGTCTACTCTCCATAAGTCGTATTAAGTTCAAGGGACCGTCATAAAAAGTCCGATTAATGTATGTAATGCAACTCCATAGCAAGAAAGTATCAATTATCTGCCCACTGACCTCCTTCTGATTAAGATTTTTGTTTAAGAATTAAAATTTATTCATGGTTAGACTTATCCAGGTGAATTTTCAATGTAAAATGAGTTATGGGACCTAAAAATTAATTCGACTTAAGTAACGAAAAGTTATTGGAAGCCAAGTGATCAGGAGTAAAAATGCATTGAAACCAATGGAAGAGAAACAGGACTTTTAAAAATAGTTTGAGTTAAGCTGAAATCAGTGTTATCCGAGTTTGAGTAAAGGAGAGTAAACTGTAGTAACAGCTAAATCCTTAGAAACATATTTAAACGCCATTTAAGCTTAAAAAAGTGAAATGTTATTATACTGTAAATTGGTTTTTATTCGTCAGGTACCAATTTTCGTCATTTTCGTCAGTGCCTCCCTTGACGAAATTACGTACTGACAAATATAAATACTATTGACAAAATATAGTGAAGGAAGGAAAACATTAAATCAGTATCTCGGTAAACTTAAATAACATCGGGAGCAAAGAGGAGGGGGGAATGAAAAAGCTGAAGGTTCCACGTTTTAAGTTTTAAGAGTTCTTACGACAGGCAAATGATAAATCAATGAAAACTGAAAACGCACACAACGTCGCATATAATGTACTTCTAATTACCAAATGATATGTTTTCACAACAAGCTAGGTAGTCAACACATCTCTAATTGTTTGTTTACCAATAATTGTTAAACAAACAATGACAGCAAACACATACAGTTCATCTGAATCTAAAGTTGACGTGTTGAACAGACGAATTTACATTTTATGGACCTTTTGATGACGAATTTATGACTGACGAAATGGTCATTTTGAAGGAATTGACGAAAATTGGTACTGACGAAAATAAAGCAATTTACAGTAAATAATAACAGTCTGATTTGACTGTGGGTATACTGTGATGACCTAAAATGGATCCAAGAAATATGATTTTTAAGTAAAAGTTTTTGTCCAGGTCTGATCCAGTCAAATTCTTTGGTAACAATATTTCACTTTTTGTATAAACACACCTAAACTAATATACATACCTTCTTGAAGAGGTAATGGTCAAATCTGCCATTCTCCCATAATACTGCGGTATAGGATGGCAACACAAAAATTTTAGTTGATTCAATGTTGCTGTGTGTTTTCAGCATACACAAATATGCATTGATGACCTGGGAAATAAATAATTAAAGAATTGAAAACCTTGCATATTAATGATGTAGAGAATATGCTTGAAAATATACAACTCCTGTTGCGACAATGCGTACTTCTAATTCTCAAGTAGGAGCCTTAGACAGTTCTTTCTGGAACTTGTTAAGCCCCTGTAATCGAAGATTCCGGGGCATATAGCCTGACTGTTTGTCTTCAAAAACTTTAAACTTGGCCATAACTTTTGAATGGTAAGGGATAGGGCTTTGCAATTTCTTGTGTATTCCTTGTGACAAGACCTTTCTATGGATACCAAAATTATTAACCTTGTGACCTTGACCTTGGAGTTTGACCATTATACAATTTTTACTGACAAAGATGCCGACGGGGGCAATCGTGATTCACAAACACATTTTTTTTTATTTTCATTCAAAACAGCTGCATCTATTCTCAAATTCCCTGTCTACAGATTCTCTTTAATAATAGGTACGTACAACTCTAAGGTCAAGATTTTTTAAAAAACTCTTATCAACATACAGTTGAAGGTGCACAAGCTGTATATTGATATATTTATCAAGCAATTTCATGAGCACCATGTATCCATATTTTATCTATTAGTGTCTAAGTTATACATATAAGGCGACAGAAATTTAATTCTTAGTTTTACAGATTTTATTCTTTTAAAATAGGGTAGGAGGAGGGAATAAAAATAAATTAAAAATCCACACATTTCAACATTTCATGTTTTGTGCCATGATCACAATCTTAATTCAGTTTGTTTATCATATGTTTTCAAAGCCACATTCTCTAAAACACTTGCAAGATAAAGATTAAGTGAAAATGAAAAGTAATAACCAGTAATTTGGATGAGCGTAAGAAAAAAAATGTACAATCAGTTCATTTTATTTTTTTTCCAGTTGTGGTAAAATTAGGGTCGGCGGATCTGTAAAACTAAGAATTAAATTTCTGTCGTCTAAAGCTTTTACATTATTATGATTGGATATTATATTTTCTTGTAGAGCAACCAGACTAAATTAAATTAATATACCTTGTCATTAAGCCACCGTCTACCTTCCAGGGTGGCCAGGTCTGCTGTATCCAATGTCTCACCCCCTATGGTCAGTCGTTGATGTTCATCAAGGTTGGTAGAGGTATCCCCAAGAACTCTCAAGTGTGATGGCCTTGGCAGCAAGGTGTCCACTATATCAACAACCTCCAATCCCAACATCATTGCTTTTGTGAATAGAGTAGCCATCAGGAAACCAACTGAAGGTTGCTCTGCTAAAGATTCATCAACAATAAGGAGCTTTGGTATCACAGCCTTCTTCATCCTATCCAACTCCGCTGAATAGGCTCTGGACACCTCTGCCATGAAACTTAAAATTGGATCTGTCTCTGTTAGGTTAGCTTCCGATGTCAAGTCTGTCAAGGTCTTTATGTCTAGCTTTCTGACGTCATGTAGCACAGTCTTGAACGAAACATCATCAATAAACATCTCCTCTCTTGTCTGTTTATGGTTTGGTCCCATGGTTGATGCTTTTTGTCCTGCATGTGATGTTGATGAAGATTCCTGTGCATCTCCTTTCTTTTCCTCACTGGTCTGTTTTTGTTCTGGTGTTTTGTTTTTACTGGAGTCCTGGTCTCCATTGGAATCCTGGGTTGTCTCTGTTCTTTTAAACAGCTTCAGTCTGTCAATGTTGTATTTCTTTTTTAGGGTCTGGCCTTTCATATTTTCAAGGGTAGCACTCTTCTTCTTTATGGACACTACTCGATAAGGTCCATCGTAATTTGGCTGAAGGTTCCCTTTACTCTTGGTAGCGGCCTTCCTCGAGTTATGCAGTAGCACAATGTCACCCACACATATTTCTTCATACGGTCTTCCTTTCACTTTGGCATCATATTGCTTCTTCTGTCTCTGTTGGGCCTTGTTGATGTTGCTTTTAACACGGGTATTTGTAGCCTCATCTGCCTCTTGCCTTGTATCTGTATAGTTTGCAAAGTCCTCCTCTGTTGCTTCTTCTGGCAAACCCTGTAAAATAAAGCTTAAATTGTGGAAAATGTTCATGATGGTAGAAGGAAGAAATTGCAGCAAAAGCAATATATACAATAGTTACCAGATTCACCTAATGCTGGACAGTAAAAGCATAATGCCTTTAATGACAGCCAATATCTTAAGCTCACTTTGTTCCAAATTTACATATTAACATATACACAATTGCATGTAGCACCTATACTTTGCTCAATATAGGTTTCTAAAGGCAAAGTCACTGAAGTGGAAGAAGTAGGTCCAATGAAAGTATGATCAAAGAAAATTCCAAAATGTCAGTTTGAAACATGTAGCACTTATACTTTGAAATTACTCAAGCAAAAAAAAGTAGGTCAAGGTCATTTTATGAAAGTTCTATTTAAGATACATCCAATTTAAAAGTTTGGAACATGTATCATTATAGTAAGCTAAATATTGGTTTTTTAAGGCAAAATCATTCAAGGGAAAAAAGTAGGTCAAGGTAATTTTTGGAAAGTTTGATAAAAGATACATCTAATAACATGAATTTGGAACATGTAGCACTTATACCTTGCTCATTTCTCACAGTTCCTATCACTTATATCCCTTACATCTGTATACACATTATCATACTGTCATTTCTCATAGTCCCTATCACTTATATTCCCTATATCTGTATATACACTATCATACTGTCATTTCTCACAGTCCCTATCACTTATATCCCCTATATCTGTATATACACTATCATACTGTCATTTCTCACAGTCCCTATCACTTATATTCCCTATATCTGTATATACTCTATCATACTGTCATTTCTCACAGTCCCTATCACTTATACCCCTATATCTGTATATACACTATCATGCTGTCATTTCTCACAGTCCCTATCACTAATATCCCCTATTTGTGTATATACACTTTCATACTGTCATTTCTCACAGTCCCTATCACTTAAACCCCCTATATCTGTATATACACTATCATACTTCCATTTCTCACAGTCCCTATCACTTATATCCCCTATATCTGTATATACACTATCATACTGTCATTTCTCACAGTCCCTATCACTTATATCCCCTATATCTGTATATACACTATCATACTGTCATTTCTCATAGTTCCTATCACTTATATCCCCTATATCTGTATATACACTATCATACTGTCATTTCTCACAGTCCCTATCACTTATATCCCTTATATCTGTATATACATTATCATACTGTCATTTCTCATAGTCCCTATCACTTATATTCCCTATATCTGTATAAACACTATCATACTGTCATTTCTCACAGTCCCTATCACTTATATCCCTATATCTGTATATACACTATCATACTGTCATTTCTCACAGTCCCTATCACTTATACCCCCTGTATCTGTATATACACTATCATGCTGTCATTTCTCATAGTTCCTATCACTTATATCCCCTATATCTGAATATACACTATCATGCTGTCATTTCTCACATTCCTTATCACTAATATCCCCTATATCTGTATATACACTTTCATACTGTCATTTCTCACAGTCCCTATCACTTATATCCCCTATATCTGTATATACACTATCATACTTCCATTTCTCACAGTCCCTATCACTTATATCCCCTATATCTGTATATACACTATCATACTGTTATTTCTCACAGTCCCTATCACTTATATTCCCTATATCTGTATATACACTATCATACTGTCATTTCTCATAGTCCCTATCACTTATATTCCCTATATCTGTATAAACACTATCATTTCTCACAGTTCCTATCACTAATATCCCCTATATCTGTATATACACTTTCATACTGTCATTTCTCACAGTCCCTATCACTAATATCCCCTATATCTGTATATACACTTTCATGCTTCCATTTCTCACAGTCCCTATCACTTATATCCCCTATGTCTGTATATACACTATCATACTGTCATTTCTCATAGTTCCTATCACTTATACCCCCTACATCTGTATAAACACTATCATACTGTTATTTCTCACAGTCCCTATCACTAATATCCCCTATATCTGTATATACACTATCATACTGTCATTTCTCACAGTCCCTATCACTAATATCCCCTATATCTGTATATACACTTTCATACTGTCATTTCTCACAGTCCCTATCACTTATATCCCCTATATCTGTATATACACTTTCATACTGTCATTTCTCACAGTCCCTATCACTTATACCCCCTATATCTGTATATACACTATCATACTGCCATTTCTCACAGTCCCTATCACTTATATCCCTTATATCTGTATATACACTATCATACTGTCATTTCTCATAGTTCCTATCACTTATATCCCCTAAATATAGGATCTGAAATGAATTTTCATTTCATACGTTGTATTATGAAACGAGTTGTGTGTTTTATATCTCCGAGCCTTGGCGAGGGGATATAAAACGCACAACGAGTTTCATAATACATCGTATGAAATGAAAATTCATTTCAGATTCTTTTTATCACATGATTCTGCCAAAAAATGTTTATTTCCATCGTGAAATCAACAATTCCGAGAACTAGAGGCGAATCACGCCATGACCTTTAGAAGTCGTCTGCTATGCTATGAGAAGTAGTTCTCCATTGTAGATGTTCTGTGTGTAAAGGGAAAAATATTTTAACTTTTGTTTAGTACTTCAATGCAATAATTCTTTCATCAACAACAATTTCAATCATTGATATTGAATTTGCGTCTTAATTTAACATATGACCGATATTTGAAAGGTCACACTTGTCTCAGTGAAGGTGATGAGGCTCCAAACTTGACCAATCATATTCGAGCAGAGCGATATGTAACGTGTTATCATAACATTTGATTATGAAATGGCTTTATGAAACTGCATAACGGGTGTATCATGTGATAAATCTGTATTTACACTATCATACTGTCATTTCTCACAGTCCCTATCACTTATACCCCCTACATCTGTATATACACTATCATACTGTCATTTCTCACAGTCCCTATCACTAATACCCCCTATATCTGTATATACACTATCATACTGTCATTTCTCACAGTCCCTATCACTAATATCCGCTACATCTGTATATACACTATCATACTGTCATTTCTCACAGTCCCTATCACTTATACCCCCTATATCTGTATATACACTATCATACTGTCATTTCTCACAGTCCCTATCACTTATATCCCTTATATCTGTATAAACATTATCATACTGTCATTTCTCACAGTCCCTATCACATACACCCCCTATATCTGTATATACACTATCATACTGTCATTTCTCACAGTCCCTATAACTTATATCCCCTATATCTGTATATACACTATCATACTGTCATTTCTCACAGTCCCTATAACTTATATCCCTTATATCTGTATATACACTATCATACTGTCATTTCTCATAGTTCCTATCACTTATATCCCCTAAATATAGGATCTGAAATGAATTTTCATTTCATACGTTGTATTATGAAACGAGTTGTGTGTTTTATATCTCCGAGCCTTGGCGAGGGGATATAAAACGCACAACGAGTTTCATAATACATCGTATGAAATGAAAATTCATTTCAGATTCTTTTTATCACATGATTCTGCCAAAAAATGTTTATTTCCATCGTGAAATCAACAATTCCGAGAACTAGAGGCGAATCACGCCATGACCTTTAGAAGTCGTCTGCTATGCTATGAGAAGTAGTTCTCCATTGTAGATGTTCTGTGTGTAAAGGGAAAAATATTTTAACTTTTGTTTAGTACTTCAATGCAATAATTCTTTCATCAACAACAATTTCAATCATTGATATTGAATTTGCGTCTTAATTTAACATATGACCGATATTTGAAAGGTCACACTTGTCTCAGTGAAGGTGATGAGGCTCCAAACTTGACCAATCATATTCGAGCAGAGCGATATGTAACGTGTTATCATAACATTTGATTATGAAATGGCTTTATGAAACTGCATAACGGGTGTATCATGTGATAAATCTGTATTTACACTATCATACTGTCATTTCTCACAGTCCCTATCACTTATACCCCCTACATCTGTATATACACTATCATACTGTCATTTCTCACAGTCCCTATCACTAATACCCCCTATATCTGTATATACACTATCATACTGTCATTTCTCACAGTCCCTATCACTAATATCCGCTACATCTGTATATACACTATCATACTGTCATTTCTCACAGTCCCTATCACTTATACCCCCTATATCTGTATATACACTATCATACTGTCATTTCTCACAGTCCCTATCACTTATATCCCTTATATCTGTATAAACATTATCATACTGTCATTTCTCACAGTCCCTATCACATACACCCCCTATATCTGTATATACACTATCATACTGTCATTTCTCACAGTCCCTATAACTTATATCCCCTATATCTGTATATACACTATCATACTGTCATTTCTCACAGTCCCTATAACTTATATCCCCTATATCTGTATATACACTATCATACTGTCATTTCTCACAGTCCCTATCACTTATATCCCCTATATCTGTATATACACTATCATACTGTCATTTCTCACAGTCCCTGTCACTAATATCCCCTATATCTGTATATACACTATCATACTGTCATTTCTCACTGTCCCTATCACTTATACCCCTTATATCTGTATATACACTATCATCGCTATCATACTGTCATTTCTCACAGTCCCTATCACTTATATCTCTTATATCTGTATATACACTATCATACTGTCATTCCTCACAGTTCCTATCACTAATATCACCTATATTTGTATATACACTTTCATACTGTCATTTCTCACAGTCCCTATCACTAATATCCCCTATATCTGTATATACACTATCATACTGTCATTTCTCACAGTCCCTATCACTTATACCCCCTATATCTGAATATACACTATCATACTGTCATTTCTCACTGTCCCTATCACTTATACCCCCTATATCTGTATATACACTATCATACTGTCATTTCTCACAGTCCCTATCACTTATACCCCCTATATCTGAATATACACTATCATACTATCATTTCCCACAGTCCCTATAATCACTTATACCCCCTATATCTGTATATACACTATCATACTGTCATTTCTCACAGTCCCTATCACTTATACCCCCTATATCTGTATATACACTATCATACTGTCATTTCTCACAGTCCCTATCACTTATACCCCCTATATCTGAATATACACTATCATACTGTCATTTCCCACAGTCCCTATAATCACTTATACCCCCTATATCTGTATATACACTATCATACTGTCATTTCTCACAGTCCCTATCACTTATACCCCCTATATCTGAATATACACTATCATACTGTCATTTCTCACTGTCCCTATCACTTATACCCCCTATATCTGTATATACACTATCATACTGTCATTTCTCACAGTCCCTATCACTTATACCCCCTATATCTGTATATACACTATCATACTGTCATTTCTCACAGTCCCTATCACTTATACCCCCTACATCTGTATATACACTATCATACTGTCATTTCTCACAGTCCCTAACACTAATACCCCCTATATCTGTATATACACTATCATACTGTCATTTCTCACAGTCCCTATCACTAATATCCGCTACATCTGTATATACACTATCATACTGTCATTTCTCACAGTCCCTATCACTTATACCCCCTATATCTGAATATACACTATCATACTGTCATTTCCCACAGTCCCTATCACATACACCCCCTATATCTGTATATACACTATCATATTGTCATTTCTCACAGTCCCTATAACTTATATCCCCTATATCTGTATATACACTATCATACTGTCATTTCTCACAGTCCCTATCACTTATACCCCCTACATCTGTATATACACTATCATACTGTCATTTCTCACAGTCCCTATCACTAATACCCCCTATATCTGTATATACACTATCATACTGTCATTTCTCACAGTCCCTATCACTAATATCCGCTACATCTGTATATACACTATCATACTGTCATTTCTCACAGTCCCTATCACTTATACCCCCTATATCTGTATATACACTATCATACTGTCATTTCTCACAGTCCCTATCACTTATATCCCTTATATCTGTATAAACATTATCATACTGTCATTTCTCACAGTCCCTATCACATACACCCCCTATATCTGTATATACACTATCATACTGTCATTTCTCACAGTCCCTATAACTTATATCCCCTATATCTGTATATACACTATCATACTGTCATTTCTCACAGTCCCTATAACTTATATCCCCTATATCTGTATATACACTATCATACTGTCATTTCTCACAGTCCCTATCACTTATATCCCCTATATCTGTATATACACTATCATACTGTCATTTCTCACAGTCCCTGTCACTAATATCCCCTATATCTGTATATACACTATCATACTGTCATTTCTCACTGTCCCTATCACTTATACCCCTTATATCTGTATATACACTATCATCGCTATCATACTGTCATTTCTCACAGTCCCTATCACTTATATCTCTTATATCTGTATATACACTATCATACTGTCATTCCTCACAGTTCCTATCACTAATATCACCTATATTTGTATATACACTTTCATACTGTCATTTCTCACAGTCCCTATCACTAATATCCCCTATATCTGTATATACACTATGATACTGTCATTTCTCACAGTCCCTTTCACTTATATCCCCTATATCTGTATATACACTATCATACTGTCATTTCTCACAGTCCCTATCACTAATATCCCCTACATCTGTATATACACTATCATACTGTCATTTCTCACTGTCCCTATCACTTATACCCCCTATATCTGAATATACACTATCATACTGTCATTTCCCACAGTCCCTATAATCACTTATACCCCCTATATCTGTATATACACTATCATACTGTCATTTCTCACAGTCCCTATCACTTATACCCCCTATATCTGAATATACACTATCATACTGTCATTTCTCACTGTCCCTATCACTTATACCCCCTATATCTGTATATACACTATCATACTGTCATTTCTCACAGTCCCTATCACTTATACCCCCTATATCTGAATATACAGTTAAAGTATACCATTGAGGGAGTTAGCACGATTCTGGTTCCCCGAGACCAGACCTATTTCCCGAGGCGAAGCCGAGGGAAATAGGTCTGGTCGAGGGGAACCAGAATCGTGCTAACTCCCTCAATGGTATACTTTAACTGTTTTATTATACCGAAACAAACATTAAACCGAAACAAACATATCTCTTGGGTTCACATGGTTCCAATGGAAATTCTTATGATTTTGCCTAATGCCTTCTCGACTGAATGACTGATAGGAACTAATCTTTGATGTTTATTAGGAATAAGATTGTATTTTGCTTTAATTCATTGTTCAATTCATTATAGTAACATCTGCATTCATATAAAAAATAACAGTTCACTCAGGTATAAGTTTTAATATTGCTTTTTATTCAACAGTGTGTATTCTGACACAATGATTATAATAACAACAAGAAAGATGTAATTGAAATAAATGTTTCAATTCTATCAAAGTTTGTTTCATTTTCAATGATTATAATAACAACAAGAAAGATGTATAAAATAAATGTTTTCTGATTCTATCACAGTTCGTTTCATGTTTAGAAATGTGTATTCTGACACATGTAGCAAATAAACATTAACAATGATAACGGTATACATTGTAATAACAACAAGAAAAATGTTTGAAATAAATGTTTCAATTCTATCGAAATTTGTTTCATTTCATGTTTAGAATGAACCAGTTTAATAGTAGTAGTCTATCTAAAATTCAAAGTAACTTGACAATTTGAAAAATTGAAATTGCTGCTCAAAGCTGACATTTCAGATAATGGTATTCTTTGCTGAGGCACAGAACTATGTGTAACTGTATTTGTGCTTGAAACAACTTCATTTAATTCATGAGTATTAATTTGAGAAAGGATTTTATCAACTTCATTGTCGTCAAATTCAAAAAGATCAGGTCCATGAGGCTGTTGGGGGTCACCTGTATACGGTGTACACAATGAAACTTCAGTGGTACAATTTGTAGAGGTTTCAGTTTTCACAATCTTACGGGGTAGATTTTCACACAGAATATCTGACATTTCACGTTTCTTTTGATCACTTAACTTGGAACTATACGCTTTTATGGAGTTCTCACTTTTATGGCCACTTACGCCCATTATGTGCCTTGCTTCCATGCCACTGTGATCCAATGTAGTGATACTGGTTGCTCTGATGCAATGATTTGTATATCTTCGACTCAGGTTAGCTTCATCACTCAAATTTGACATGAATGAATACAGAGTGTTTTTCCCAACTGGCATTTTATCATACCACGTCTCATCCGAGGGATTAAACTTTCTCTTAGGTCTTTGCCAGAAATTTGGATTTTCTGGATGCAATTTCTTCATGTATGTCTTGAAAGACGCCACTGGGCACATTGGGTCACCTGTAATAAATAAAAAAATACTAAATTATCTAGAAATAACACAAACAAAATCCCCAAAGTAACATATACATGTATTAAACCATTGGTATCAAAAGTTGTCAAACTTCAAATCTTTGCAAGAAAAACAAAGCAAAACTAAAGGCGATACATTTTTTTAAAAAATCACATACCAGGCTTATCATACATTCTTGCTTGTTTGCTGGAATCATCATGTAGGTCATCTCCTCGATGATTTTTAGTTTGCCTTTCTCTGACAGTTACATATTCTCTACCAGAAGAGTCCACACACACTGTAAAGTCCTCTTTTTGCAACTCTCTCAAATTTTCTCGGCCTCGATTACAAAAATAGTAGAAATATTCAAACATAGTCTTTTTCTGCAGCCCCTGTGGATTTTCTGTTGTAAATACCGTGTCATATAACTTTGATATGTCCTCTGGTGGCAATGGGTCTTTTTGTTTACTTTCTCCGACACCATCTCGCTTTAACTTGGACAAAACAGCCTTGAACATCTCATTACATGTAGCGTACCTTTCATCGTTGATAACGTCCTCGTTTCTAACCTTTAAAAAGTGTTTTTGTAGGCCATATCGTAACGTAACCATCGACTTTTTAGCATATCTTTCTCCGTCAACTTTTTTCACATCGGCGTAGAATTTACGCAAAACACAGTTCAATTGATCGATCGATCCCTCCTCTAATTCTGAAATCTGCCTTCCTCTCTCTTCAAGATACGTTGTTAAAACTGCAAGTGATGATTTAATAAGTTTTTTTGTGTTTGCACTACTGCGGGAATCAAGTAATTCCTGTAGGTCTTCTTCGCTAAGATCTGCAAATCTCGGTGTAGCCATTTTGTAACGATCGATCACCTTGTTGTCGTTTGATCAAGGTGAAGGTTGATTGTTTGTTTTAGAAACTAGAGATATTTTGGTAATCAAAATGTATTAACTGATACGTAGTAACGGAAAATATTAATTTTTGACGATGAGATAAACAGAAACATCACTTATCATATTCATACATGTTTAATTTTGGATTGTTTTATTTTATTGCGGATTAATTTATGTGCTAAGCGGGTAGGAGGCGGATTACTCTGCTCGCGTATCAATAGCGTCATCGGATCATCCGATCAACCTTCAACGGCGCTGATTGGCTGATACTGACACACCCCCAAAGAAGCTCCGCCCCATTTAGAGACTAACTCCCTAGGGAAATAGTCTTCTCAACTAACGCACCCCTTTGCAGGGAAATAGTCTTATCAGGCGATTTTTAGGGATATAGTTAAATTTAATGAGTGTCTTTTTATATAGGAAAAAATCAGTAGAGGTATAATAATATACACTATCATACTGTCATTTCCCACAGTCCCTATAATCACTTATACCCCCTATATATGTATATACACTATCATACTGTCATTTCTCACAGTCCCTATCACTTATACCCCCTATATCTGAATATACACTATCATACTGTCATTTCTCACTGTCCCTATCACTTATACCCCCTATATCTGTATATACACTATCATACTGTCATTTCTCACAGTCCCTATCACTTATATCCCCTATATCTGTATATACACTATCATACTGTCATTTCTCATAGTCCCTATCACTTATACCCCCTATATCTGTATATACACTATCATACTGTCATTTCTCACAGTCCCTATCACTTATATCCCCTATATCTGTATATACACTATCATACTGTCATTTCTCACAGTCCCTATCACTTACATCCCCTATATCTGTATATACACTATCATACTGTCATTTCTCACAGTCCCTATCACTTATACCCTCTATATATACACTATCATACTGTCATTTCTCACAGTCCCTATCACTTATACCCTCTATATATACACTATCATACTGTCATTGTGTTACCAGGGACCACTGTATTTTAGAATATCATTGATTTTTACCTTCGCTATAAAGTCATTGGGTAGCTGACTCGGATAAACTGCTTCTCTACCGTAAAGAAGGAAAAATGGACTGTATTTTGTAGATGCATGAGGTTTGGTTCTCAGTGAAAATAGGACACCATTGAGATGCAGGTCCCAGTCCGTCTGCCTCTCATTTGTCATTTTCCTCAAGGCACTAAAAATATAAAATATAAACATAATATAATTGCAGCATCTCTAAAGTGAATAAAGCCTATGCTCACGCAGCAAGATACGCTTGTTGGGATTTTTGTTTACAACATCAGAATATCTAAGTCCCATAACTCCATAAAGACAAATTTGATAAACCTGAAATTCGAAAGGCGGCATTCTCTCTACAATCTAATTAGGATGTAGAAATATCATGAAAATCTGTTGACATGTATTCAAGTCACTGTGTTCCATGTGCCTACATTTTGCCCTTGGCTTAACATGTATGGCCATATACCCCCCCCCCCCCCCCCCCTATTACAAATAATTTTTGGATTATGTGACAAATTTTAAATTGCTGTTATATGTGTGCAAGAATATCCTTTCTACTTGTAGTATACAAAATTTCATTTCGACCAAAAATATATTTTTAAATAATTTTTAACTATTTTAGTATATTTTCATTGTATTTAAAATATCTAAGTCATTACTCCGTAATTATTGCGTTCCATAAGCGGACAGACAGACGGACGGACTTCGCCATACCATAATAAGTCCTGTCAAATGACGGGCCTATTAAAAACAGAAGTCTCTGATGAGAATGTAGCTCTTTGTCTTGTTTAATACACTCATTGACAATAGGGCTGTCACGATTCACCATGGTTATTGATTCATCACGGTTCTTGGGGGCAAACTATGACCTCTAATGTGTCTACAAGGTTTTTCTTTTATTGCTTAATGTGACCTTGCACTTGTTGCTCAAGGGGATAAAAACATTTTTTGAAACTTATTTATTTACTTGTTACTGTCCTTCTGTTTTTGTTAGACTTTACTAACTTGATTATCAATTTTTATTTCAATAATTCTGGTTGCTTACTGAGAGGTAAGCTTCAGGTTTAGAATGAAGGGAGAATTTGACTATTGTGAGGCCACCATTATGTTGGAAAGTTTAAGAAAAGAAATGACTGCAATATATACTGCTGTCAAAATTGTGCAGTAATGAGTACAAACAGGCATGTTTAATGTACTAAGCATTTACTTTACTTACGTTTTGACAGTTTGGTTTGTTCTTTCATCAAGACCATTCGTCTGAGGGTGATATGCTGCAGTCATCTTGTGTTTTACATTCCATGCATCACACAGACCTTTGTTCACCTATAAATAATATGATCAGGGATGAATATTGTAGGACAAAATAGGAAATCTTAAGGTATTAGACGTATATGTTAAAAAAAAATTTTGTTGGGTGCAAATTTTCGTCATTTATGTTGGTGCCTTTTTTGATGAAATAACCTATTGACAAATAATGAATACTCCTGAAAAAAATACACTGCCATCCATAAACTAGAACTGCCCTAAAGTTGACAAATTATACCCCATGCGGGACATTTTTTTATAAATGGGACCATTTATGATGCAACATGAAAAGCCTACCATTTATGATTCCTATATACTCCCCTAAACTTTGTATAATTAGTATGCAATATTTCTGCTCCTATTATAAAATGTACAGTTTCGAATCCACTGCTGTATAATTCTGATAATGAACCTAACAGAAATCATTTCCACCAAACTTGACCCAAATATGCATTTTTTGGATTTTTATTCTTTTTTGCATAAAAAAGTTATCCCTAAGTGTCACTATGCTTCTCAGGCGACACAAAATGACAATTCTTGAAAAAAGTTTATTTATGCATTAATTTTTGTTATCACAATTCATAATTTTGATTAGTGTGCATCAGAAGCTAATCATTTTGAATCTCTCAACTTCAGAATAGAAATAATAGGAATATAGCAATCCAAAGAATGCTTGTGTCGTCTGGGAAACGGCTTATTTTTAAAAAGTGGATAAAGGTCAAGGTCACTTGGTTCAAATTTATTGGTATTGGTAGGAAAGTCTAGTCAAATTGAATTCTTATGTGAAATATCATACCTCTTACCCAATGATTAAAAGATATGGTCAATCTCAAATTTCAGAAAGGAGGGTCAATCATCCAGGTCTAGGTCACTACTTAAAAATGTTGATAACAATAGAAAGGTCTTAGCATAAGAAATATATGTGTGAAATATTAAATCCATACCACTTACAAATCAAAAGATTAAGCCTGTCTTCATCTCTTTAAAAAGAAAGTCAAATATCAAGTCAATGAAACTTAGTAAAAAATTATTGTATGTTTAGAAAGGTCTAGTCACAAGAAATAAGCATATGGAATATCTAAGCCCTATCACTTACAAATGACCTTACTTTTTTAAAAAGTAGGTCAAATATATAGGTCAAGGTCATAGAGTCAAACATAGCAATCCTAGGAATGCTTGTGTCGCCTGCAAAGCGGCTTGATCATTATTCTAGAAAGGGGATCAAAATTATTGGTATCGGTAGAAAAGTCTTGTAAAATATTAAAAGATATGGTCATTCTCAAATTTTCTGAAAAGAGTGTCAATCATCTAGGTCAAGGTCACTATGAAATAATTGGTAAAAAAAACCCTCTCATTAGAAGAAATATTAAAGCCCTATCACTAACCGATTGAAAGATATACACAACCTTAATTTCTTAGAGAAGAAGGTCAAATATCTTGGTCAATGTCAAAAGATAAAAAATTATGGTATGTGTAGAAAGGCCAATTTTACTTTTCTTGAAAAGTAGGTCAAATATCTAGGTCAAGGTCACAAGGTCAAATATAATGGCATGTGTAGAAAGGTCTTGTCATAAGGAATACACCAATGAAATACCAAAGCCCTATCACTTGCCCATTAAAAGATATATACAATCTTAATTTTTTTGAAAAGTATGTCAAATATGTAGGTCAAGGTAAATAGCTAAAAAAAATATGGTATGAGTAGAAAGGCCTTTTTACAAGGAATACACATGTGAAATAGCAAAGCCCTATCGCTTACCAATCAAAAGATATAGGGAATCTTATCGTTTTTTTCAAAAGTAGGTCAAATATCTAGGTCAATGTCACAAGGTTAAAATCTATGGTATGTGTAGAAAGGTTTTGTAACAAGGACTGCACGTAAGGAATATCAAAGTCCTAACACTTATGAATCAAAAGATA